>ML058536.1:2204031-2804031 GCA_003013855.2 Liriodendron chinense | reverse complement strand
AAATGTTCACCAATTCAAGACTCGGATAATTAAGGCAATTTTTATTTTATTACAGTACATCTAGAAAAAGACCCATAATTGGACAATTTTATTTGAATTACTTGCATGCCACACATAAAATTTAAAAAAAATATTTAAGTACCTAGGCAACATCCATTACACTCAATAAGTGTTTTAAAGTTATTTTCTCATGAAAATATATGGAAGTCGTATTTTCAAGATATTGGCATGATGTGGCCTTTAAGTACTGTTTCGTATTTTCAAATTATGTTAGGTCATATGAGTCTTGATAGTAAAAAAATAGCTCGGATGAGTGGCCCCACATGAATTAACGGAATCTACATGATCTTTAGAACCTCCACACAAAGCTGAAGATGGATGGTTTACGTTGGTTGGTCCGCGTAACCACTACGGGAGCAGAGTGAATCTTTTCACTCAAATTTTACGATTAAGATGGTCCTCGAATTATGATCAAAGACTAGATCATCTAGGGGTATGCTTGATGGGCAAAATATGTGATTATAATATCCCCAATAATTTCTTTTTGGAATTTATTTTGGTTGTTGTGATATCTTTATGAGGAGATAGCTTTCCTTTTTTATAAAGGGGAGATCGGAGAGAATATGAGAGAAGTTCGGATGAAGCAGGCTTATCTTTATCCCATCTCATTTATTCTATATTTTAATTTATTTAAATTAAAATTCATATTTAAATTTGGAGAGAATTTGAAAGATGGATCAGAGGAAGAAATGTGTGGACCTATCCACCATCACAGTTGTTTCTCATGGTGTGGTTCACTTGAGATTTGGATCTGTTTCATTTCTGGGATCATGCCTTAGAATGAGCTGTCAAAACGGATGGATGGCGTGGATTTAAGGAACATACATCACGGTGGACTCCACAGTAAAAAATCTGCTCGGGGATCCACCAAAGCCACACCCAAATCGAACATGATTTGTTTCACTTTTTAAAATATTGCACATTCGCAATGGTCCCACCATATTACTAGCATGTTACTAGTTTGTGTGAAATAAAATGTGGGCCATTATCAGTTGGTGAGCTTAATAAAGAAAACATACTTTTCTTAGCTATGCACTATGTATTTCCTACCATCTGTTGTAGGTGTTTGCATCTATTTTCAATGCATCAGCATGGACCAATAAGAATTTGCCACATGTCATCGCTATGGGATATGTGCTAACTAAATCGAATATTTCTTTTGATGATCTTTTTTTGATGATACATTTTTTATTATTATTGCAATGCCACATAACCATACACATGCCTTTAGGGAAATGAACCGATGAGTGACACATGACCTAAATTCGTGTGGCACGTTATTAAGGTAGCGTACTTAACACGTTTATAAAAGACATACCAAGGGAAATAATTCTATCATGGATCTGCCTATGACATACTCGACAAGGTTGTCTCTTTCAATCTTTCTAAAATGAAAATTTTTCCCAGAGATGTTCGAATGCTTTTGTGGTGATCACAAGGAGTTTAAATATCCGAAGATCGGACCAAAATTCGAGTATAATGGTTGCAACACGCACTGAAATTAGGAGTGGATGAACACCAATAGATCGGGCTCATATCCAATCATTGATCGGAATAAAAAAAACGGGAGATCAAGATCTGGTGGATCCAGTCCCACCAGTTTCATGATCAGAAAAGAGCGAGATTGTGGAAGGGCGGAGATAACGCTGGTCATTCAGATGTAATAATGACCTTATCGATTTAAGATCCAGGATGAAGGGCAAAGATGACTCACTAAATCTAAATGCAGTAGGATCCAATGGAAGACCATTTATATAAAAGTGAAGATTTGAAAACCAACAATTTCAGATTTACAGAGATCTCTTTATTCGGAATGCAAGCCTTAAATGCGAAGGATTTTGGACCAACAAAGAAGCTTGGCAAGAGTTTTGCTACCTCGACAACCTTTTTTTTTTTTTTGTTAGTCAGGCAACACACACACCCAGTTAATTGCGGTACACACGCACCCGTTCAGTCATACGTCGCACCCACTGGTGCGGTTAGCAGCTACCTCGACAACCTATAAAAGGAGCACACGATGAAGAACTTGAGGCCTATCAAAAAAATAAACTATTTTATTTTACATTTATCTTAGCATAGCTTAGTCTTAGCATAAATCAATACTGTCTAGTGCCATCGCTACAATAGCATATGATTATATTAAACATTCACACTCCAAAGTTGCTAGATCTCGATCAACCGAGTTCTTACTTGGGCAATTATTTTTCTGGTCACATCCTACCGTCCATTTGCCTTGATCATCTATTCCTACAGACGAATCAGATATTTATCTCGCGTTTTATTTATTTTCATAGTTTATTTTCGTAGTTTATTTGATATCCTGTCCATTGTAATGAGCCACATCTACGTATTCATAAGATCAGTATTTGTTTAGCTTTTTTTAATTTATTTGTTCATCTTCATTCGCGTGACCATTGATTATAACTGATAGTTGACTCAACAATTAAATTTACAAATTCAGTCTTACACAGTCGTTTCGGGCGCCGGGTCATTAGTGTTCAATCAAACATTAAGTTAAACATGACTCCGTATACCCACGATTTTAAATTGCAAATAAAATTCGAATATAAGTATCGATCACACATGTGACCTTGTGTTTGATTGAATTGCTTAAACAGCAGGACGATTGTATGGGTGGTCTGAGTTGGATGCAAATGGTGGATTGCAAAAGCAAAAACGTTACATTAATGTGTATCTGGATATTAAAAGGTTGCAGTGTTTGATATGCATAATGCTTTGAATATGAAATTATTTTGCATTTTCCCCCATCTACTATGGAATCCATGATACGAAGGGTTTGGATTATTTCAAAAAGCCCCACTTGCAAGTAACAGGAATCAGGCGTACCGGGACACCATTCGCTTCATCATGCATCGGGATTATTATATTCCTTAACACAATGAAGGAGCGGATTGCATCCTGCTCAGGGCTTTGTGGGGCCACCGTAATATATGGTCTTTATCTACGCCGTCCATCCATTTTTCAAGATCATTTTAGATTATGAATCCAAAAATGAGGCAGATCCAATGCTAAAAAGTGGACCACATAGTAGGGATTGAACTCCTACCATTAAAAACTTCCAGTAAGCGGCAGAAGTTTATGATCGATATGATATTTTTGTTTTCCCTTCAATATGAACTTATAAAGAGGTTGGATGGCAAATAAATATCACGGTGGCCCCTAGAAAGGTTTCAACGGTGAGTTTCATTATCGTCTGGTGCGGTCCACTGGAGCATTGGACCTGACTAAATTTTAGACTCATACCCTAAAATGATCTTGAAAAAATGGATGGACGGCGTGGATAAAAACCCCAACATCACGGTGGGCCCCACAGAACCCCTGCCAGGCGGGGGAAGGACGCAATCCGCTTCCCACGGTGGATGTGCTGCGCCTAATCGAACGAATGGCCAAGTAGTCGAATAAGTCATGCTCTTCTCACAGACACCAATATAGAAATCTTTTGGCAGATCGTGTCCGTTCATCTGGTGGCTAAAGGAGTCAATTGAAAATATGGACGGTTCCTGATCTGGTGGACATCGCATGTAAATATTGATCGCCGGTCAATTTCTTTTAACCATCCATTTTATGTATAGACGCGTGGCCCACATGCACATTATACCATCTTGAAATTATATCCAATTCATCTAGACCATTGATCAATCGATATTGAACGTTCGGATTTTCTCAAACGTGTATCTGTATGGCACGTGCCGAGGAAAGTTCCACCATGCGAGTGCACTTGGAAGGGCCGTCCGTCTCTTTCTCTGTCCGGCTCTCCTGTTGCACGCTTTTTAAAAGGGTGAAACTTTGATTCTCGGGCGGACAGTGATAGTCAATACGCAGGCTCTAAGAAACTGCAAACATGGAATAGTGATGGAATAAAATAGACCGTCCAAAAAGCGTATCTTAGTATAGATTTCTTTTCGACCGTAAATCGTACTGATTACTATTTCGAACTTGTCATTTGGTAGATATTTAATGGACGGTCTAAATGAAGAGTATTCAACAGTCCGAATTGAACAAATAAATGTCTATTAATCAAAGTATCATTTATTTAAATAATATTAATTTTAAAATTATATACTATTTTAATTAATCCTAGAAACATGGACGGTTTAAATGGATATTATAGTTCCCAAATCTACAATTTACGAGTGCATGTGTATCAACAATCGCACTCTTCCAGAGTATCAAATAGCTGCCCTTTTGAAAAGAGAAAACTTTGATACTCTGAAAGAATATGATAGATGATACCCAGGTACTTAAAAATTGCAGGTGTAGCATGTAAATAAATCAAAATAAACTGTCCAAATTTTGTTTCCCAGTTTAGATGTACCATGAACAAAACCTCATTTGACTACCTGAATACTGGATTGGTGGACATTTATTGGACGGTTAAAAAGAAATTATCGATGGTCTTATTTAAAAAAAACAAGTGTCCACGAATCAAAGGTTAGGATCGTTCAACCAACCTGATTTTCGGATGAGATTTAGAGACACTGGGTTCCACAATATAGTCGGCTTAATTTGATTTAATGTATGCCTAGCTTACAATTTGTGAGCACCTGAGTATCAAGCGTCATACGCTGCCAGAGTATCATATAACGACCATTTTAAAGGGGGCGTTCAGTCACTTTCAATGCACAACTTGCTCGCTCTCTCGCTCTCTCCGATCTGAAGATAAAAAATCGAGATCTTCTCTGGGTTAGTGATCTTAGATCTGTTTTTGTTATTTTGCCATTTTTTCTGTAATTTTCAGCTGATCTCTTTCATTCCTTTTTTTTTAGATCTGTATTGGCAGAACATCAGTTCTGTAATCTGCCTCTCTCTTTCTTCTTCTGGTATTCTTTTAGCTGCATTTTGTATTTTGTCGCGTTTGGATGCCTTATTCTCCACACACACACACACACACACACACACACACACACACACGTCTGTTTATTCCACTATCCGGATTGAAATACAATAACTTCAAACTACAATCCAACTAGGAGTCGTTTGGATGCCTGTAAGATTTTAAGTTGTAGATTGGCTGTTTGAACTCAAGTAGTAAGTCGTTTGCAGAAGTAGTTGTGTGTTCACACCAAACAGAGCTTGGAGTAGGGAATCACTTCAAAATCTTCAAATCATATAAAAAGGCTGGGCATAAGATATGGCATTGGGTTGAGCCCATTTGGATGAATCTTTGAGCCGATTCCTAGGCTAACCCAATAATTGTTGGAAGAGACTTCAAACTTGCTGTTTTTGGGGTGTCCGACTGGTCTGAATTTGGACTGAGAAGGCAGCAAGGTCTCTGGACAGTTTCTGTAGGTCACGACCGGTCCGCTCTGAGGCTGAACGTGACGAATCTGGAAATTTCCTCTCTGGCCTGTTTTTGATATACCCTACCGGTTGGCCATTGGGTCCGACCGGTCGAGTGTATATGCGGTTTCTTACGTAGTTAAGGGGATCTGCGTTAAGTTGTTTCTATTTTTGGGTTATTTGCTATATATATGGCATGAATCTGGACTTAGATGGTATCCTAAGGTGTCCAAGGTTTCCTAATTGTATTAGGGAGAGGGGAGAGTGTTTTGAGAGAGAGAGAGAGAGAGCTTGAGTTTTCTCTTGGTTTTCCTTGCTTGTGGGCTGTTTATCTCTGTAATCTTCTGAATCATAGTGGATCTCTTTGTGCCGTAGTTTTTTACTTGTTGAGGGGTTTTTCCATGTAAAATCGGATTGTCTCTATGTGGTTGATTGCCTGTTGTGCTGCTTGTTTAATCCTATATTCTGCTGTGGTGTTCGGCCTTGCTTCCGCTGCCAGTTTTCCCAACAATCATTAGGTGGGTGACAAAAGTGGGCTCACAGATTCAAAATACTGGTGATTAGTGGATGGGCTAGATTTAGTGGCCAAGGGATGCCTATGCAACTTTAGGAAGGATCAGATTGCACACAAGCACCAAACAGAGCTTGGAGTAGGGAATCACTACAAAATCTTCAAATCATATAAAAAGGCTGGGCACAAGATATGGCATTGGGTTGAGCCCATTTGGATGAATCTTTGAGCTGATTCCTAGGCTAAACCAATCATTAGGTGGGTGACAAAAGTGAGCCCACAGATTCAAAATACTGGTGATTAGTGGACGGATCGGATTTAGTGGCCAAGACAGGCGTATGCAACTGTAGGAAGGATCAGATCGCACACAAGCATGCCATTCTGCCATGTGAGTTGGGAGATACACATATATGGCTTCACTGGATGAGAAGATGAGTGGTTGAATTTCAGATTAGTTATACTATGCTTGGGCCAAAAGGTTGCACAGTGCTGTTTGTGTTCCGGGATTCGTACAAAAATTAACATTATGGGGGCCACTTAGGGTGGTCCATGGGCCAAAACCTCTCGGGTTGGAAGACTGGCATGCCCCAAATACGTGGTCAAATATAGACAGTCACGGCAACTGTTCACATTCAACAAAGAAGAAGGCCAAACATCATCCAGATAGGATCATTGAATCCGGGGGATTTTCAATCGGCAAGCTATCCACGTGAGGGCTATATACTCAATGCTTTCGATTGTTGAACAGCGGGGCTGTACTCAATGCTTTGGATCGTTGAACAGTGGGCCCCATTTGAACAAAAATTGAAAACTCCAAACAGCAAGATGCATACGCTACACACACTGGAGTGTTTTTGTCAAAATCTCACGCCTTCCTCTCTCTTTGTAATTTCTCTGTAAAAGGGTGAGAAATTTGACCTGTTGAAATCACGGCTGAGATAACTTATAGGTAAGTGAAATCCCACCTCTCCCCATGTAAGTTACCAGCAAGTGACTTATAGGTTGTAACTCACAGGTGAAATTTCACGCTCAAACACTACTTGTAAGCAATGTTTGTAGTAGCAGCATCTTTACATGTATTGTTGGTTGGGGATACAGAAACATGTACCCGGAAATGTATCATTGACTGAGGGAAACATTGGGGAAATATGGAAAAATGGTGGAATTTCTCAATGAAACTTCTGGAGATGCTAAAATACACATATTTGCATATTTAGAAATCAAATAATTGCAAAAAAAGAAGTATACACAATAAGTTTCCCTTGAATGGGGGCCTAAAAGCATGTAACATTGACTTAGGGAACATGGGGAAAATGGTGGAATTTTTCATTGATACTTTAGGAGATGCTAAAATACACATGTTTGCATATTAAGAATCAAATAACAGAAAAACAAAGCATATTTGCATATTTAAAAATAAAAATAATAAGTTTTCCTTTAACGGGTGCTTAAAACCAAATATCATTGACTCGGGAAAACATTAGAGGAACATGGGGAAATGGTAGATCCATCCAACCATCCATCCATTCATGCACGTACATACATACAAAATCACTCGCATGATCCATCCATTTAACCATCCATCCATCCAATCATCAATCCATGCATATATACATACAATGACACACACACATGCAAGATTCATCCATTCATGCATACACATATCCATCCATCCATGCATGCATACATATACACACATACAAACATGCATTTCATTATACAACCATTCATGCACGTACATACATACAAAATCACTTGCATGATCCATCCATTTAACCATCCATCCATCCAATCATCAATCCATGCATATATACATACAATGACACACACACATGCAAGATTCATCCATTCATGCATACACATATCCATCCATCCATGCATGCATACATATACACACATAAAAACATGCATTTCATTATACAACCACGTGCCCATAAAAAAAATTTGAAGTGCTTTTTTTAAAAAAAAAAAAAAAAAAAAAGACTTTTGGCAATATCGATACATTGGTGATATTATTAAAATTGATACATTAGCGATACAAGGGACACCTAGAATTTACAAAATTGAAAACATTGGCGTGTAATGCGATCCATTTTGTTGTTGTATTTGTAGTAGAAATGAAAAGAAATGCCATTGGTTGGATTTTTTTGTAAAATCAAATGTGGGTCCTTCTTAGGACTCTTTTTAAGATGTGCAATGTAGATGCGGAGATAAGTTGACAAGCACTAAACTATAAGGGTTGCTACCCCCTCGAGGACTATAAAAGCCAGAGCCTATGCACTAGCTTTGCAAAGGGTTGTCTCTGACTTCATTAAATCCAATTCCAATAAAGTAGATATGATTTTGATCTAGGAAACAATTAGTGAACTGGATTTATTATCCTAACCTAAATTTTCCATAGGTTCATAAAATATCGATCCATTTAAACCATGAGCAATGACTAACTGCCAGGGATTCATTCTGTAAAGACTTCCATGGCCTCAAAATCTATTGAGATTCCACTTATCCGGATGGAGGTTGTTCGCTCGCCTCAAGTGCAAGGCTTGCGATGTAGTAATAACTCGGTAAGACCGAGGTCGATCCACAGGGAATTAGGGTAAACAAATTCAAACCATTCTAGCAACTTCAATATTAGCAAATTTAGAATTCAATTTTAAAAACTAAGTAAAACAGTAACTTTAAGAAAAATCTGATAATTAACGGGACTAAGGCCTCAAGGATCCACTTATAGTAGTTCCATGTGAATTCATTCATCCAAGCATAAACACAACTAGATTCGAAGTTCTATCTCTCATCTAGTTGGAAGATTAAGCATTCAAACGCAAACAATCCCATTTAAGTCAGAAAATAAGATTCTAGTTCTAATGAAGCACATAGAATTCAAACATGTAGCCTTCGAAGTAACAACTATGCCAAGAGACTGTGGCATGCTCTAGGATTACTACAATTCGAATCCAATCAATCCAAACATAATAATCTCAGAGAATTGCAAGGAACTCATGTCCGAAGCACATGAACTCTCATAAAATATCCAAAAATACCAACTTTATTCAAACTAGAACTTAAATATCCAAAATTTAAGTAAAGGTACTTGAATGAAACAAATTCTACATGATAACTAGCTACAAGCTTCACCTGTTAGCCTTAGCTAAGAGGTTCTAGCCGAGCATCATCATGCTACAATTAAAATCATAAGAAAAACTACTTGAAAGCATAAGAAAACTATAAAAACCCTAGTTGGAGGAGTTGCGAACGCTCCACAATGTTCTTCTCCACCTTCTTGGACTTTACATGCCTTCTATGATGCCTTAGGAACAATGTAGAGGTGTCCTTTTATAGCAAAATCCGTCGCCGACCTGGAATCTTCGAGATGATGGAGAGTCCTTACACAGTCGGGACGCTGGTCGGCCGGTCGGCCGGAGCTTGGGCTTCAATGTATATAATTCTTTGGACATTAGAATGCATAAGCCGACCTGCCAGCTGGCCGGCCGGTCAACAGGTCGGGCTTCATAAAAAGTGTCCAACGTTTTGCTGTTTCTGGAGGGTTTGGTAAAATGTGGCTTTTTTCAGCTTTTCTTCCTCCATCTCCATTGCATCTTTCCTCCATCTCTTGCCCTTTAGTCCTTTGATCTTCAAGGCATGTAAAGGGTATCTTTTAACATCATATAGGTAGACTCTCTCTCGCATTCCTACTAATACAAAAACATGTATTGGATTAGTCTTTAATCATGAAAACCATGTATAATGTGTGATGAATTGGGGTTAAAATATGCATAATTTAGAGCTCAACACACCCCTCAACTAGCATTTTGCTAGTCTCGAGCAAAACATGCATGAAACAACTCAAACTTTCCAAAACCCAACTCTCTTTCGAAAACTATGCTTCTATAAACTTCAAGACATATAAGTGCAAAATTCAGAAAAATTTAATGATAAGAAGATGAAATCCTAAACTCCCTAAATATAATAAGTGTTCAAATAGAATTCCTACTGATTGATTGATAAATAGAAGAGTCCGAACAAGTTTAACCTAGTGTGCATAGTGAATGTTTATCTCATGAGTTTTCAGGATTATATTCTTCATAGATCAATCAAACTAAAGATCTAAAGGTGTACAACTTAATCAAATGCCTATGACAAGAATTTGCCTTACCGTTTCTTCGACGACTTTCACACTACTTCCCATTTCCAACTTTGGTTACGGGTAAACCATCCCCTGGTTGGCAATAAGTAGCCCTTTTCGGAATTTTTTAACATATATTCAATGAACAACCATACTTTCTTTCTCTTTTTCATATACATTAGATATGATTTTTAGAAATCCATATCTTTCGTTCTTTTCTCTTCTTTCACATGAACAAGGATGGACAAAGTTCCTCGGCTTGGTTCCTTAACACCTCAAATCTTCAGTCTAACCAATCTACAAATCTACGTAATCTCTTCAAACCATGAGAATCGTGTAATGTGAACTAGGCTCAAAAGTGTTCAATTTTCTATCGATCATATAAATAGGGGAATTCATATAGAAAACTATTATGTTTAAGCTAATTTAGAGATCTTAAAATCATAGCAATTCATCTTTTATTCTTTTATACTTAGACATTCCAAGTGCATAGAAACAAAGTTTTCCAAAAGAATTTTGAATTTTTAGAAAAATTGAAAATTTTTATACAAACATTGCTTGAAATGTTATAAAACATTAGATTCATCTATGAATCTCACCCCCAACCAAATCTTGCATTGTGCCCAATGTATACACACACACACACACACACACACACACACACACACACACACACACACAATGAGCAATAACAGGAGAGCAATGATAAAATAAAAGAGGGTAAGAACGAGAGTACTTGAGAGAGTTGATCATGGAAATCTACCTTCAACAACTAGATCTACTAAAGAAATAAACTAAAACAGGAAACAAACTAGACCTAATCCTACGTAAAGCAATAAACAAACCTAAATTATCCTTTTAGAAAGAGAATCTCCATCAGACTAGGAGATCAATCATCATTATAACATCTAAAAGAACAAAGTTGAGTAGGATCATCAAGTGGTGTAACAGATTTTTCAGTAGAACTATTCACCATCCCGCTTTGGAAAGTACATTTGTGACATCAATCATTCTAACCCATTGAAAATCTTGCTGAAAAATTTCAGCGGGTTTCTCAATAACATTGTCACATGTACTAGGAAATGAGAATTGCATTAGTTGGAAATTATTGAATATGGATCTCCTTTCCATCTTGTCTGGAAAAAAAATTGTCAAATATGGGTTATCCCAGAAGTGGTGTTCTTCGGTTTGAACAAATCAAAGAGATGTGGAGGCTTCAATTGCTTCATCCTCACAAATTGGGATGGTCTCCACATAATCTAATTTCACCGGTGCTTCCACAATTGATATTTCAGTTTGGCACTCTGTGAAAGGAGACTTTTTAGGCACTAGAGGGGTCTCCCTTAAGGCGTACACTATGTCCTGAATCATAGGATCATCCCAATCTTCAAAGTAAACCAAACACTCCTCTATAGTGTAGGAGACCTCAGGGGAGGAAGTTTTCAGATTTAGACCCTTCAAGTCTTCCTCCTTCTCAAGCTTTTGTGTAGGTTAGAGTGGGTCTTCAACCTCTACACTTTCAGAAATTTGCCTCTTTGTAGGCAAGTCAAGCACCAATTCTTCCAATTCCTGCATAAAAAAATTGTGTAAATCAGAAATTGGTGACTTGTTAAGTAAACTTTCAGAAATTGACACTTCCAAGGCCTCATTAATAATCAAATTAGCTTCATCCTTGGAGTGTGCTACACATGTCTCTAAACTTTCAGGTGCATTGGGTTGGAAAAAGTCCTCGTCTGCCATAGATTCTATCATGTTTATCTCATGAGGGTCATCATCATCATCCCAATCCTCAAAGCGATCGAAGCAAACAACATCTAGAGGATTAAAATTCTGATTTAATGCAAACTCCTCTTCCACGATGAATTCAATAAGGTGTACCTCATGGATATCATCATCATCCCTATGCCTCTTGCCCATATGGAACACATTCACCTCCAATGTCATGTTCCCAAAGGACAATTGATCACCCCATTCCGGCAATTTATAATTGCATTTGATGTAGCCAAGAATGGGCGGCCCAAAATTATCAGTATTTGAGTGCTCGTATCCATAACCGGTTGCATGTCCAACATGATAAAATCCACTAGATAGTAGAATTTGTCGACTTGGATTAATACATCCTCAACTACCCCTCTCGGCACACGAATAGATCGATCAGCGAGTTGCAATGTGGTTTTGGTGGGTTTTAATTCACCAAGACCAAATTGCTTGTATACCGAGTATGGGATCAAGTTTACGCTTGCCCCTAAATCTAGCAATGTACGCTTAATCCGGTAGTTGCCAATGATGCATAAGATTGTGGGACTACCGAGATCCTTATATTTTAGGAGGGTCTTTTGGATGAGAATGTCACTCATTTGCTCATTCAAAAAGGCCTTTTGCTGCACATTATATTTGTGTTCGGTTGTGCATAGGTCCTTTAGAAACTTGGCATAAGAGGATTTGTTTAATGGCATCAAGTAGAGGAATGTTGATCTTGACTTGTTTGGAAACCTCTAGAATGTCATGAGAGTTCGGGAGAGGTTTTGGAGCAACTAATCTCGAATGGAATGGTGCTATGGGCTTATGAATGCGTTCCGTTTCCTGTGGGGTTGAGCTAGATCCATCCTTGTTCTAAAAAATTATCGGATCATTAGGCTTCTCGGCCTTCACTGGAATAGATTTATCCACTTGTTTTCTACTTTTAAGAGTGGTGATGGATTTTGCTTTCTCCACATGTGAGTTAGGGAGGTTAGGGTTGCTTATTTCATGTGCTTGTTTAGGATTGGGCTGAGGTTGGGCCGGAAAGGCCCCTTCCCTAGCATTCAAGCGTCCCTTAATCTCATCAACCGACACCTTAAGCTCTTGGAACATTTGCTGATTTGTTTGATTTATTTGCGTTTGCTCTTGCATAAACGCCTTTTGAGGTATCCTCCATTGAGAATTGAGGTGGGGCCATGTTTTGCATAGGTGGCCCTCCTTGAGAATTGGTAGGATTGGCCGTGGGACTGTTACTCCAACTGAAATTTGGATGATTCTTCCAAGTAGAGTTGTACGTGTTACCTACCGGTCCATTGAAGGCCGTTGATAACCATATGCGGCGTTTGCTTGCTCTTGTAACACCTCTTGGAACGCAGGGATTGTAAGAAAATCTTCCGTAGAGTGCACATTAGTGGCACAAATTCCACACACGTTTTCAATAGCTTCAGTGGACTTGGAAGTTCCACTCTTGCTGAGTTCCATGACCTCTATCTTCCTTGTGAGGCTAGCTATCTTTGCATTAACATCATCCTCTTCCTTAAGGATGTAGATACCTCCTTTCTCCTTTCGTTGAGGAGGCTTTAGGTTACTAGACTTCTTTGAGGTATCCCACGATTGGGCATTCTCAGCCAACATATCTAAGTAACTCCATGCATCGTCGGGATCTTTGTTCATGAACTCGCCGTTACACATCGTGTCACGCCCTGAAATCCGAGACTTAAGTACAACAACTCAAGGCCCGAGTTTCAGAGTGTGAATTCAATCCAAATATAACCTGTAAAGAAATTCCATTCCACATACCACAATAATACCAACTAAAGTGCTTTATTAATCATAACTTAAATCTCAAATGAAAGTTTAAATCAAACACTACGTCTACTCAGTAAAACATTCAAATTTACTAAAGTCTGTTGCAATAATCTTCCAAAAGAAATAAAATTCAACACCTAAACTAGGATAAGTCTTCTAATAAAAATAGTCATCCAGATATTCCGCTTCAGCCGCTCCTCCTTCCTCCTGATACCCTGCAGGAACTGTGGTGATTTTGGTGAGCTAAAGCCCAGTGAGGTCATTTCCATCACAGGTAATATTCCAGTTAATAAGATATTAGATGTAAAATATCGACAGCTAGAATTGTACGAATATACGAAGATATGGTGATGATTAACACACTTTATGTTTTATTATGAATGAAACATGATTATCATGATGTTATGTATGTTATGATACGTGTGAGAGCAACAAACGTCTAGGAACTCGTTGCCACTGAACATTAGGAACCTGTCGCAAATCAACTATGCTCACCTAACCGGTACAACGAGGCGGCAAATCAACCATGCACGCCAGTGGGCAAATCAACCATGCACCACTGATCCAACCGAGCAAATCAACCATGCTCAATAAGTGAAACGACCAGAACTCGTTGCCATTGAACATTAGGAACCTGTCGCAAATCAACCATGCTCACCTAACCGGTACAGCGAGGCGGCAAATCAACCATGCATGCCAGGAGTCAAATCAACCATGCTCCTGTTCTGTTGTTGTGTATAAAAGTTGTATATGAATGTCATGAATCATGGAAACATATCTTCAAGCATACAATGCATATCATTATTCAAACCCAATCACACCATGCATGTGTCATCTGTAATTAAATAATTATTCATCTAATTATTCATCATACATTAAAAGAGTTGTTAAAGAAGTAAGTCACCTAAAGTTACATAACGTGTTGTATCCACAACAATGTATTGTGCATCTACGTTTCGTTTAGCTAGGGTTTTTATATTTGAAACCTAGGAGGCGAATTTGAAGGAAGTACGTTCAACCTATGTTTAACGTCTAGGTAGGGTTACGTAGAAAAGTGGAGAGAGATCAACAAGAAAAGCAAAGAGTGTAAATATGAAGTTGGAGAATATAACAAGTGGTGGAATCTCTTACCTAGGATCAATTTAAGGACTTGAGGATAACTTAGAAATTACATAACTCAAACCAAAATTTGATAAATAGTAAGAGGAACTATATGGAAGAAATTAACGGAAAAACCATGTGAAGAATCACTCACAATACGATGAACTATAGGTTCCCCACAAGCCCAAACTAGATTCCGAGTTGGCTCAGTGAGTCGCTCAACGAGTCGACTCGGATTGGACTAGAGAAAACTTTCTTCCTCTTCCTTCTTTCTTTCTCCTTTTTCTTCTTTCTTTCTTCTTCTCTGTTTCTTGCTGACTGGGGTGCTGTCCCGACAGCAACAGCAGCAACAGCTCAGCTACCTCCCTCTCTCTCTCTCACCGCTTCTCTCTCTCTCTCTCTCTCTCTCTCTCTCTCTCTCTCTCGTTTCTTCTCTTCTTCTTCTTTTTCCTTCTTCCTTTCCCTTTCTTGCTGCCCCAGCGAGAGCAGCAACAGCAGCAACGGCAGCAACAGCAGCAATGGCAGCCTCTCACTTTCTCTCTCTACCACTGCTCTCTCTCTCTCTCTCCGAACGGCCCACACTTCCTAACGGATCACTCTCTCCCTCACTCTCTCTGACGTGTTCTGAAGAGCAAAAGAAGATGAAGATGGCTTATATAGCCGAGTACAGCGAAAACACGGTCGCGGGTGCAACCGGTTTGAGCTTCCGTTTCCAAGCAGAACTTGGATTCCCTTTTCTTGCTACCTACTCCACATGGGAACCGTTGAAATGATATGTGGGGTCCACACGACCCTCGAGAAGCAAATCTTGATCGTTCCGGTAGTGAAAAGATCTGGATCTTGGCGATCTAAACTCGAAACGGTTGAAAACAACGGTTTCACGTACGCTGAACGAGTAACGTTATTGGGTGATGTCCGGTATACAAGGTCGTACGATTGAGGTGAGTTGAATGGACGGCGTGGATCGAACTATGGGGCCCATCTCGATGATCGCATGGGGTCCCATGATAACAGCGTGCTGACGCTGTAACAGCGTCCGCTGTTTCAGCGGGTGAAGAATCGGGAAGAAGAAGTTCTTTTAAAAGAACTGTTACGTGCGGCGCACGTACACCCAAACTTAGTGTTCCACTTTCATGTGGGGCCCACTAGCAATAGTCAAACGTCATCACCTCCGTTCAAATGGTGGATGACACACATTTAGTTGCCCATGAGAAAAATGAGGCAGATCTAAGTTAAGGCGGCCCACTTATGGCCCAATTTCTGATTAGGGTACTTGTAGGACGATCGGAGAGTTGAAATTTGACATGTATGGTTGGATTGTGTCCTAGAACTAGTATATAAAGTTTTGTACAAAAATGATCTCCAGAAACTATGATCTTTGAAAATGTTCAGTAACTTAAGTTTAATCAATAACATATATTTCTTATTTATTGTAAATTAGGTGAAACCTGACACTTCTACATTGTTCTAGTGTTCATGTTGCGCCTTTCTAATAAAGAGATCATACTATAATCCTTACGAATTGTTTAATATTAGTTTATTTAATATTTAAGTTATTTAATTACTTAACTACTACATTACAATACTAATTAAATTATTCTAAAAATGTAAAGTTAATAAATTTATTATAGTAAGGATCCGAGTTGTTACATTCTACCCTCCTAAAAGAAAAATTTCGTCCTCGAAATTAAACGTACCTCAAAACAATTCTGGGTATTTTTCTCGGATTTCATCTTCATGCTCCCAAGAAGCTTCTTCAACTTCGTGATTACTCCATTGTACTTTCACAAGTGGTATCGTCTTGGTACGAAGTACTTGTTCCTTTCTGTCTAGAATTTTAACTGGCTTCTCAATGTATGTAGTATCTTCTCGAATTTCCAACAGTTGCCAGTCGATGACGTGGGAGACATCTCGCTCATACTTTCGCAACATGGAAACATGGAAAACATTATGAATACTCGATAACTGAGGAGGTAAGGCCAGTCTGTATGCCACAGCGCCAACTTTAGCTAATACTTCAAATGGTCCAATATATCTTGGAGCTAACTTTCCCTTTTTCCCAAATCGCATGACTCCTTTCATTGGGGAAACTTTCAAAAATACATGATCGCCCACGAAGAATTCCAATTCCTTCCTTCGGTTATCTACATAACTCTTCTGTCGGCTTTGGGCGACACGGATACGTTCCTTTATAACTGCAATCTTCTCAGAAGTCTGTTGTACAAGTTCAGGTCCTAATAAAGCTTTCTCGCCCACCTCTGTCCAAAAGCTGGGGGATCTACAAGGTGTACCATAAAGTGCTTCGAACGGTGCCATTCCAATAGTCGACTGGTAACTATTATTGTATGCAAACTCTATCAGAGGGAGATGGTCGTCCCAATTACCCTTGAAATCGATAACACAACACCTGAGCATATCTTCTAATATCTAATTCACTCTTTCTGTCTGGCCATCAGTCTGTGGATGAAATGTGGTACTATAATCCAGTTTCGTTCCCAATGCTGCTTGAAGACCTTTCCAGAATCGAGAAACAAATCTAGGGTCACGATCGGAAACAATCGAAACAAGCACCCCATGAAGTCTCACAATCTCCTTGATGTACAACTTGCTCAGCTCTTTTAAGGAGTTATTCATTCGCACCGGTAGAAAATGAGCTGACTTAGTTAGCCTGTCTACAATTACCCACACAGCATCATGATTTTTCCCCGACCTGGGCAGACCCATAACAAAATCCATGGATATACGTTCCCATTTCCATTCTGCGATTTCTAATGGTTGTAGTAGTCCAGAAGGTCTCTGGTGTTCAGCTTTAACTTGTTGACAGGTGAAACACTTGGATACAAAATTTGCAATCTCCTTCTTCATGTTATTCCACCAATATGTCCTGCGAATGTCGCGATACATCTTCGTACTTCCAGGATGTATTGTCAACTTTGATCTATGGGCTTCTTCCAAAATTTCTTTCTTTAGTTCTTCCACGTCAGGCACGCACACTCTTCCTCGATACTTGATTGCTCCATCTGCCCCCACTTTCCATTCAACTGCTGCATCGGCAGCTACAACTGAAATTCGATCTTGGAGCCACGTGTCCTGCTTTTGGGCGTCTACGAATTGGTGCATGTTTGAGTTCAATCCTTCATAAAAGAAGCTTATGATTTGCCATATTTCGTAGCCATGATGTGGACAAGCAAGTAGGAGGTCCTTCTATCTCTCCCAACTTTGAAAGAATGTTTCACTCTTTCTAACAGAAGAATTCATAATAGCTCGTCGAAGGGTGTTTGTTTTATGAGCCGGGAAGAATGTTTTCAAAAACTCCCCGGTCATCTCAGTCAATGCCCCAATTGACCTTAATCTAAGAGAGTGAAGCCATGTCTTGGCTCTTTCCTTTAAAGAGAAAGGGAATAGCTTTAATTTTACTACATCTTCCGATACATTGTTATATTGCAAAGTAATAACCACCTCGTCAAACTCTTTGAGATGTAGATATAGGCTCTCGGAATCTAGCCCATGGAACTTAGGTAAAAGTTGAATTACCCTCGGCTTAATATCAATTGTTCTGGCATTGTTTAGGAAAAAAATGCACGAAGGAGTGGTAGCACGGGCCGGTTGTAAGTAATCACGTAGAGCTCTCATTAGAGGAGCATTGTGCGCCTCATTTTCTCCTACTAACTCTGGATTTATGTTTATAGTTGGAGTAGGAGGGGGAGTATTCCTTGACGGTGTTTGATCTATATTCCCCGAACTTTCACAAAGTTCAATGTATTTTCTAACTCGTCTATGGACAGAGAGTGGTCCAACTAAACCACCTTCAGTTTGGAGACGATTTGCGTGGTCACGTTCCCAACGGGACATAAACCACACAAACAAAAATTTAAATTAAATCTAAACTTAAATCCTAGATCCTAAAATAAAAATCTGTAAAGAACTAAAAATCTGTAAAACTAAAAAAGTTTTAAGTTAGAAAGATGTTACCCGATTAGCTTGAACTAGAAGTAATTCTTACAAAACAAAACAAAGTTGTTAGTTTTAGAAATAAAAAAACTAGCCCTAGAAAAACAATAAAACCTAACTACTTCTAATTCTATAGTTACTAAAACAATTTAGAACCGTTTATCCTTGATTCTCCGGCAACGGTGCTAAAAACTTGTTCGCTCGCCTCAAGTGCAAGGCTTGCGATATAGTAATAACTCGGTAAGACCGAGGTCGATCTACAGAGAATTAGGGTAAATAAATTCAAACCATTCTAGCAACTTCAATCTTAGCAAATTTAGAAATCAATTTTAAAAACTAAGTAAAACAGTAACTTTAGGAAAAATCTGATAATTAACAGGACTAATGCCTCAAGGATCCACTTGTAGTAGTTCCATGTGAATTTATTCATCCAAGCATAAACACAACTAGATTCGAAGTTCTATTTCTCATCTAGTTGGAAGATTAAGTATTCAAACACAAACCATCCCATTTAAGTCAGCAAACAAGATTCTAGTTCTAATGAAGCACATAGAATTCAAACATGTGGCCTTCGAAGTAATAGCCATGCCAAGAGACTATGACATGCTTTAGGGTTACTACAATTTGAATCTAATAAATTCAAACATAATAATCTCAAAGAATTGCAATGAACTCATGTCCGAAGCACGTGAACTCTCATAAAACATCCAAAAATACCAACTTTATTCAAACTAGAACTTAAATATCCAAACTTTAAGTAAATGTACTTGAATTAAACAAATTCTACATGATAACTAGCTACAAGCTTCACCTCTTAGCCTTAGCTAAGAGGTTTTAGCCGATCACCATCATGCTACAACTAAAATCATAAGAAAAACTACTTGAAAGCATAAAAAAAACTATAAGAATCCTAGTTGGAGGAGTTGTGAACGCTCCACAATGCTCCTCTCCACCTTCCTGGACTTCACAAGCCTTCTATGATGCCTTAAGAACAACGTAGAAGTGTCATTTTATAGCAAAAATCTATCACCGACCTGGAATCTTCGAGATGATGGAGAGTCCTTACGTAGTCGGGACGCCGGCCGAAGCCCATTGGCCGGCCGGCCGGAGCTTAGGCTTCAATGTATATAATTCTCTGGACATTAGTATGCATAAGCCGACCTGCCAGCTGGCCGGCTGGCCAATAGGTCGGGCTTCATAAAAAGTGTCCAGTGATTTTGCTGTTTCTGGCGGCTGTGGCCGGCCGACCGGATGGCATGTAAAATGTGACTTTTTTAAGCTTTTGTTCCTCCATCTCCATTGCATCTTTCTTCCATCTCTTGGACTCTTGCCCTTTATTCTTTCGATCTTCAAGGCATGTAAAGTGCATCTTTTAACATCATATAGGTAGACTCTCTCTCTCTCGCATTCCTACTAATACAAAAACATGTACTGGATTAGTCTTTAATCATGAAAACCATGCATAATGTGTGATGAATTGGGGTCAGAATATGCACAATTCAGAGCTCAACAGAGGGCCTTTTGAGATCAAGAGTACCCTAAGAAGACGCATTTAATAGCTTTAGGACTTAACTTGTCATTGCTACCATCAATGACCTGAACAAAGCACACATTCAACGACTTTCAGAGGTAAGGGAAAAGGCTTCATGCAGATGCAAAATTTTGAAAGCGGATTTATGTGACAATATTCGGGATGATATGTGATTAATAAGAAAGGTAACAATAAGCAAAGCGTTATCCCGAAACTGTTTAGGAGGATTCATACCAAGTAAGAGGGAACGTGTTACTTCAAGAAGATGACTGTTCTTTTGCTCAACCACACCATTCTGTTGAAGGGTTCGTGAACATGAAGTATGGGATAATATACCATAATCCTGTAAAAAGGACAGAAAAGCATTTGAAATATACTCGCTCCCATTGTTAGAATGTAGAATTTTAATAAGACATTGAAACTGAGTGACTACTTCATTGTAAAAAAATTGAATATGTCAAACACCTCATGTTTAGATTTTATAAGATAAACCCAAGTCATTCGAGAGCAATCATCAATGAAGGTAACAAAATACTTATATCCAAAAAGAGAGATAATAAGTGCAGGGCCCTGAACATCCAAGTGAACAAGTTTAAATGGTCTGGATTTCTTCTTAGATAAACTAGGAGGAATTACGGCTCGGTGATGTTTAAAGAGCTCACAAGTCTCACAAAATAGGGGTTTAGTTTTAGATATTGAAGGAAGCAAAAGTTTTATGGCAGACGGTAACAATTGTAGTTTTAAATATCTCAGATAGTGATGGATGTCCTAGGCGACAATGCCATCTGGACACAAACTTGTGATCTAAGGATAGAGCATTGGATGCCATTACAGGTGCATCATCAAGGAAATAGACTCCTTTGCATTTATGGCCCCCACTAATTATTTGCTTCATTTGGAGGTCCTGAAACACACACAGTGAGAAGGAAAGAAAGTCACTAAACAATTTAAAGACTTTGTAAGAGAACTAACGTATAAGAGATTAAGAGGAAAGCTAGGAACTTGTATGATAACTGCATGGTAGGAGAGAGATGGATGGAACCAGATCCAAATATTGGAGTTTGGTTTCCATTTGCAGCAATGACAAAGTTAGACTAACTTGAAGGAAAATAAGAGCTAAACAAATGGGGCTTATTGGTTATCCACTCCAGAGTCAATGACCCAGGAAGAAGAAGGTGAAGACACTTGGGAGGACAATACGTGACTGTGCTGCAACGGTTTTGGAAGTATCAGTAGTATTACGAACATGCCATCTCATCAAAGCCTCATAGGCCTCACGCAATAAGAAAACAGAGTCACTTGAAGAAGGTTTCTCAAGAGTAGTCATCTTTAGAGACTTCTCAAAAACACCTAAGGCATTACTAGCCAAGGATGTACCAACCCACGACGGACGTCCAATGAGGTCCTGACATTGATCGACTGTGTGATTTGTGCCCCCACAATGTGTATAGGTGCGGGGTCCGTTACGACCACGTCTTCGTCCACTGCTACCACGATTGCTGCGACCACTATGTTCACTTTCACAGCCTCTGCCTTGATTATTGAGCCTAGAATCATGACCTTATCCCTGTGTACCCCATGTCGGAGCTCTAAATCCATGGTTGAAAGGGAGACGGTCTCCAATTCCATATGCAGATCGATTAGGAGGGACAAACGTAGAGATGGATGAGGCAGTGACCCTCTGACACAACATAAATAGCGATCAGAGAATTAAGTGGACCCATAACTATAATTTGTTCCGGACCACCATGATACTCAGAGTTAAGGTTAGAGATGAATTGCATGCTTCGAGTATTTTTACATTGCCTATGCAAGATCATAATCTCTTGTAAAGTGGGAGGGAAGGGGCTGATAGAGATCGAGTTCATCCCACATATTCCGAAGAGCCAAAAAATACTCCTTTAGGAATATTGAATCTTGTTGAAACTTGCCAATATTAGAGATTAACTTAAAAACTCTAGATATATTCTATGCTTTTGAATACATGTCATGGAAGGTGTCCATGGAAGACATATTCTTTTAGCCGAGGTCAGGAACATGGTAGAATTGCTCATAGTGGAATCCATACTATTAAGTAGCCAAGCCATGACTTGGTGGTTCGCTTTGGTCCAGGTCTTGAAATTCCCATCTGATGGATCTGGAGGTTCATCCACTATGTAGGAAAGCCTGTCTCTACCCCCTAAAAACAACTTCACAGATTGGGCTCATTGTAGATAATTGTTACTATTCAACTTGATTGTAGTAATCAACTAGGAATTTGATTATGAAGATCCCACATCGGATTCAAAGGAGATTTTGTCCTCCATAAGGGTCCACGAAGAAGAAACTCAAGCAACAAACAACTCAAAGGAGGCACACACTTATATAAGAGTCACAAATTCACACAAATCTGAGTTCCATATGTGGGTCCGGGGTCCAAAAATAGTCCTAGAATTGAAAAATTATGCCAACAATCAGAAATAGACTTGAAACATGTGCGAAACATCTCACACACCAAAAACACCCATCTAGACATACAGTGGAAGTTCCAGTGTATGTCCAGAACCCCTAGGTTCCAAAAAATGGCCCAAGTGGACCACCTCAGTGATGTAGAACGGGTCGCTGATTATTTCATGGCCCACAACTCACTCAAATCTCCCCCTGAATGAAAAACAACACCTTGGACTGTTAAATTGGGTAAAACTAACCCATCATGTGAAGAAAATTTCAAGAAATCTCCATTGATTTGAATAGAATCACAGGAAAATGAAGATATGGTTTTTTTCTATCAGATGAGAAAAGTGGCCCAAACATACTTCGGATGAGCTCCAAATATTCTATAAAAATCACCATAAATCTTCTAAAATCGAGACACATCAAACCATGTTCTTTTCAGTTGAAAATAATCCATACAGATTGGACAGTGCTGACGTCAGCTGTGCAGTTGTTGACATCAGCAAGTCAGGTGATTTGATACCAAGTTGAGGTTGCACGTTGGATGATCTTAGGAGAGAGAGAGAGAGAGAGAGAGAGAGAGAGAGAGAGGAATTATAATGTTATAGTACAAATACATACTCCTTAGGATAACCGAGCATTGTGCACATGCACACACCCAAAAAACCCATACGTACAAAATACATAAAAAATCAGCGCTATAACCAAGCCTACCATCATCGGCTGCGAAAGTTCAAATGAAAATTTAAAGAGACATTTGCTTATGTGGAGTCTGGACTCACCATTGACTCCGCCCACATATGCCAACGCAGCAAATGTCTGTGAGATTCATGACATTCATTAGGTGGAACCACCAAACATCAGACTGCTCATCAGGTAGGCCACGTGCATGTTGAATGTGGGCCGTTTGTCAACTTCTAACTGCCCATTTCTTCAAAAATTCTTGGTTCACTCAATGAGCATCGTGGCATTATTTTCAGGCCAGGGCACAACTTGGTGGAGCCTGCCTGACAAACAGTTTAGATCTCGTATATTGTTCAGTGTTGGAATGTCCCAGGCAGGTTTGAAATTCATGTGTTCATTAGCAGGGTAAGATAAAGAATAGCCATTCTTCCAATTGTAGATGAAATGTATCTTATAAATTTTATGCTGTAACGAAGGGTACAAAATGGTAGAGACAAACAGAGCCTGGAAACTAAAAGCCTCTCATCTTTTGGTCTTCATCAATCCATGCCATCATTGACAGATTCATCAATAAACTGTCACCAAATGGTGACTACAGTACTGCTATTCATTGATACCTTCGTCTATTGCTATCCATATGCCATTTTTTTTACTCAAAGGTGGGATTAAAGCATATGAATAACTAAGAGATTCAATAAATAAATATTCAAAGGTAAATAACCAAACAAGCAAAATCTAGATTTGAAAAGCATAATGGCATAAATCATTTGACCATATCAATTTTTCTCTGGTAAGTAATGCAAATTCAAAACCTTGATGTTGGTTTTCTCGTAATGAGATGCCCTCATTATCAATAGTTCTAGCTTTGCTCCTTTTCTAGTTGAGCTGTATTGGATTGACGCCAGTCATGTCTATCCTTTTTATTTCTTTCTAACTAACACTTGAATGGTTCTTGGTATGTAATTTTTTTATTCTTCTTGTCAATGCACATCCTTATCAATGTTTTTGTTAGATAAAATTGATAGGCTACTTTTAGTATCCCTTCATTGTTCTATCAGTTTATCCTCCATTTCAGGTTTCCTCAAAAGTTGCATTTTGAAAAGCATATTTGCTCCTTTCTGCATGTGCCTCTCTAGGCAACCATATGCAGTGACCTTGTGTCTGCGTGGGAATCTGAACTGTGTATTAGGCAGGTCACCCACTGTGTAGATGATCTGGATAGTGGACTCATCAGGCAAACTACATGCTTCATTCTATGTGAACCACTAGCAGTTTCTTAAAACTGACCACTGTTTTCATCCATGTGTGTACTACCTGATGAGTGGAATAGCCTTTTTTTTTTTTTTTGGGTCGGTTCATCACATGGTGGGGTCACCTGATGCATGGGCATTATGGGTAGGATGTCTCATGCCAATCAGAGGAATGTGTGGGCTTTCCAAAGCTCAATAATTAAACTTGTCTCAAGTTGGTTATTTATTTATTTTGAAAGGTCTTGTCTGAAGTTGTTTTAATTTTTAGTTGACAAAAAAAGATACTTACATGAAAATTTTCACGCAACTCGTCTGTTTGGTAGTCACAGATCAGGAGTTTTGTTGATTCACATAGTTCCTCAAGTATCATAAGCATTACTTTTTCCTCTGAACAGGAAAATTTTGAAGCGCCAACAATGTTTAGCAACAAGGTTTTACCGCCCTCAGCAAACTGCCCATGTCCTGGACAGTTTTCAAAGCTTCCTCCTAGATGTCCATTACCAAGCAAGTCCCAACCATCGACTGATTGTGATTTCTTGCACCCGATGGGAAAAAAGTACATAACAATTCCTAAACAAAATTACAGGCATCACCAAAGAACATCTTCAGAGAATTTCATCATTGAGGAGCAGCCTTCCTGGCTTGATGACCTTCTTAACGAACCTGAAACACCTGCGGCAAGAGGTGCACATCGGCGTTCCTCCAGCGATTCTGTTGCTTATCTCGATAGTTCTGGTACTTTCTCTGATATACAAGACATTTCGCAGCATGAGTTCAGCATGGGCGATGGTTCATCATTGCCTTTGCCAGTCTGTCTCCACATCGACATACAGAGAAAAGCAGCCCATCCCCCCTTGGGAATTAATTCTGCTAGGAAGCTCCCCATCATGGATTGGAAATCTTCTGTAAATTCTTGTAGCTATCAGAAATCTGCTTTTAATGTAAGCCATAACATCATGCTAGCAAAATATGGACCATCATGCATTCAACAAGACAAGGAGTGCTTGATAGCAGCAACACATGAAGTAGAGAAATTTGATGAAGATGACCACAGAGAGTCATTCGATAGGAGGGAAAGCTTGTTCGTTGAGTCGGATGCATCTGATGCAGACCAATGCTTACAGAATTGCTTTGAGAGGAAAGAGGAATGTTCACATGGAATGCCTATTGCATCTGATACAGATCCCAAACGAAAACAGTAAGTGATGCATCCTTTATGTATGCCAAATTATATGATCCTCAACCTGAGATTACTGGTCGACAAGGTCCATGATCTGGGGATCCATATGTTGATCTGAAGGGCCACAGAGGATGGATCATGGCCCACAAATCTCCATGATCAGATACTTCTATGCCTTCTACTTGCTGGCTAGCAAATTGCATCAAGAAAAGGAATACAGTAACAGTCCACATTCAACTGAAAAGAGGCCAAAGATTGGATGTCTGGGATCTTCCCATCTGGAAGGTTTTGTGGTGTATCCACTCACAGCGGCCCATTAGATCCGAAGTCTAGATCACTGAACCCTGGACCTCAAGATCAAGATCACTGAACCGTGGAATATCAGAAGTAACTGTGGATTTTTCTTAATGTGTGTGTGTGTGTGTGTGTGTGTGTGTGTCTATATATATATATATATATATATATCTTTTTTCAGTTATAACAAAGACATTATTTGATTATTTTCGTGTTTAACTCTAGTGCTTAAAACCTCACAACATTTATGGTATAACTAATGCCATTTTCATGTTGTCTGTTAATTTGTTGCTCTGGATCCTTGTCATGGGATCCCATTATTCTGCCATGCTTTCATTTACAAATTCGTCTATTGGTGGAGTTTTAATCTCTAGGATTTGATTGTATATACTATAATCTTATAAGCATTGTTACTCTTCAAAAAAAAAAAAAAAAACTTGTAAGCATTGTTCAATATAAGTAGGCAAATTCCGTTTTAATCATTAAAATCTCTAAACTTGATGACAGTGAAAGGCAGGCAAATTCTTCCTTCCGATTCAGTTATGTTCTTATGCAACTATTTGAAAGAACTATTAAATGCCCGAAGTTTCCTCTCCATGTTCACTATTTGATGGGGGCATCACGCATGAGGTACCTCCACTATGCATGTACGAGAGGAGGAGGATCCCATCATCGATCTACCTTGGCGACAATATGGATTGAAGACCCACAGCTTGTGGGAGGAGTGTTGAGAGTCTTAGAGTCTAGGGTGAACCAGATCATGGCCCATCATGTCATGATCGTGGCCCACCACCATAGAACTTCGTAGAATTTTGGATTTCATTATTTTTCATGCTTAGGTTTCTGATGTTCGGATTGGATTGGTTAGTAGTTATTTGGTTTTTATTTTGACATTTTTTGCGCACATGGCGTAGCGACGCTTTAGTCATTCTCCCCTCTTAGGGTTTCTTTGTAACTCCAAGAGAGGGGGCTGAAAATTTTTATGCATGGAATAAAGAAAAAAAGACTTGTTTTCTCTCTTCTCTTTGTGTGTAGAGACGTAAGCCATAAGAGGGTGGGAAGCCCCCCCTTGTTCATCAAGGAAAGACTACCGAGGTGTGAAGCCTCATCCCGATTCATCTACCACCACCACCATCATCATCCCATCCACGTTTTTCAACCCAAAAGAGCATCCTAGCAGCTAGATTCAGTCCGTCGCAGGACTGCATACTTTGGTGGAGTACTGTGCGCACACTGGAGTTTGGATCGAGACGAAACTTAGGGGGTTGGGAGATCTCCCCTGGTCGACCAAGGTGGAGGTGGCCGTTTCCACCACACGTGCCTCCCCACATGTGCGAGCCACCCGCGCATGTGCGGCGCACATGCGGGCTCCACATACAGGCCTCTTCTCCTTGGTTTGATTCCTCCATCTCGTAGACCTCTCTTTATACTCCAAAACCTCTTTTGAATCAACTGATTTGGATTTCCGGTTTGAAAGAGACGATTTTTTTATTATTTTCCCCGATTTTCTCTTATTTTCTGCAAAATCCCCAAATCAGCCATGTTCTTCAAATTGACCAGATTTGTTCTCAATTCCCAACCCAATAAATCTTTCTAATCCAAAAACCCTAACCCTAGGATACCAAATATTCACTTTTCCCCAATTCTAGAACCCTAATTTTGCCCTAATTTGTGGTTAGAGAATCACATTGGTAGTGGAACAATCCTACACATGTTTGAGGGCTTCCACATGTTTTGGTATCAACTAGATTAATTATTTTGTTTTGGAGGTAGCCCTAACTTGCGTGTAGGCTTGGATCTCCATGGATTCCCCTATTGAATGGTTTGGCCTTGTTGTGGGATGTGGAAGGTTAAATATTGTTTAATTATTTTGTGGTGATCTAAATCTGATTTCGTGCATATCATGGCACGTTTTCACGTCCTGCATCACTATTTATCTCTCAATATCTCATCCTTTCTTTTTTATTGTCTTTTAGGAAAGTTGCTAATAGATCACAATTGTCTTGGCTCATCAGTAATGGTTTTTTAATACTCAGGAATGCAAGGATCCAAATGGACCATCATTTTTTTATGTTTATACTCATTTTTCTTCCATCGATTGAGCAGCGCCTCACATTTTATATTATTCGTATATGTTACCATTGGTAAAAAATTTGTAAGTCTGCAGCTATGCTCGAGTAAATCTCTGTGGGTTTTTGGTTATTTTCGAGAATACAAATTTTTTTCTTTTATAAAATACTACCTAATGTTTTTGAATACATTCCGGTACATGTTTGCAAAATGTTTTCATTAAACTACGTCATTAAATTAAGCTTCATTAAACTACCTTTGGTAAGATTTTCCTAATGGTAGTTAGATTATGCAGGTATTTTTTTATAGATGACAAAACTACCCTTCCGATGAGAGTACCCTTTCAATAAATAATGTTTACAAATCAGAGATTAGAATTGTTCCATCAATCTTATTTTGGAACTTTGTCTTAAATACATTGAATTCGACAATTTAGTTATGATTTGAGGTGACATATGCAATGTGTGCAGTTTAATAGTGCTTGTATATCAATCATCATATTGATTATATACCTTCCATAAAAACCTCCCTTCTACTGTGCTACTCTCTCTCCCAAGTTTCTAACACTCTCGATCTCTTTGGACCCGCTACCAACTAATTGAGCACCAAGTGGATGGACCTTTCATGTGATCCACCTAGTCCATCAGGTAAATTGCCTCAAGTTCACCCCGGAACCCAAAAATGATGATCCAAGACTCAGGTAGGTCACACTGTAGGAATCAATTACAATGGGCATGTACACCATTAGTTTTGTGGGCAACCCATCATGGTGTTTATATGCCATACAATCCATTCATCAGACATCCCTTGGGATGAAAAAATTCCCCAAATATTACATTGTTCCAAAACTTGAGTTGTACAATGTGAATTTAGTGATTATATGTATAATTTTCGCATTGTTCCCTATGGGGTGGCCCACTTAAGTGTTAATCATCCTAAGTTTTGGACTAAAAAGAAGTATGGGTGGGGTACCCTAATGGATGGGATGGATCTTATGAAAGTTCATTTGTTTAGTGCTTGATTAGCAGTAGGCGTGCCCTTGTACATATGCTGATGTGACTTTCCTTAAGCTTTGTGACATCCAATATGATGTCAGGGTAACATCCACTCCATCCATCAGTTTTGCTAGATCGTGGTAATACATAATCCCAAAAATGAGGTAGGTCTAAAATTCAATTGGACCACGCCAAAGAAGTAGTCGGGATGCCATTGAAACCTTTGTGGGGGCCACAAAGGTTTTTAAGAGTTTGATATTTGTGTTTTCCATTCGTGCTAGTGGCAATAACATTATGAACGGTTTGGATGGAATAGAAATATCACTTGCATGGTTTCACCCATAGGAAGGTTTAAATGGTGGGCATTTAGTCCTAACAATTTCCTATGACATGGCTCACTTGAGTTTTGGCTCTGCCTCATTTTTGGGCCAATGTCCTAAATTGAGCTGGTGAAACAGATGGATAGAGTGGGTGTCACGTGGAATCACAGTGGGCCTCATAAGAGATTCTGGTTATAAAGACTCCTTGTATATGGGGGTCACATGAAATTTGCATCCTACCTACGGGAGCTACGCCAACATTTTTGTATTGAAAACGCTTGCGTGACTATGCATAGTCATGTGGGGTGCATTGACATGGACGGGGGACTTCACGTAGATCCATCCCGTACCCGATGGCCGTTGACCCTATGTTTGGACAGTGACCAAAGAATTAGGACGATTAAGAGCTTGGGTGGGCTGCACCCTGTGGAACAGTTTTTACTTTTTCCACACGGACTCACACCACAATTGGTGCTTGAACCCATGACCACGTGTTGAAACTCATGTGAGTCTATCATTGAGGCATGAGTTGAGTTGGGATATCCCATTATTAAAACATTTAAAAGTGTGTGCTCTACTGTGGTGTGTATATGCCATCCAATCCACTCATTTGATGTGCCATATCAGGATGAATGGAACGCCAAAAAATTGGGGCATTTAAAAGACTCATGTGCGCTACACCACGTGAATTTATAGTTTGAAGCACTATCTTATACATTTTCCTTTGTGTGGCCCACCTAAGTCTTTGATTGGATTGGTTTTTAAGATCCATGGTGAAAATGTGGTGGCACACTTGATCGATGGGTAGATCATCATACACACATATTGACATAAGGCAATGGCCTATCTAAACATATGCATGTGAAACATGTAAAATTCAGCGGAATCATGTAGCAAATCAAGTAAACATCAACCTAACATCATCATAATTCAGAAAAGCACATGAGAAACATGCAATAAACAGGCCATCATTAGATTCATTACAAAATACACTGTACAAGGTTCAAATCACACGTGGATTGGAACCGGTGAGGAATAGGACCTCCCAATCTTGCATGGTAATGTCCATTCAAACAATAGGATTCACTAGTCCAGGAAATCAAAGGATTTCTGGGTTAAGGAATCATAAAAATTGAGAAACAGGTGTAAATTCAAATTTTTAGATTGTAGGGATGATAGATAATGTAAAAAAAAGGATTAGAAGAAAGAAAGAAGATAGAAGAATACCTAAGGATAGAAGAGAATCTGAGAAAGAAAGAAGAAAAGATGAGAAGGAAGATGAAAAGAGATCCACAAGAGAGAGAGAGAGAGAGAGAGAGAGAGAGAGAGAGAGCCACCACAATTATTTATTTTCTTTCGATAAACATAACATAATAATAAGAAAGGTTAGGGCAACACTTTTATAAAATTCGAAATTAACATAATTACCAAAATACTCCTGCTAACAAAATTAAAAAAAAAGACATTCACAATAAAAAACGTGCGCACACTGAACCAAAACTCAAATAAGTAAAAGTGCATAAAATAAACTCAAATCTAAGATGCCCAATGGCTTTCGATGATGGCACGATGAAAGTGGGCCGCGACGAACCAACGGTTTGATCACACTATCCTCGTAATCCAATGGTCCAATCATCTCCTCCAAGCAACTTATACATGTCACGAACACGTGTAAGGTCTTCACCACGATCTAGGAACTTGGACTCGATCCAGGCCCATCATCAAACAATATGGACACGGGCATGGATCGTCTCCTACGTTGGTACACTCTAAAGGGCTTGATGTCCGCATCACATATGAGTGAACATGAATGAGGGACTGCATGTTTCTTTCTTTAATGAGGTCTTTTTTTAATGTGTTCTGAGTTCGGTTGGACTGTGAGTTTCTATCCACTTTGTGATTAACTTCCAAGTTCCAACCTTTCATGTGTGTAAGACATCCAATCCATCCAATAGGTTGGTGACATCATAATGACCACTGTTAACGCCAAAAATTGGCTAACAGATGTTGGTCAGAGACCAACTTTGATTCTTCGTCGTCTGACCTCCAATCGGAGATGAATGGTGTAGATTGGGGAACCTGCAATCACCAAGAAAGGTTAGGACCACCGCCGGTTGGCCCGGCTTATGGCCCTCCGATGGCAAAGTCAGTACGGGTACTGTGAGAGTAAGATGAAGTGTGAAATGTAGGCTTAGAGATTGTGTACCTTTATCATCTGTGAGGTCATCTATTTATGCAGATCCGGGTGATCCAGTCTGTTACGCAAGCTGTTAAGATTAGTACTGATTTTAGGGGATAAGGCACTTATCCTGTTAATCCTTAGATAAGGGGATAGCCTAACCACTTTACACGTCTAACTGATTACGTCTCTTGATGGAGATCCCTTGAGACACGGAGCCGTAGACGGAGATAAGCCCAAAATCGGCCTATACGTGCTGCTGGTACTATAGGCTAAGGGATGTCATCGCTGATCATCAGTAGTTAAAGCTGCTCGCACGTCGGAAGATGCTCGCGAGACAAGCTGCTCGCATATATAGGCTGCTGGTACTATGAGCTGAAGGACGTCCTCGCCAGAGACCAGAGAGCAAAGAGCAGAGAGTAGGGCTGCTCGCATGACCAGAGACCAAAGACCAGAGACCAGAGCTGCTCGCATGACCAGAGAGCAGAGAGCAGAGAGCAGGGCTGCTCGCATGACCAGAGACCAGAGACCAGAGAGCAGGGTTGCTCGCATGACCAGAGACCAAAGAGCAGAGAGCAGGGCTGCTCGCATGACCAGAGAGCAAAGACCAGAGACCAGAGCTGCTCGCATGTTCGGGAGCTGCTCACATGTCGGGAGTGCTCATGACGAGAGTGGTCATATGTCGGGAGTGCTCATGACGAGAGTGGTCATATTCGGGAGTGCTCATGACGAGAGTTGCTCACGAGCCAAGCTGCTCGCATGTTGATCGGATGGCATTGCTCGGGGATCTGAGATGAACAATAAACAGAGGAGGCTCGCTATCGAACAATCTGATAATGACTTCTCTCAATAACTTTCTGATCACATCTTTCGACGACCAACTTTATTCTACAACAGAAGCCCCCCAAGTCCTTAGTGTTGAGGAGCTACGCGAAGGACTTGTATGTATATGTAATCGCCTATTTTCGGAGGAGAAGCCGTACATGATTGAGCATGCATTTATAAGTGCCAGCTTTCTGCATAGAGATAGGTTGGCCTATCAATTGAGTCTTTGGCCCTGCGGTGAGCAGGTGACTTAGTCACTTCATGCTATAATGTTTTACTCAACTCATGAAAATGAGTTGGGCTCAATCTGGGAGGTCTTGGCGACCATGTCCGCATAGAGATAGACTGATCTATCGATTGAGGCTTTGATTCAATCTAGGAGGTCTTGGCGACCATGTCCGCATAGAGATCGACTGATCTATCGATTGAGGCTTTGATTCTACCAAGGGCAGAAGATTGGCCAAGAGAATGTATGTATTCCCTTCGGGGCTATTCGGGTCCAAAAAATGGAGTAGCGACCAAGTTATAGATTCCATAGCTGAACAGCTGGAATGAGAGAGATCGTCTTTATTTTAGAATGGTCCAATATTCACATACTTTATGAAAAATATCAGAGTAAATGTTCCATGTGCCAAGGGTGACGTAGGGGTCTTCCTTGCATGTCTTCGAGATAATATGTACCTGGTCGAGCAATCTCGATGACTCAATACGGGCCTTCCCAATTAAGATGCAATGACCGAGTGACTGTTCCGATGTTTTGCCTGAGCACCAAGTTGTCGAGCTAAAGAAAAACCTGAATTTGACTTTTGAATTATGACAACGGGCTATACGTTGTTGATAAGCCACTACTCGAAGACAAGATATGTTCATTTTCTCTTCTAGGAGATCGAGGTGAAGTAATCAACTGCCACGTCCTTTTCCCATAGGTAGTGGTCTGATTATATCGATTCTCCATTGAGCGAAAGGCCAAGGACGGTCCATTTACTCAGGCGGTAAATGAGTGAATGGAGAATATCGCTGATATTTGTCACATTTCTTTGAGAATTCGATAGCCTCCGCCTTCATAGTGGGGCAATATTATCAGTCTCATTGCTTTGTTTGCTAGAGACAGTCCTTTGGGATGATTACTGCATGCCCCCTGGTGTATTTCATCTAGAACACAGTGTGCTTCTTCTGGATGGAGACACTTTAAATACAGTAAAACTTTTATGTAACAATTTTTCATTTTGTAAGATGTACCTGGCAGCACGATAGCGGATTGTCGGGCTGATTTTTATCATCTGGGAGTCATCCGCTTTGGAGTAAAGGATGATGGGGTCCATCCAACAGGAAGATAAAAGTAATGTGCGAGCTGCTCTGGAGCAACTCGATCGACACTCGGGGTAAATAGATGCTCGATAAGAACAGCTTGCGTCAGATCGGACTCAGGTGCAGAAGATAATTTTGCAAAAGAACCTGCGAGCTTGTTCTCCTCTCGAGGAATATGACTTATTTTATATTTGTTCAATTTGAGCGAGCAGAATTAGTACCTGAGATTTGTATGAAGCCATCCGCTCCTCCTTTGCCTCGAATTCGTTGAGCACTTGATATACAACGAGCTGAGAGTCGTTGTGAATGAGTAGGTTCCTTATTACGTGTATATTTGCTAATTTGAGGCCAACAATTAAGGCTTCATATTCCGTTTCATTGAGGCACGAGAGCTTTAACGCTACAACGATGGAATCCTTATGAGGGAAATGGATTCCTTTAGCATCTTCGTGAGAGAGAGAGATTGGATGATGGCTCCAAACTTAACATGCTGGATGATTTTTCCACCCAATAAATATGCTAAGGCTTCTGGCATGCCTTTCGAGTATATGCTTTCCTGAGGCTTGGGAATCTCCTCCACAAGCCGGGCCACTTGCAATGGATGGAGTGGATGATCGCTAGCTGGATGATGAAGATCAGCTGGGCGGCGTTGATGGTTTGCTGGCCCCACACGTGATGTAATCTTGATTCAGAACGAGCCCAGTTTGCTGAATCGTCCATGGCTGGATGGTGATGAAAATGATGATGGAAGAGTTGGACAGTTGGTCCGATGATGGTGTACAAGTACCGGAGAACTGCAGCCATTGATTTGTTGGGGACCATTGGACTGGACAGATGGATTGCTGGCTGCACTTGGAGATGTTGATTTGGACCGTCTTCCATTAATGGACGTACATGATGTCCAACTACTGCAAGTCGTGTGAGAGCATGCTAGAATCGAACGGTCAAAAGGGTGGAATGCTTTGAAGAAGGTGAAAGAATGGTCGAAGATCGTTGCAGGACTGTTGGTTCATTAGATCTTTGATCCACCATTGCTATATGTTGTACGACCTGGATTGACTTTGGAGGTTTCGCTGATATGAAAAATTGAAGGAATCGAAATTGGTTCCGTGCCTTACGCGATTTGTGATCCTCACAGTTGTTTTCCTTATCGGCGGATGCCATGAGAGAGGCCGAGATGAAATTGTGATGTGTGAGGACCACGCCCTTGTTGATGCCGGTCATGCCGGAGGAGTAGAGGAGTGTGGCAGTGTCGGACTGCCCGACGGGCACTGGCAGGAATTCAGATAACGGCCCCGAGATGAGATCTTCTAAGTAGGTGATCTTATTATTGGGGATGATCGGAGGGGTGTAAAGAGGGTTGACGGTCTCGATGCGTTCGAAGACGTCAGAGAGATCAGCGGTGGTGATACTATGCACATGAGATGGACGGTTGGGAAGAAGACGTGGTCCACACGAAGACGTGTTGCTTGTTTGGAGGAGCTGTTGAAGGTGGAATCCACTTTGATGGACGTTGATTGCTAGAATTAGAGTAGGAGGGTCCTCAGTTGGACGGCTGATGATGGGCTGGAGATGCAGATATGTGCATAAGATTGTACAGTGGAATCTGATGGACGGTGATGATGATGGAGGTCCCAAATTGCTGCTTGGCTTCAACTAATCACGTGAGATGGAAGCACACGTGTGAGGCCTGGTCGTTCACCAGCTTCTGGATGATGATTGCCCTGCTGAACGGTGGGGTCAATCTGCTAAAAGTTAGATGGTGTTGATCTTTTTTTTTTTACGGTGAAGATGATGGACGTCCATCTGCATCGTTGGTTGATCAGGTGCGGATGATTGAAGATGGCCCACCTGTTGGACGTTGATGATGTCCACCATTAGGTTGGATGTTTACACTTATGAAGGCTAGGTGACGTGGAATCAGGAACGTTGGATGAGGGGTTGTACACTTATGATGCCCTGGTCTCTGGAAGACGGGATGTACATGCAAGATGAAGGCGATCGATGATAGGTGCGACGTCCTCAACTGATGGACGACTGAGCGGCTTGGTGGAGACGTGGGCCCCTCCTGAAGTTGGAGTGCTGGAGAGGAAGATGAGACTGGTGAAGATGTGGGCCCCTCCTGACATTAGAGTGCTGGAGAGGAAGATGAGACTGGTGAAGATGTGCGTGTGAAATGATCCACCAACTCTTGGTTGAGCATGTGTGGTAGATGATGCTAACCATTGATTAGGTAAAAGGGAGAAGATGACTGAACGACGAAGGAAGAAATAGGCGAGAACAATTTAGTCGTTCCCACAGACGGCGCCAATCTGTTAACGCCAAAAATTGGCTAACAGATGTTGGTCAGAGACCAACTTTGATTCTTCGTCGTCTGACCTCCAATCGGAGATGAATGGTGTAGATTGGGGAACCTGCAATCACCAAGAAAGGTTAGGACCACCGCCGGTTGGCCCGGCTTATGGCCCTCCGATGGCAAAGTCAGTACGGGTACTGTGAGAGTAAGATGAAGTGTGAAATGTAGGCTTAGAGATTGTGTACCTTTATCATCTGTGAGGTCATCTATTTATGCAGATCCGGGTGATCCAGTCTGTTACGCAAGCTGTTAAGATTAGTACTGATTTTAGGGGATAAGGCACTTATCCTGTTAATCCTTAGATAAGGGGATAGCCTAACCACTTTACACGTCTAACTGATTACGTCTCTTGATGGAGATCCCTTGAGACACGGAGCCGTAGACGGAGATAAGCCCAAAATCGGCCTATACGTGCTACTGGTACTATAGGCTAAGGGATGTCATCGCTGATCATCAGTAGTTAAAGCTGCTCGCACGTCGGAAGATGCTCGCGAGACAAGCTGCTCGCATATATAGGCTGCTGGTACTATGAGCTGAAGGACGTCCTCGCCAGAGACCAGAGAGCAGAGAGCAGGGCTGCTCGCATGACCAGAGACCAAAGACCAGAGACCAGAGCTGCTCGCATGACCAGAGCTGCTCGCATGACCAGAGAGCAGAGAGCAGAGAGCAGGGCTGCTCGCATGACCAGAGACCAGAGACCAGAGAGCAGGGTTGCTCGCATGACCAGAGACCAAAGAGCAGAGAGCAGGGCTGCTCGCATGACCAGAGAGTAAAGACCAGAGACCAGAGCTGCTCGCATGTTCGGGAGCTGCTCACATGTCGGGAGTGCTCATGACGAGAGTGGTCATATGTCGGGAGTGCTCATGACGAGAGTGGTCATATTCGGGAGTGCTCATGACGAGAGTTGCTCACGAGCCAAGCTGCTCGCATGTTGATTGGATGGCATTGCTCGGGGATCTGAGATGAACAATAAACAGAGGAGGCTCGCTATCGAACAATCTGATAATGACTTCTCTCAATCACTTTCTGATCACATCTTTCGACGACCAACTTTATTCTACAACAACCACCATGTGCAAAGATTTTCCATATCCACTCATCAAGTAGGCCACACTTGTATTTTGCTATTTATCAATGGCTACAAATTGTTTTTATGGTGTGGCCCACCTGACGAGTAGATAGGGTTAATTTTTGCACTAGATGATCGTCATGGTGGACTGCATATGCACTTAACAGGTTGGATGTTATCCACTGGGTGGAATGTACCTTGTGGTCTAACCGGTTGGACTTTTAGACCTCTTTTTTTAATAGTTGTTTATGAGGGAGGGGCAATTTTGTCTTTTACAAAAAATGTCTCACTTAATCTTGTTGTGCATATATAATCAGATAATAGAATGAATGAACAATAACTGGAACCCCACACCTATTTGGAAGAATCTGAATCATCGAATATAGATTAATGCTGGGACAAGGTGCAGACGATGTTGCTCTTTGAGATAGTTCACCTCCCTCAGTTGATTCGATCGGTGCAATAGGTTCCCCCAACGTGCTACCTCCAGGATACAATGCCCAACGTGGTTTTTCCCAACGTGCACAGACTGTGAATAAATTCAATGCCCAACACCGCTTCAAAGTATCTTTGTATGCCCATGATAGAAGATAAGTGAAAACAATTTGTTTTCTTTTTGTGCTCTTGAAAAGACCCTATCTATGTCGGTTATATAGACCACCTAAGGGATGGGCTGTTACAAGCAAGATGTTTCGTATTTGTTACGATACGGCTGTGATTGTCATGCGATATCAGGGTGAAATGGGGTAGTTGATTTTTTGAAACTGTATGGGCCGTTATAGGGGTCGTAATGGCTGTTATGGGGCGTAACGACTGTTACTCCCGTAATGATCGAAAAACAACCACATCTCTTTTCTATGTAAATTCATTTTTTCCTCATTTTTTTTCACTTTTCTCGTTCCTAAAACTTTCCTACATCATTCTACAACAAATTTCGACCACTTGTACTATAGTTTTTAGGATTAAATAGTAGATTGAAGCAAGTTGGGCAAATAGAAGCTTTGAGGGCCAGTTTTTCAAAAAATTGAAAAAGTGGTATGTATGCATTTTTTTTTTCCGATTTCTAATTCTAATGCTTGATTGTAATCTGGAAACATCAAAGGCATAACCATGTTCACAAATTCATTAGACAACCCAATACATCACTCTCACTAAAGAGTGGACTGTTAAGCTACCATAAACATGTTCAAAACGAAAAATAAATACAGATTAAAAATATTTACATTATTTTGGATTTTCAAGATAATTTTTTAGAATTTTTCGCGCAATAACTTTTTTTTGAATCGTTATGGAGGCCGATATGGCTGATACGCCCCCTTATTGGCCATTTCTACCAATACCCATATTAGTGATGGTGGTGATCGTTAAGGCCACCATTATCGATACGAAACACCTTGGTTACAAGAGACTTGTTCAAGGATGGACTGTTTCTAATTGCAATTGATGGGCCAACTATTATGTAAAGCATTTCTCACTATGGAAATGGTCCAGTCATTATTGCGCCTCATCAAAAGAAAGGAGAAATGGTAAAAAAGGGTTATGCCTTAACCATAAATTTTTATTTTTGAATTTGAATTAAAAAACATTAATTAGAAAAACAAAACTTTTTTTTTTTGCTTTGAAATACTTTAAAAATCTCCCACTTATTTAAAAAAAAAAATATGGGCATAACAAAGCACTATTATGCATAAATGAAGGTGACTAGTTGTCTTGAACCTCAGTGAAACGTTTTTGGACTACAAGAAAATAGTGAACTAGGTCTTAAGCTAAATTTCTTTAGTGTAGACCGTACACAAGATACAATAGTTATGAATTTAAAGGGTGTTTAGGGCTGCACTTTGCGGCCATGTGCTATATCCCAGTTTCATGAGTGCTCTAGAGAATTAGCCCAATTCTCATAGGAAGTGGCTTCACTTCTACACTCATATAGGTGAGTACATCAAGAGTGTTTCTGACTTTCTATAACAACTGTCACCCCACCTTATAAGCTATAAACTTATTAAGGGATAAACCTAACCTTAACCTGTTACAGAAAACAACATTACTTACATCATAGAGAGGGACTCAGAGATGTCTAGGTTTTAGTGAAAATATCATAATCGAATCTAGAGATGTTGAGTTTTATGAAAATATCTTTTCTTAAAAACTAAAGAACAGTGGGGGTCAATCTAGTGGGTCTCCCTCCTATATGAATGTAGATGGACCTTCTCGCTTACACCCTAAAGACTTAGAAGATCCTGAGTCTGAACCTGAAATAAGGAGTAAATGGCCTAGAATTTCCAAGGATTACAATCTTGATTTTCATGTATATATTAGCCCAGTTAGATGGTGATTCCATGACATTCGAGGAAGCGATATCCTCACATGATGCTCTCTTTTGGAAAAAAAGTAGTCAGAGATAGAGTTTATTAAGACTAAATAACAATTGAAAATTAGTGGACCCTATCTCTTGGGGCAAAAACCTTAGGACATAAATGGATATTTAAAATAAAACGTAGGGCATATGGTTATATTGAAAAATATAAGACTAGATTAGTAATAAAGGGTTTTAAACAAAGAGAAGGTGTTGATCACTTTGATACATATTCTTCTGTAGCTAAAATGACATCCATTCGTATTTTAATTGCCATTGCATCTATTAATAATCTTCTAATTCATCAAATGAACGTCAAAACTATATTCTTAAATGATGAATTGGAAGAAAAAATATATATGGAACAACGCCCAAGGGTTTGTTGATTTTAGTAAAAAAACACAGTGTATACACTTTTATAGTCCTTATATGGACTTAAACAAGCTCTTAGACAATGACATGAAAAATTTGATCATACGATGATTTCTAATTGGTTTATGTTCAATGAAGGTGAGAGATGCCTTTATTTAAGGTGTTTGGCCACTTTAGTATTGTAGTGTGCTTGTACATAAATGATCTTTTGATTTTTTGTATAAGCTTATATATTATTAATGAAACTAAAATGTTATATCTTTTTACTTTGATATGAAAGACCTTAGAGAGGCCAATGCAATAGGAGGGATTAAAATCATCCAAAGTGAAAATGATATAACATTAATCTAATCCCATTACATAGAGAATGTTCTGAGGAAATACAATCACTATTATAGTAAACATATATGTACACCCTTGGACCATAATATTAAACTAGAAAAGTATATTGGCGAAGGAGTATCTCAATCGGAATATGCCAGTGCCATAGGTAATTTAGTTTATATTGTGAATTGTACTAGGCCGGATATTACCTTTGAAGTGATCAAACTAAGTAGATATGTTAGTAATCCAAGTTACATGCATTAGAATGATATCTATAGGGTCTTTAAGTATCTTAAAAGAACATGGAATCTTGGTATTCAATATTAAAAATTCCTTGCTGTTATAGAAGGTTATAATGATGCAAATTGGAATTCTAGGTTAGAGGATTCCAAGTCTAATGTTGGTTTCATATTCATCATGACAGGCGGAGTTGTTTCATGGAAATCTAAAAAACGAACTTGTATAGCTCACTCCAATATGGAATCTTGGCTAGTTAGAGTGATCCATATTGCACTAGGCCGGATATTACCTTTGCAATGAGCAAACTAAGTAGATATTCCAGTAATCCAAGTTACATGCATTGGAATGCTATCTATATGGTCTTTAGTATCTTATAAAAAAAATGAGATCTTAGTATTCAATATCAAAGATTCCTTGTTGTTATAGAAGGTCATAGTGATACAGATTGGAATTCTATGTTAGAGGATTCTAAGTCCACTAGTGGTTTCATAGTCACCATGGTAGGTGGAGATGTTTGATAAAAATCTAAAAAATCAAACTTGTATAGCTCATTTCGCTATGGAATTTGAAAAGGTTTCTCTTGTAGCAGGAAGCATAATTAATTAAAACTCTACTAATAGATATACCCTCTTAAGTGAAACTGGTTCTAGTTGGAGTGGAAACTATTGTATTTTTGGGTGGTCCTATGGACTACCATATCATAATATAGAATTATTAATGTAAATGGATAAGGGAGAAGGGATTTTGTTGTAATTTCTCAATTAACTTCGAATTACAATATCCATTCGTTGTGGTAGTCTAGCGGCTATAGGAAGAGCTAATAGCAAGTTTTATAATGGAAAATCCAGACAAATTCGTTTGAAGTATGGTTGCGTAAGACAACTGTTGAAATGGTGTTATAACTCTAAACTTTGTAAAATCTGATGAGAACGTAGTAGATCCATTAATTTAAAAAAAAAAAAAAAAGTAGATCCATTAACTAAAGGCCTAGCTAGGGAGGAAGTCTGGAAAACATCGAGGGAGATGGGACTTAAGCCTATAGAAGAATAGGTTGCTGGAAATAATAACCCAACCTAAAGAATAGAGATCCGAAGAATTAGGTTCAATGAGACAAGTAAGTTTTCATGTGATTTCTAGTTGAACTACATCACAAAAGTAAAAGGAAATCAAATCTTCGAGTCCCTCTCTATACAATGTGTCTCCTTAGAGAATAAAAGGAAGACCATAACTTATAGCATAACATTCATCATATTAATGAGAATCTTATTTTTACATTCTGTTACCACATTTTGTTGAGGAGAATAGGGAGTAAACTTCATGAATGATATCATTAGATTCACAGAAATGATCAAAATCATTAGAAGTACATTCGTTACCTCTATCACTTCTAAGTATTTTGATTTTTCTGTTTAATTGATTTTCTACTTCATTTTTTAAAATTACAATTTGGAAAGCACTTCATCTTTAGTTCTTAACAGATGCACGTATGCATATCCAGAATGATCATCAATGAATTTGATGAAACATTTCTTACCCCCTCTAGTAAGTTTTTTGAAGGATGTACCCCCTCTAGTAAGAGTTTCTTTAAGGTCATATATATCAGTATTTATCAATCCTAGTAACTCAGAAGTCCTTTCCATACTAGGAAAAGGTTTTTTGGCACCTCGGATTGCAAACATGATTTACACTTCTCAAATTCATTGTTTTTTAAATGAGGAATCATACTACAAGCAGACATATTTCTAATAGACTTAACATTTACATGTCCTCGTCTACCACGCCACAAGGAGGCATTACATAGCATGTAAGCAGAAGAGATTTTATTTGTGTCAACGTTGAGTTTAAACATGTCATGATTGAAATTTTGCCTATGGCTCACACTTAAGACGCTATACATGCGGAAGCTTGGAGCGGAGCTTATAGAACTATGGCTAAGTCCTAGAGGGGGGGTGATTAGGACTTTTTTTAAATCCTTTAAAAACTCTTGCCTAATTAACTAGTTTAACAATTATAAACTTAATTAAACAAGAACACTTAGCTTCCAAGCTTAAGTGGGTCCAATCACAAAGGCTACAAAAGATAATGTAATTAAGCAAACTAGCCTAAGAACATAGATTATAAATGATACAATAAGTTAAGCTTCTAATCAATGTGCAATATCTGTACTATTAAAGATATAACTACCTAAGCAACTAGTTTAGAAAGTTATTTAGACAATATAAGATTCATCTTGTTAAGCATAATGCCTATAAGCCTAGTGAACATACATCTTGTGTGTGAATGTGCCTATCTAGAATATAACATTCAACGAGTCAAACATTCATATAATTAAGCAAATAAATAGATAATGCATGAATATAATAGTGCTTAAATGACAATCACAAACACAATGATGTATAGTGGTTCAATTTCCCTAATCCACTCCTAGTTGTCGTACTCATCTCTTGAGCACACCGAAATTTACTAAGAGAGTTTAAATCAGGTTCCTCTTAACCTATGTGTTTTTAGATCGGTTCTACCCTACCGGAGAATTTAACAAGGTTCCTCACACAAGTTCATCTCTCAACTAAAATGTTTACGGGTTCCATCCAACCCAGGAATTTGACAAGGTTCCTCCCAACCCTTCGGTTCTACTCAAGAATCTAGCATACACTCCCGCCGGAGGCTCCCCTTGGAGACTTGGTCGAGTTTGATTCCAAACTCTCACGCTCAATCTTCCACAAGGAAAGAGTGCAACTGGACTCTCAATAATGACACGTTGAATCTTCTACAAAGGGTCGTGTATTGCAAGCCTAGAAGGATTCACGTATATGGATCTCTAGAGAGGTTAAGACAAATGATCTACCTATGGTGTAGGTGTCTAAAACATCTAGAGATCAAGAGAGAGCAAGTTCATCTTCATATGTACTCTTGAATGCTTTAACTTGTGATGAAACACAAGGAAGATGACTTGGAATGGATAAGATTAGAGCTTAATCATATGAGCAATGTGGGTGGCTTCTAAGGCAAAACCAGGATCTGTCGACTGGTCACCGACCCGTCGACAGATACTTGAGTTCTGCTGTCTTGCATATATTTTTACAACAGCTCAAGCACCGCTTAGGCCTTCCTTTGGGTGGTCTTTTGGGACACCAAAGGCTATTCTAGGATGACTAAAAGTATACCTATTGGGTCAAGTCATCTCGAAGTTTGGTTTTAGTTTAGGTTTAAAGGTTTTGCCTCACTAAGGCATCTTTGATTTACTTATTTCTTCTTCCTTGATGCCGTTGTCCTCTTGTGACTTCGGTCTTCATCTTCTTTAGGCTCAACCAATACCTAGACACATAGACCTACGTAATTGACAAATAAGGTGTACTAGTATACCACAGAAAAGTGCACTAACAATGATCATGATTTGCATAGCCCTTTCCTACAAAAGATCCATTCTTAATAACAACTAATTGATTAGACTGATAAACCTGTTTCAACCTTGCTTTATTCAAAAGGTAGCCTGAGACCAAGTTCTTGCGCATATCTGGACTGTGAAGAACATTGGCTACCCTACCATGTCCAACCATGTTTGCAGTAACCACATTGCCCATTCGAACCATTCTACCAGTTGCAACATTTTTGTAGGTCTTAAACCAACGACAGTCATAACACGTGTGTCTTAGCACTCGTGTCAACCCACCATCCATCAAATGGTCCCAATCTAACCATATTGGCCTCTACGATATTGGACTCCTCGGCCTGATTTGCTTGAGTTGTAGTTTTCTTTTGACAATTATAGCACTCTCTTGCAAAATGGTCCAGTTTGCCGCACATGTAACACCCAACAAATTTATCTTGATGTGTAGGTTTCTTGTTCTTGTTCTTGGGCATAGGCTTCTTTCTGAATTGATTGGGGTTGTTAGCTTTGGGTTATTTGGATTTCCTTTAGGTTGGACCTTGTCTTGTAACACATTTATTTTAAAACCGCCTCCCTAATTTTTTCATCTTTATCCTGCAACCTTGCTTTTTCCTCCATGCAAAGGCGCAGTACGAGTTTCCCCATTGATGGTTTTTTTCATTTTGTGACGGAGGGAGTCTTAAAATCTTTCCAAGATGGAGGTAGTTTTTTTAATGACTATTGATACTTGGAACAATTCATCCAGCTTAATATCCCTTAAGATGATTTGATGGCTATGAAGTTGAATTCGTTCGTCTGCTGAATGACTAACTTAGCGTCCATCATTTGGTATTTGAAATACTTACTAACGACGTATTTCTTCATGCTAGCTTCTTCAGTTTTATACTTTTTTTTAAAGGGCAGACCATATACCGACAAAAGTGGAATAATCACTAAACAGATCATAGACTTGATTTGAAAGAGCACTTAGTATGTAGTTCTTACATAAATAGTCGTCTTCATCCCACTTTTGACAGACAACAGATAGCGCTGGTTCATGTAGATCCGTGGGTTAGGGTGTGTTTATTACATAAGCCACATGAAGGGTGGTAAGGAAGAAAAACGTCTTTTGCCTCCACCACTTTTAATTTTGTTTGTCAAAAGTTTATGGACTAATGGACTTTGCATCAATCGATGCACTCGCGAAGGTGGAAGAGGCCATACTATGTCAAAATTGTTATGAAGATCGAAGTAGATAATAGAATGAATGAAGAATAACTGGAACCCCACACCTGTTTGGAAGAATCTGAATCGCCGAATATAGATTAATGTTGGGACAAGGTGCAGACGCTGTCGCTCTCATTGAAATAGTTTGTGCCCCTCGGTTTTCGATTAGTGCAACAGGTTCCCCAACGCTCTACCTCCAAGATACAACGCCTAGCGTGGTTTTTCTTGGCGTGCACATACCGTGAATAAACCCAACACCCAACACCACTTTAGAGTATCTTTGTATGCCCAAGATAGAAGAGAAGAGAACAATTTGCTTTCTTTTTGTTTTATTTTCTCTTGAAAAGACCCTGTCCATGTCCTTTATATAAACCACTCAAGGGATGGACTGTTACAAGAGACTCATTAAAGGATGGGCCGTTTTTAATTGCAATTGATGGGCCAACCATTATGTGACACATTTCTTACAATGGAAATGGTACAGTCATTATTGTGCCTCATCAAAACAAAGGAGAAATGGTAAAAAGTGGTTATGCATCAACAATGAATTTTGATTTTTGAATATGAATTAAAAAAACATTAATTAAAAAACAAAACATTTTTTTTTTTGTTTGAGATACTTCCACAAATCTAACCACCATTAGCAAAATTTAACGGAAGCTAGCTCAATGAAACTTATTTAACGAGGTAGTTTAATGTAAACATTTTAAAAATGGGTACCAGAATGTAAAATCCATAAATTTGATGTGGCATTTTATAAAATTCCCCCAAAAACTGTAATTACGGTAGTGTGCCTAGAAAGTATGCCAACTCATTCAAGATCAGCAGGCTAAGAACTCTAATGGAAGCAAGTTCAAGAGGGCTTTAAGTCAACCTGACCTAGCTGAGCCTCGAGTCGAGTCGGGTTTTTGGGTTTTTAAACTATGGAATTAACCCCACCCATGGTTTTAGTTCCAATTACGTAATTGAGTACTAGCAACTTGATGGTGGACTTGAAAAGCCACCTACAAACGCTTTATGCCCAATCGCGCTTACATCCTTTATCTTACTGCGGCTACTGGCATAGAGTTAGTTGATGCTTATTTCTCAAATACCGTCATACCATGGCTGCTGGCACGGAGTTAGTTGATGCTTATTTCTCAAATACCGTCATACCATGGCTGCTGGCACGGAGTTAGTTGATGCTTATTCCTCAGATACCGTCGTTGCTTCTTCTCTGGGTAAAGAAGTTCACCACCTATAATGGATGTATTCCTCCTAAAAAAAGACGTGCGTAGAAATAAGAATTCAACGGATTTCAATAGAAATAAGTGATTCAATGATCTGAAATAATAATAATATTATTATGGTTCAAGAGGAAGCTAACATTCTTTCATTCATAATTACTTGAATTATGTTACCTTTGGTAGTTAAGCTATGTTACTTAAAATCTAGGTGTCACGGGGTGCAGGCATTTCACACAGCGTTCGCGGGTTCGGAAACTTCAGTACATTGCTGAGCTGGAACAGAACGTCAACCTTCTTCATGTAAGTCCCTACTTAAATAAAAAGAACTATAGAGATGAATTTCCCTTGACTTTGAAGAGTTACAAGCATTTATTCTTTTGATTATTATTTTATTATTTTCAATTTTTGGCATCTACAGGTTGAGGGATTGGATGTGGCATCTGAGCTTGCATTCCTTAAGAAAAAACATTTCATACTGAGCTTAGAGAATAAGGCTCTCATGCAACGCATAAATAGCATTGATCACGAGAAACAAATAAAAGATGGTACACCAATTTCAGATATATATATTTTTTTTTCTTTTTGCAATACTATTTTCCTATTTGTGTCTTCTGATACTATTGATCCTTTCTGGTGACTGCAAGTGTACCCATGTCATTTCCAAATGGCAAACATGAAGCCAAGCCTTTTCTTCTTGCGGATAAGTGATCAATATGCTCTTGCATTAGTAGTACCAGTGCAACTGTGATGCATTTTGATTGTTCATCATTTCCATGAAATTCGGATTCAAACACTAGTTTACTATCTGCCCTTCTACAGTATTATTATAGTTAGGGCTTGTATGGTTGGACATGGGTTTGTGGGCAATCACTAGTGGGTGGGTCCGACATTAGCCCCTCCATATCCCTCTTTTTGCTTTCTTTTTCAGAATTTGAACTTTGTTTTGAATTTCAAATTCAATGAAGGATTTGAATTGGAAAAGGGAGAGATCGGATGAGATGGGATAACCCCTACCTCATCCAAACTCTCCCGACCCCTCCCTTATAAAAAGGGAGGCATCTTCACGTAAAATACACTCAACTGAGAGGGATTCCAGATAGAAAATAGGGAGGAAATTAATAGCATTCTATTTATCTATTAGGCCCACCTTTGGACAATCTAAGTCATTGATCGTGATCTGGGGCCATCTCAACCGTAGAATCAAAGGGGTGACAAGATCCTCTTTGCTCCCGTACTGGTTAGGCAACCTCTTGACATAAATCATCTTTGGCTTTGTGCAAAGGTTCCAAGATCGTGTAGGCCATCAGATCCTGGGGATCGACCCATCCGGACTGTTCACTGCAAACAATGCTGGAGTGACATTCATCATCCAATACTAGACACATGGTGTGACGGTGGAGGATTGGACCATCTGTCTAGTGAATGGCCCACAGTTGAAAAACATACCAAAGGGAAAATCATTGCCATCACTTTTCCTTGTTGTTTGCAGGCAATCAACCATTTTCACGAAGTTCATCAAAATATCACTGTTTGGACAACTAGGACCATCCATTCTATGGTTTCCGACCATGAGCTATCCACAGATAGGACCCACTAGAAGGATGGTCTTTGTCCACTGCCCCACCCACTTGTGTCAGGAATTGAGAGGCTAACAGCCCTCCAGCCATAACCGCTCTGGACATTAAAGAACCTCATTGCTATGATGGGAATTTGTTGCATACAATGCTTGGAATAAAACCATAGACACATATGGCGAGGGACAAGAGTACCAAATAATAGAAAATGAAGATGTAATTGCCCCCCCTCCTTTTCCCCCATGCAATGTAGTAGAATTGTTCTGTTTATTTTGTCTATGGGGGTGAGAAAACCTGTTCTTGGCAATAATTACATATTAATTTTGTTTTCTACAATGCAGCTCAATATGAACTGTTAAGGAAGGAAGTGGAGCAGTTGCGGGAAATATATTGCAACCAATGGTGTGAGAGGTCACAATCTCAACGGTGTGGAAATGAAATCACAGATGCTTCTGATCATCTGGACCTTAAATTCAGATGTTTGTCAATCAACTCACACCAAGAGACGGACCCTATAGAGCATGTAGGTATAAACAATGCAGCACCATACCATTGCACGATGCTGCAAAATTCATAACTCAGCCAGGTGCGAAGGGTGCACAATTTAGGTGATGATTTATTTTTGGGAGCCACAGCTTCCACCATTTTGATAGATTCACCTTCTTTCTACCTTGGATAATAGGTTAGTGCGAAGGTGGACAATTGTATTGCTGAAGTAGAAGAAAGCGTGTGTCTATCTGTCAGAGGGTGGTCTAAATGTCAATTGCTTTTATGGCTCCCGCTGCTAGTTTTTAGTTTTGAAAAATAAGATGCATGACTCTTTCCGAGTTTCTATTTTCTTTCATTTTCGATTGCAGAAACAGGCAGCCCCACCATTATATTATGAGGTTGGAGGCGGAAATCAATATGAGCTTTGGTTAATCTTTTGACTTCCTGATTATTGTTTTTATTTTATTGGTACTGAAATAGCTAACAAGGAACTCTGCGACTAATGGATTTTAAGCAAGTTATGTTGGATAAAACCCCAGTCAGTCAGCTTTCTTTCTTTCTTTCTACTATAGAGGGGTTATTTGGATGCTTGTAAATTCTTACTTATGTTGACTTTTTACAGGTAAAGAGTTCCACAGGTAAACTGTTTCATTTTGTTATGTTTGGCTAACTGGTAAAGTGTGTACCAGGTAAACAGTTTTCTGTGTTTGAGTACTAGTAAAATGCCGTTATGAATTAGAAAGTGCTGTTATAAATTTGAAAAAAAAAAAGACCATTAGGGTGTAAAGAGTTCATGTGTAAACTGAAACATTTTTTATGTAAACATTTGAGGGGATTTTGGTGTAAACTTTGATGAGTCGTAAACACTACACCATTTGTTTCCCATCTAAATACATGGTGTGAAGTGTTTGCATGTAAAGTGTTTATGTTAGTGGGATTTTACAAGCATGCAAATGACCCCTTGGATTTTTTTTGGACAGCTTTAAAAAATTCTATTAGAAAGAGAATAGGATCAATACCAATCAAGGGGACAACAGTCCAGAATACATGGAGATTCTCTATAGATAACGAGATTTTGAATATTGTTATCAGAGATATTATTGGGCAGGTACAAATGTGACACAATTCGGAGCATGTGAGACCATATCAGACAATACCTTCCCATATCAACCAATATTTTTTTGGTCCAACAAGTAATGAAAAATTATCAGGAAAATAAGAAAAAAATGCCAAACACTAGAATCTATCATATTTTAAGATGTTTTTAACAAGTATTCAATGGTGTATTAGAGCATTCTTTGATAAAACATTAACTTGACCTGCTTAAAGTCAACTAAATGGGCCTTAATCGAACACAAATCAAGCTTTATTTGATAGATTATGGCCAATTATATTGAAATACAACAAAAAGAAGATGAACAAGATGTGATAGTTCTGCCCTCCTGATTTTTTCCAAAATGATTCACTCTGCTTCGATTCATCGAATCGCACTTGATTTTTTATGTTTTGACCTACAAAATAGGCCTACATCTAGTATAAAATAAGTTTTTAAGCTTCCTCCATGGTTGAAATGAAGAAACAAGTGAAAAAACTAAAGAAAAGTTGGATTTTTATTTTTATTTTGGTTTTTGAAGTAGGACCTTTATGGTCGTATTGACCTTTAGCCTTTCTAACATGATCATGTTCTTTGATCTACCTTTAATGGTAAAAACATCCCAAGCCCCTCTAATGGTTTTGCTTCCCTCACTATTGTCTGGTTAAAAAGTGTGTATAGAGTAATATCTAAATGGTATTCAGTCCAGTTGAGCCTTGATGAAGTAGAGATTGGAAGGTCTTAGGAAAACCTTTTCTTGCAAGAGGGAACTGAAGGTTCTATGCCTTGCAGGAGGGGGAGGGGAAAAAAAAAAACATTGTGGCAGACGAGGAATTTTATGCTCTTGGGCCTCATGTCTTTGTAGTAACACTGAAAAATTGGGGACCACGGTTCTGTAATCCAGGCCATTTGTCTATTGAATCCTTTCATAGGTGAAGAATGCCCAAAAATATTGCAGATTGAAAGATCCTAGCAAACAATCTTAGGACCATGTTCAGTTGGATGCAGACTGTTGTTGTATTTTTCTTCTTAAGGCTCCAAAGCGAAAGTTTAAGATTGTCCTATTGAAGAAAATTTTGATGTATGGTTCATACATGATGGAACTCAACAAATGAAGTTGAAACTAGTGGCCTTGTTTCATATAATACCTCAGTGGGTAGATGTTCTGTACTAAATGAAGTTCAGGAAACTGCTTTCCTCGTTTGAGCTTCTGAATTCTTGTTGGAGACTCCTTGCCACTATCGTAGCATCTTTATTGGCTCTTGTTTATTTTATTTTGGGTCATTTTCTTCCAAAGCCATGGGATACAATTGATTAGCTGATGTTTCAAAATCTTTTGTAGGCTTCTTAGGACCACACAAATCCTGATTCAAACATTGAAATTCTCTTTGGATAGCTGTGATGAATCTGGATCCCCTCATTTCCCCTTCAATAACTATGTGTGTGAAAGATAAGCTCAGTTCTTTACTTGATGGTTTGTTTTCTTATCTATGATTATCTGACGTTCAGTTTAATTAAAGGAAATGACAAAAATTAGGCGTGTTTCCTAGTAATCATACTTTTGAAGTGAGCCCTCAAACACTTCTTATAAGTCCAACTTGATGGTAACCTAATTGCAATTTGAGGGAATAAAACTTTGGCTGTTTCACTTTGTTAGATTAGTGATTGCAATTCATTATGAATGTGCATCCAAACTAGCTGTCCATTGAGGCTGCCTTCGGCAGCTAACGAAGTTCATGCCCGGACAATCCCACCTAAATATTCTGTCTCAGATACTATTTCTCAAAAGCTCGGAATAAGCAACACAAAATGGATGGACACATGATGAAGAAGCATGCACAAGCACACAACCCCTCTTTTCTCTCTTGCCACATCAACCTTTGATTATGGTTGGTTTAGAATTCTTCTTTTGAAAAATTTCAACAACTTATAGCAACTAAATTTCTTTTGACATAAAAATTAGGGTTTTTGGATAACCAAAAAAAAACTAGAAATTTTTAATCATGAAGGCCCATGTCCCTAAGCAATCCATGTTGTTCATCTTGTTCATATTATGTGTATGATGTTGTGTTCAAAATTTGATCATCTCGTGCATGGATTTGATAGTGTGTGGGGCCCATTCATGGCTTGCCGTGAGTGGGGCTTCACTACCTCTGGACCGTTGGATCGTTGCATGGGCCCATAAAACATATGTGCATTGGCCCACTCCAATGCTTGTTGCATCAAAAACTTTCACGCTGTTTTTGGTCTAATCTGAGCCTCCCATTAAGAGATCTGATCCAGCCATCTTGTTTGCTTGCCGAGAGTGTCAAAACGAATGTTCATTCATCCAAATCGCGAAATTATTGACCAATCAAGATCAATCGTTCTTTGAGTGGGCCTTATCTCATGATCTACTAATCAGAATGAGATGGAGTTTGGTCTGAGTTGGATCCTCAATGCGCTCTTCAAGATGGTCTGATTAGATTGGACAAGGACTATCCAAATCCGGCTAGACAGATCATGGTCATTCTCATATTATTTTAAATGGATATGATTTATCTCAAATTTGATTAGGTTGAATCTTGCTACTCGGCCTAATTGGCACGTTTTGAAAATATTTGTCAGCTCATATTAATCAAAGGATGACTTAATTATGAAGATTTGATCAAAATAATCTGTGAAAATAAACTTGATCATTATTGAGATACGCACAACATATTCAAGTTCTTAGCTTGCAGCACAAGGTTTTTTTTTTCTTTTTTTCTTTTCTTTTTCTTTCTTTCTTTCTTTCTTTTCTGGAAAGGTAAGGATTATATTAAGAGGAAACAAAGAAAACAAGCTAAAACAACAAGGAAGAAAAATAAAACAACAAAGGAAAACCTAAACTATACAAAAGTTGTCCCTAGGACAACAACAACTCGAAAACTATGACAAATTAGGGGCCCAATCCCTAAACAAGACCAAAGCTCGAGAGAAAACCCCAGCCGCTCACAAAATCCAGATAGCCTATAAGACAGATAGAAACAAAATCCTCCACTTTCTTTTTCCAATCATCCCTCTTGGCTCAGCATGCCACTCACACATAAGGTCCACCATAGACGACGGCATCACCCAAGACACCCTAGAGAGTCTAAAGATGCTCCACCAGATATCTGTCGAGAAGGGACAATGGATAAAGAGATGGTCCACTATTTCTTCATAACAGAAGCATAGCAGACAGACATTTAGAATGCACATCCCACGCTTTTAAAGATTTTCTATAGTGAGGATTTTGTTTCTACCAAGCGGCCAACCAAATTTAAGGTAGCTACTTTAGGAGGGACCCCATAATGCCATAAAGGAGTAGTATGCGAAGGCGAGACAGGGGAACCTGCAACTAGAGGTTTATAGAACGAACGAACTGAGAAGGAATTGGAAGCTAAAGGAATCCATTTCAACGAATCTTCCACACCTTCCAGAAGCTAGAATTCTTGTAATTGGGAGAGAAGACTGGTATGATCCTTGACTTCAAAATCTATCAAATTCTTGCGGAACAGGGGCATCCAAGTATCACCCCCACTCCCTTGAACAGAGAAGTATTCCTTAACATAAATGTCCTTCTCCGTACAGATCGCGAAAAGAGAAGGAAAGGATTCAACCAGAATAAGATTACCACACCACAGATGAAGCCAAAATTTGATTCTGCTCCCATTAGCCAAGATGAAGGATAACCTATCAAACATTAGGGGAGCACCTCTCGAAATACCTTTCCAAATAAACGAAGCTCTATATATAGACAAGGGTTTAGTCTACCACCCAAGGGGGGAGGTACTATATTTGGCAAAAACAACTTGATGCCAAAGGCTATTAGTCTTGAAACCAAATCTCCAAACCTATTTACCCAACAAAGCTTCATTCATAAGAGAAAGATCTTTAATGTTAGCCCTCCCTTCCATAGTCGAGGAACAAACCTCTTTCCAGTTTAGTAAAAGAAATTTTTTACCATCAGAACTCCCTTGCCATAAAAAATTCCTCAACTTATCAATCCTAGCCACGAGCAATTTAGGACACCAAAAAAGGGAGAAATAGTAAATAAGCAGATTCGAAAGGGTGGCAATGAGGTTAATCCTCCCTCTCAAAGAAAGAGTATTCATTCTCCAAGCCGAAAGTTTAAACTCGTTTCTTTTGAGAATTCTATCCCAAAGGACAAGAGGAGGTTTGCCAATACACAGAGGGAGACCCAAATAAATAGAAGGAAGCTCACTTACCTTGTGGCCCAAAAAATCGACAAAAGAGAAACAAACCACCGGGCTGATGTTGATCCCAAATAATTCCGATTTACCCAGATTAATCTTTAGCCCTGAGATGACCTTGGACCACACCAGAATCATACCCAGAGAGGAAATCATCCTGTCATCTGCTTCACAAAAGATAAGAGCGGCGCCAACGAATTGGAAGTGAGAGACATGGGTGTGAAGGTTAGGTTGCATGTGAAAGTTAGCCCGGAAGAGTGGGCCCACAGGATTCGACAGTCTACATGATATGAAACCTTTGCAAAAGCCGACGATGAACTGTGCAAGTTCAGCAGTCTGCTTAACCACTATAGGAGCATATAGGTTTGATCACCTCTCTGATTCTACGATAAAGATGACTTCGGATTTCTCTCTACGGCTTGGATCGTTTAAGGGACGAACTAGATGGACATTTAAGGGATACAATGGTTCTCTCAATTTTCTCTTTAGGCTCTTATAATTTCAGATGATTTTCACGAGAGAACATCTTCCCATTTATAGGAAAGCATCGGAAGTTTGGATGAGGCTAGAGGTTATCCGGTCTCATTTGATCTCCTTCTCCAATCTAGAGTTTAAAGTTGAATTTGAAATTTGACTTTAATCCACCGAGAGAGAAAATAGGAATGGGTAATGTAGGAAAACTCTCATGGGACCCACCCACTAGTGGTTACCCACAAGCAGACCCCACAGGCCTATATCCAACATCATGGACATCTACATTGCCCTGAATGAGAAAGAACCTCCTAAGCCATCCCACACAAGTACCGATTTAGAAATTGCCTATTACAAGGTTTGGGTTAAGTTTAACAAAATATCTAAAAAAACCTGAAGCACTTGATTTCTACGATAATAAAAGGTGTTAAGCCCGACATTGAGAAGGCCAAGATATTCCTAGTCGAAATAAGATATTGATTTCAAAATTAAGATAAAGTTGAACGAGTTTACGTCTGCACAAATTGTTTCTTATAATATATAAAGGCTAAGAAAATATCCAAGAGTACATCATGGAGTTGTTTGATGTGGTTTGAAAATTCATTTATTAGACTTAAAGATTGAAGATGACCTACTGGTCTTCTTAGTTTTGAACTCTCTCTCTCTCTCTCTCTCTCTCTCTCTCTCTCTCTCTCTCTCTTATCACTTTGGTCAATTCCAAATTAACTATGATAAAGACAGAAGTGGACATTCAACAAGCTCATTTCATCGTGTGTTTAAGAGGAAGAGAAGCTTAATACGTTGAGAAAGGTACATAGTGCTTGCCTTGTAACCTTTAGACAAGGGCATATGAGAACTAGAAAATGAAACAAAATATTATGAAAGGTATGATGACTCAGAGCACAATCCAAGGCATTTTGCTTAATACATATAAGATTGTGGCATTATTACACAATACACTGTGCTTGAGACGCTATAGTAGAATGATATAGCTGAAAAGCATGATCGCATTAGAAAGGGCAATGGTGCACAACATGATTAGTAATTCGACGTTGCCAAAATCTCCATGGGTGACACGATCAAAACTGTAGCTCATATCCTTAATCGAGTCTCGAGCAAAGTTGTATTGGAAATCCCATTTAAATTGTAAACTGTGAGAAAATCCAGTTTGTGATATTTTCATGTATGAGGTTATCTTGTAGATGTAAGACTCCATTAGGTGGGCCACACATGATCATCAGTTTAGATCATGACCGTTGGATTATTCAGATTGAGCGATTCAGTGGGCCCCACTACAGTTGTGATAATTGCAAATAGGTTTGGAGCGGGACGCTTGAACCGTGTTCCCTATACGCGGTTATTAAGCCAGATATGGAAACCTACGGTGTGGAGACCCTAGAGGAGAGAAGTGTGATGGGTAAGCTTCTCTGGCCCTCTTTCCTATAAATATATGTCTTGGTCCCCTCACCAACATACAAGAGAAAACCCTAGTCCCATTGAGTGGTTCTCCTAAAGGTGTTAGGTGCGGAAGACCAAGAGTTCTTCTCGGCAACACGGTGGCATCAGGAATGTCTTCCCAATCAGGTATGGCTTTAAGATTACAGTATGGAATCTCCATTATTCGATGCATAGACGATCCGATTATTCCGCATTAAGATTAAGTTTCACAGTTGGTATCAGAGCCTACTATGCATCAATCATGGTGGATTCATATGCCTTTTGGATTGGACGAAGATGTTGGAGCAGATCATCAGGGTCGCTGCCCTGTTTTGTGTTCAGGCAGCCACCACCGCAGCCCTGTTTACGTCAGAACCCCAGTTGAAACAGGGTTTCTGTTTATGGAGATCGGCAGTAGCGATCACCGCATCCGAAATTGCTGGCCATTTACAGCTGGTCTCCGCCCTATCCTTGAGATCCGGTCGCCTACAATTGTTGCATCGAGGGTTAACACCCATCGCTGCCATTCAGATTAAAAAAAAAAAAAAAAAAAACCGGATCTAATTACAGAAGCCATGGCCGTGCTCTTCCACATCTAGCACAGCCATGGATTCTGTCAGCCATTACTGGTGAAAACCCCTCAATCAGATCAGATCTGCAGCGGCACCACCCGAGATTAGGAGTCCGACGACCCTACTCTATTTGCGCCGGCGTCGGCAGCCATGGCTGACAGCGGGATAGTAAGAAATCGACTCTGGCACCGTCAGTTAATCCCACGTGACGCTCGATCCAGCACCTTCATTAGGATGCCATTGATTCCGGCATGTAGTTGGTGAGCGGCGTTTCCCCATTGATACTCATCTCTGGGAGCCGCGTCCATCGTTTTTTGATGTTGCTGTTGGTTGAACACCACACAACAAACGATGGGATTGTAGCTGGTAAATAGTGATGGTAGCCATGGAATCCGGTGAGTGGCGTCGATGGGAGTAGCCATGGGTATGGGTCGCTGGTGGTCGTGAGTTTGGTCATGGCTGGAGTTGCGGCTGCGGAAATCTTACAAGAATGGCAATTTCCGTTTCTGCAGCTAGGGTTTCTGGATTTGGTAATGCCCAAATCTTGTAGCGGCTAAGGTTTTCTGATTCTTCGGGAGTATAATCAGGAGATACAGCGGCCGCTGGTTTTTGGGCGTACAGCATGTTGCTGTTTTGGGCGTGTACAGAGGATTGCTGTCACGCCATGCTATTTTGGGCTGCTGCCGTTCAACGGCGGTGGAAAGAAGATGGATGGGCTGGATTTTCTGAGGGGCGCGGATTTCCTTCAAAAACCTACAGCAAGACGTGTCTGCGCTGGGAACCAATTTGGGGCCACTGTGATATATATATATATATATATATATATATATATATATATATATATATATATATATATATATATATATATATATTTGATAAATCCACACCGACCCAAATCGTGAACGGCATTAGTCGGTGGTCTACATACTGGGACTCATCTGGGCTCCTACTCAAATCGCGACTGGGCCTAATCTAGTGGGACCATAATCTAGAGGCCCAGGCCCGTCAATAGCCTAAGTTCAGCCCATTTCAGTCCGGGCCGGGCCGGGTGGGCCAGGTCCAGTGGTCAGGCCCGATCCAGCGAACCCAGCCTAAGCCCACTCAGTTCGGCCCATCAGCATGTTTTAAGCATGATTTGATCCAATTTTAAGGACTCATTTAATCTATTTTGAGCCCATTTAAGATAAAATTTTGGACCTATTTGAGCTTTGATTTGGCCTAAAATAAAGCCATTAGTCATATGTTTATGACTGATATTTAGTAGTTGACCATTAAGAATTTTAATTCAACCATTCTTTAGAACGCATTTAAACTTATATAGGGTCAACATTAGCCATATTTTAGGCCGAATCAGAACTTTTGCAGAATGGTTCGTTATGGGCAGAACCATGTAGCAATTCTTGAGTTTGGAGGTGGGATTGAAGCTTATTGTGTTAGCCACCAAAGTGACCTCAATTGGCAACGATTTGTACTTCTAGACTTCTGTATATGAAATTCAGTGACCCTCCATTATAGGATTGCATTCAGTTGCGTTCATATTCAGGCGAGCAGTGGTCAGAACAAAGAAGTATAATCGTTTGGCTGGGTGTGAGCGGAATGAAGTGATTGGTGATGGTGATATAGGTTTGAGAGATTCATTTCATCCAAAGATGATGGGCGTCTTAGATTTATTTCACTAGCATTGATTAGCTTCATGATTCAGTAGAGCCTCCTGTATGTTACAATTTTGCCCAAAGGAGGAATCGTGATGATACGCTGGGCTCTTGCCAGATTTGATGATTATGGCCCATCATCATTCTGAGCTATTTGATTGAAGGCCCAAATCAATCGAATGAACATACATGCATGATATTTGTGATTTATGTTTATGCATTGTTATATGGGACTTGTTTATTAATGTGAGTTTTATGCTTTTGAATGTCCAGCTATGACTGTTTCCAATATTCCAACACAATTCAATTCCATACCTTTGCTTACTGGGTCCAACTATTCCAAATGGAAGTCGTCCGTTGAAATAGTCCTAGGTTGCATGGACTTGGACTTGGCCCTGGAGGAAGTAGAGCCTCCTACTCCAACTGATTCCAGTACGGATTCAGCAAAGGCTCACTACAAGGCCTGGACCAAGTCAAATAAGATGTGTCTCAAAATCATAAAGAACTCGATTTCTGAGACTATGCAGGGTGTCATGCCCGACACTGAGAAAGCTAAAGATTTCCTAACTGAAATAGGAAAACGATTTCAGAAATCGGATAAAGCTGAGCTGAGTTCACTTTTACATAAATTGACTCAAGCCACCTATAACGGTCAAGGAAATATCAGGGAGTACATTGGTGGATTGTCTGATGTGGTGGCTAAAATCCGCGCATTAGACCTTAAGATTGAGGATGAACTCCTGATTTTCTTGGTTCTGAACTCCCTCCCTCCACAATTCAGTCAATTCCAAATCAGCTATAATACTCAAAAGGAAAAGTGGACATTGAACGAACTGATATCTCAGTGCGTTTAGGAGGAAGAGAGACTCAGAAGGTCGAGCAAGACACAAAGTGCACACCTGGTGACATCTGGTTAAGGACGAAAAGGAAATAAGAAAAGAAAGCACACTTCAGGGAAAAGTTCTACGGGTCCTGCGGGTGGCAATCAGCCTAAGTCTGGAAAGACATTTAAGAAGAAAAAGAAGGGTCCTAATGATGGCTGCTTCTTCTGCGAGAAGCTGGTCATCAGAAGAAGGATTGTGAAGATTTTAAAGCATGGCTCGTTTCTAAGGGTAAAGACCATATTTTAGTCTGTTTTGAATCAAATTTAGCTGATATGTCCACAGACTCCTGGTGGATAGATTCTGGTGCAACCATTCACATTTGTAATTCCATGCAGGATATGCTCCAAAGCCGGACGCCAACTGATGCAGAGAGATCAGTCTATATGGGGAACGGCATTAGGGCAAACGTGGAAGCTATTGGAATCTGTAGGCTTAGGTTATCGTCAGGACACTTTCTTGATCTAGTAGATACTGTTTGTGTGCCTTCTATAAGGCGCAATTTGGTTTTCATTTCTCGTTTGGACAAATTTGGTTATGAGTTTAAATTTGCAAATGGAAAATTAAGCATTTACTATGATTCAGTTATGATTGGTTCTGGCACTTTAGTTAATAGCCTTTATCAGCTAGATTTGGATGTTTCACATGTATACAGCGTTAACTCATCACATGGAAACACTAAAGGCATCAAACGAAGTTTAGATTGTGAGAATTCCTCCATGCTATGGCACAGGCGATTAGGCCATATCTCTCGTGAGAGATTGAAAAGGCTTGTACGTGAAGGAATTCTTCACTCCCTGGACTTCTCAGACTTTGGGGTTTGTATTGATTGCATTAAAGGTAAATAGACTAGAATAAAGAAAAAAGGGTGCCACTAGGAGCGTAGGACTCTTAGAAGTGATTCATACAGACATCTGCGGACCGTTCCCTACAGCATCCTGGAATGGGCAGAAGTATTTTATCACTTTTATAGATGACTATTCTCGTTATGGGTACTTGTACCTTATTAACGAAAAATCAGACGCCCTGAATACATTTAAGATCTATAAGGCTAAAGTCGGGAATCAACTTGACAGGAAGATCAAAGTCGTTAGATCTGACCGTGGTGGTGAGTACTACGGAAGGTATAACGAATCTGGGCGTAATCCAGGTCCATTCGCTAGATACCTACAAGATTGTGGCATTGTCGCCCAGTACACTATGCCTAGTACTCCAGAGCAGAATGGTGTAGCGGAAAGGCATAATCGCACCCTAAAGGACATGGTGCGATCTATGATTAGTAATTCTACGTTGCCAGAATCTTTGTGGGGTGATGCGTTGAAAACAGCTGTGCATATCCTTAATAGGTTCCCAAGTAAGGCTGTAATGAAAACTTCATATGAATTGTGGACAGGCCGAAAGCCTAGTCTACGATATTTTCATGTATGTGGTTGTCCTGCAGAAGCCAAACCATATAACCCGCATGAAAGAAAACTTGACCCTAGAACTGTTAGTTGCTTCTTTATTGGATATCCAGAAAGATCAAAAGGATTCAGATTTTATTGTCCATCATATTCCATGAGAGTCATTGAGACTGGGAATGCTAGGTTTATTGAGAACACTGAAGATAGTGGGAGCACAAATTTAAGAGATATTGTATTTAAGGAAGAGCGGATTGTGATTCCCAACACAATCATTCAGAGTAGCATGGTTGTCCGTCCAGCAGTGGACCCTGAGATCCCTATGGACGACCATGTACAACCTCAAATACAACCCACTGATGAGGAAATGGAAAACCCAATTCAGAATAATGAGCCATTAAGACGATCACACAGAGAGAGAAAATCCGCAATACCAGACGATTACGTCGTCTATTTGCAGGAGCATGAGTTTGACATTGGGGTTGAAAAGGATCCTGTATCCCTTTCACAGGTCGAACAAAGTACGGATTCTTCTCATTGGTTCAATGCCATGAAGGATGAATTGAAATCCATGAAGGACAACAAAGTTTGGGACCTTGTTGAATTGCCTGAAGGGATTAGGCCGATTGGTTGCAAATGGGTATTTAAAACCAAACGGGACTCTAAGGGCAATATCGAAAGGTATAAATCTAAGCTAGTTGCAAAGGGTTTCACTCAGCGTGAGGGCATTGACTTTAAAGAGACTTTCTCACCTGTATCTAAGAAAGACTCCTTTAGGATCATTATGGCTCTTGTGGCTCATATGGATTTGGAGCTACATCAAATGGACGTGAAAACTGCGTTTCTCAATGGAGATCTAATGGAGAACGTATATATGTTGCAGCCAGAAGGTTTTAAAGCCAAAGGCTCAGAACACCTGGTCTGCAAACTTAAGAAGTCCATTTATGGGTTGAAACAGGCATCACGACAGTGGTACCTAAAGTTTCATGAAGTTGTTTCCTCATATGGTTTCATTGAAAACACTGCGGATGAGTGCATATATGTGAAAATCAGTGGGAGTAAGTTTATCATTTTGGTCTTGTATGTTGACGACATTTTATTGGCCAGTAGTGATATTGGATTGTTGCGTGAGACCAAGAAATTTCTATCTCAAAATTTTGAGATGAAAGATCTTGGTGATGCTTCCTTTGTCATTGGCATTCAGATTAGCCGGGACAGATCACGAGGATTACTTGGCTTGTCACAGAGGGCCTATATTGATAGGGTTCTCGAAAGGTTTGGCATGCAAGGTTGTGCTCCTGGCCAAGCACCTATTGTAAAAGGTGACAAGTTTGGTCAATTTCAGTGTCCTAAGAATGACCTAGAGAAGGACAAGATGAAAGCTATTCCGTATGCATCAGCAGTAGGGAGCATCATGTATGCTCAGGTCTGTACGCGTCCAGATATTGCTTTTGTGGTTGAAATGTTGGGCAGGTACCTTAGCAATCCAGGAATGAATCATTGGATAGCTGTAAAGAAAGTGTTGCACTACCTGCAAAGGACAAAGGACTTCGAACTCACATACAGGAGATCCGACCATTTGGAGTTGGTAGGATATACAGATGCAGATTTTGCTGGTTGTCTTGACAGCAAGAAGTCCACCTCGAGCTATGTATTCATGATGGTTGGTGGAGCCGTATCATGGAAAAGCGTGAAACAGTCGATTATGGCATCATCTACCATGGAAGCAGAGTATGTAGCTTGTCATGAAGCCACGAATCAGGCGGTCTGGCTTCAGAGCTTTTTCTCTGGTTTACGGGTTGTGCAGATGATCCCGAAACCATTGAAAATCTATTGTGATAGTTCAGCTGCAGTTAACTTCTCCAACAACAACAAGCATTCATCGAGGTCAAAGCACATTGACATCAAATATCTTATTGTAAAGGAGAGAGTTCAGAATCGTCAAGTGTCTGTGGAACTCATCGGCACAAGGCAGATGATAGCGGATCCTCTCACTAAAGGCCTTCCTATCACGCTCTTTAAGGAGCATGTGACATCTATGGGAGTTGTTTGATCCCAAGGATGTATTTCAGTAGTGGGAGTTTTCATGTATGATCCGATTATGTCCAGACATTTTTTAGAGATATCTTTTATGCATTGATGATTCCGTTTTTCAGTTTATATCTTGCTTCTCCTTCAGTGTGCACATTCAGTTTTGAGTAAGCAAGACTTTGGTTTGTGTCTTGGAGACACGTTCAGTAGGACCACTTGAAGATAAACACGTATGATCACATGAGACGTGTAATCTTCATACCACACCCCATATCATTGATCCATGTCGTTAAGGCTATTGGTATTTGTGATCGTGATTCGTCACACTTCGAAAATATGAAATGTTGTGTTGACTACCATGATTCAATATCAGTGGTCTTGATGGACCAGATCTGACAAGCGTTGCTCATAATTATCCAACGGTATTGTTTTGAAATCAGTAGGGCGCCCATTAGGAACTTTTGGAACAAACATGTTTTATGAAATGTTTTTTCATAAAAAATAAAATAAATGTTTTGTTTTCTTTCTGAGATCAGTGTAGCCCAAGTGGGAGAATGTAAGACTCCATTAGGTGGGCCACACATGATCATCAATTTAGATTATGACCGTTGGATTATTCAGATTGAGCGATTCAGTGGGCCCCACTACAGTTGTGATCATTGCAAATAGGTTTGGGGCGGGACGCTTGAACCGTGTTCTCTATACGCGGTTATTAAGCCAGATATGGAAACCTACGGTGTGGAGACCCTAGAGGAGAGAAGTGTGATGGGTAAGCTTCTCTGGCCCTCTTTCCTATAAATATATGTCTTGGTCCCCTCACCAACATACAAGAGAAAACCCTAGTTCCATTGAGTGGTTCTCCTAAAGGTGTTAGGTGCGGAAGACCAAGAGTTCTTCTCAGCAACACGGCGGCATCGGGAATGTCTTCCCAATCAGGTATGGCTTTATAAGATTACAGTATGGAATCTCCATTATTCGATGCATAGACGATCCGATTATTCCGCATTAAGATTAAGTTTCACAGTAGAAGCCAAGCTTTATAATCCTTAAGAAATAAAACTTTACCCTAGGATAGTTAATTGTTTCTTTAGCAGATACCCAGAAAGGTTAAATGACTTTAGATTCTATTGTCTTTCCCACTCCATTGGGATTGTCGAGATTAGGAATGTTAGATTTATTTAGGATAATGAAAATATCGAAAATATACACTTAAAAAATATTGTTTTTGAGGTAGTGTGGATTGTGATTCCTATCATAGCCATTCCTAATACTGTGACTATTTATCTTATAGTAAAGCTTCAAATCATTGTAGATAACTCGTAAAACCAACGAGATACAACTCATTGAATAAGAAACGCAAAATTCAATTTAAAATTATGAGTTATTAAGAAGATTGAGAGAGAGAGATCTCGATCTGTAATTCTCGAGACTATGTCATCTATTTGTAGGAGCACGAATTTGACATTGTGGTGAAAAATGATCATATATTGTTTTCACCAGAAAAATAGAGTGCTAACCCTCCTTGATGGATTAATGTCATGAAAAATTAGTTAAAATATATGAAGGAAAACAAAGTCTAAAATCTTATTGAATTGCTCAAAGGGATCAAGTTGATTGGTTGTAAATGACAATTCAAACCAGTTTGTGTATTTAAAACCAAATGAGACTTTAGGGATAATATATTTGAAAGATATAAAACTAGATTAATAGTTACAAGTTTTAACCAGCGCCAAGATATTGATTTTAAAGAAATTTCTATTTAATATCAAAGAAAAACTTCTTTAAGATTATAATAGGTCTTATAACTCATATAAATTTAGAGTTACATCAAATGAACATTAAAGCTGCATTTTTTAATGAAGATCTCTCTCTCTCTCTCTCTCTCTCTCTCTCTCTATATATATATATATATATATATATATATATGAAGCAAGTAGGGAGTTTTGTAGCCAATGGCTTAGCAAATCTATTACGCAAACTTAAGAAGTCAATTTATGAAAATCAATGGGAGCAAATTCATCGATTTTGCATGTTGATAACATTTTGTTGGCTAACAATAATGTTGAAATATTACATGAAATAGAGAAATTTGAGATGAAGGATCTTGGTGATGCCTCCTTTCTCATCGATATCTAAATATGCCATGACAAATCATATTTACTACTTGGCTTGTCCCAAAGAGCCTCTATCGATAGGATTCTCAAAATGTTTGTTATGCTTTTAGCCAACCATATATTATACAAGGCAATAAATTAGGCTTATTTCGGTGCCTCAAGAATGACCTAGAAAAGAATCAAATGATAGATATTCCTTATACACCAGCAGTACGGGGCATCATCTATGCTTAAGACTATACACATGTGGATATTGCTTTGTAGTTGAAATGCTAGACATGTATCTTTATAATCTATGGATACATCATTGGAGAGCAATAAAGAAAGTGTTGTGCTACTTATGACAAACAAAAGAACTTTAAACTCACATATTGAAAATCTCACCATCTGAAAGTGGTTGGATATACAAATATAAATTTACTAGCTACTCCAATTGTAAAAAGTCCACCTTTAACTACTTTTCATAATAGTTGGTAGGGTTGTATCATGGAAAAATGTGAAAATAGTTTATTACAACCTTATCTATTACAGAAGATAAATACAGTTTGTCACGAAGCTACAAATTAGGCAAATATGACTTCAAAGTTTTTTCTTTGATTTCTAGATTATGGAGCTAATCTTGAAACCATTGAAAATTTTATGTGACAATTCAGTTGCAGTTAACCTTTTCAATAACAAGTATTAATTTAGGTTAAAAAAAACATTGACATAAAAGTATCTTATTGTGAAGAAAATGATATATAATTGTCAAATGTCTATAGGATTCATGAAGCATATTATAACAAGTCCACTCACTGAAGGCCTTCCTATCACAATATTCAGGAGCATGTGACTTTTATGAGGATTGTCGATCCTGGAGATATTTGATCAACAAATTTATGTAAGCATTAATAGATCTCATTATATATTATTGATAGCCTGTTGTATAGTTTATTTCCAACTTTTTTTTTTTTTTTCCATGTGCACATATATTATGAATAAGTGAAATTTTGATCTTATTGGAGATATATGGTACTCTTTACAAAGACAAGATCATTTGGAAATGGACATATGTGATCAAATTAAGAGTGCAGTATCTATACCACATTTTCACGTATTAGATGAATGTCATTGAAATTATTGGTACTCACCATCATGCTTGATCTTACTTCAAAAATATTAAATATTGTGATGACTACCATGATTCAGTATTAATAATCTTGATAAATAAAATTGGAAAAAAGTGTTGTTCATATTATCTAATGATAATGATTTTAAAATTTATTTGAATACCTATTAGAAGGTTTCAAATAAATATATTTTAGAGATGTGTTTATATATACATACGTGTGTGTGTGTGTGTGTGTGTGTGTGTGTGTGTGTGTTTTGATCAGTGTAGCTTAAGTGGAAAAGTGTTAGGTTTCTATTAAATAGGTTCCACAAGATTGGTTAGTTTGGATTTAACTCTTAAATTATTTGGATCGAGCAAGCATACTAATGGCCCCATAGTACTTGTGATTGGTTAAGATATTCTGGAGTGGTGTGCTTGGTTAAGATTTCCAACCTAGAGATTTCTTGGAATCCCTAGTCCACAGTGGACCCATCATTTGGATTGTCTTGATTACCAAGCATGGGTTCCACATGTACGGATGCTCATCTCAGCCAAATCTACATGTTACCCTTGAGTTGATCCTGACTAGACAATCATAGCCGTCGAGTTAGCGGCCACCAAATGGAAAAGAAAATCAAAAGAAAATGGCCGGCAGGCCGAAATTGATGGAAGCGATTTGCATCTTGCCCCTACTGGACGGGCTCGGGCTAGGCAAGGGTTTTGTGGGGCCCACCATGATGTATATCTTTATCCACTCCGACGATCCATTTTTCCTATAGAATTTTAGGATATGGCCCAAAAACGAGGCAGATCGAAGGCTCAAGTGGACCACACAGTGGGGATTGAACGCCTACCGTTAAAAACTTCTTGGGAGCCGTAGAAGTTTTGATCAAGCTGATATTTGTGCTTTCCCTTCATCCAGGTCTATGTGACATTACGAACATGTTGGATGGCAAACAAACATCATGATTGGCCCTTGGAAGGTTCCAACGGTGGGTGTCATTATCACCGTTGCTTGCTGTGGTGTGGTCCACTTGAGCCTTTGATCTACCTCATTTCTTGTCACACACCCTAAAGTGATACGAAAAAATGGATGGACGGCGGATAAAAACCCATACATTACGGTGGGCTTCACAGAACCCCGCCCGGATCAGGACACAATCGGTTTATGAAATTGATGGGCCACATCAGATGGTTGAGACGGTCAGATCGGTCTCGTGTAAGGCTGTGCTCAATGCACAACTATTTCCACTATTGGGTTGGATTACACATGGATGGGGTGTGTCCTCTAGGGCTCTCAATGGGGTCGGATCTGGATCCGGCTCCAAGTTCGTATATCCGTAGATGAATTAGTATCAAGATTCAGATCCAACTCAGATCCAAAAGGTGACATTCATATCCGTAGATGAATTAGTATCAAGATTCAGATCCAACTCAGATCCAAAAGGTGACATTCATATCCGATCCATTTATAAACTGTTAGATTCATTTACGATCTAAAATTCATATAACCATCGGATTCGGGTCGGATCTAGGTCTGAATCCACCCCCATTACAAATCTAAAAAAATAAATATACTTAACTTAGTAGAAAAGTGATGCAAATCCCACTAATTACTGAGGTATGGTTGACCTAAGAGTGGCATGTCTCAATTTTGAGACATGGCCTAAAATAATCTGTAAAACAGATGGCCAGCATAAATATAACAAATACAGTAGGTTGACAATGAGTCGGATCTTAATTGGATTCGGATAAAATTTGGATATGTTCCTGTGAATCCAAATCCAGTTTATTTATGCAACCAGACCTATTTTAATATCCAAATCCGGTCCATTTAACTAAGCGGACCTATTTTAAGATCCAAATCTGCATTATACGAATTCGGAGTGAATCAGATCTTGGATCTGACCCGCTCCATTGAGAGCCCTAGTATCCTCAGTCCTCACTTACAAGCCGATAATTAGGACGGTGTGGATTGACGTACACGCAACCGGCATGTGGGTTTGTAGCTGTTGAACGGACGTGGGTTATTAACCCTACCCTTGCCTACGTAGGAACCGATGGTCTCTGAGGGACTACTGAGATAATTGGGTTTTATCCACACCGTCCATCCATTTTTCATATTATTTTATGGTACAAGCCAAAAAAAAAAAAAAGGCAGATTCAAAGCTCAAAGTGGACCACACCACAGGAAGCAGCGGTGATAATGACACCCACCATTAAAACCTTCAGAGGGTCCACCCTGATGGTTAATTGCTATCAAACCATAGAATAATCACATGGACCTGGACGAAGGGAAAACACAATATCAGCTTGATCCAAAACTCCAATGGCCTTTAAAATGTTTAACGGTAGATGTTTAATTACAATTTTGTGGCCCACTTAGCTTATATCCTAAAATGTTAGGGCAAAATGGACCGATGGTGTGGATAAAACCCATCCATCATTGTGGCCCCTCAAAGCCTCTGTCCGTTCCTAACTGGGGGGAGAGAGTACCCAGTCCGCCCTCCACAGGCAGATCACGGTCTATCTATTTTGACATATTATTTTAAGACATGAGCTCAAAAAAGAGGTAGATTACAAGCTTGAGTGGACCACATCATAGGAAGCAGTGGTGACAATAAGGCCCATCATTGAAACCTTCTTCAGGCCTCCTGTGATGTTTATTTGCCATCTAACTTGTTAATGAGGTCACACTGAGCTGGATGAAAGGAAAGCATAAATATCAACTTGATCCGAAGGTCTGACTCCTAAAATAGTCATAGTGAGATTTCTGTGGCCCCACGAGGTTTTCAATACTAGGCATTGAATCCACATTGTTTCCTAGGGTGTGGTCCACTTGAGCTTTTGATTTGCCTCCTTTCGGGCTCATGCCCTAAAATAATCTGAAAAAAATGGATGAACCACGTGTATAAAACTCATACATCATGGTGTACTCCATAGAGCACCTAATAGGACTGTCCGTCACTAGCTAGGTCCTGGTGAGGGTAGTACCCAATCTACACCCCTGTTGAACAGTCTGAGATGGTAGCCCACCCATGTGCGATATTACCCATGACCATCTCCAGCTAAGAACAGACAGGGACTCTGAGGAGCCAATGTGATGTATAAGATAGATCTAAGGCTCAAGTGGACCACATATTGGCTCACTATTTTAGTGCTCACCACACAGAGCCGGGCCGGGTGTTACTCAATCCGCACCTCATGCCACCTGCATTCTCTGGAAGCCGGATGTGGGTGGGGATCCCAACACCTCCCAGCGTTGCAGTGCCAACTGTGATGTTATGTATTTTATATCTATGTTGTGCATTCATTTTTTTTTTTTTTATATCATTTTAAGGCAGAGCCCAAAACTAAAGCAGATCCAAAGCTCAAGTGGACCACGACAAAGGAAATAAATAATGAAGATAATTGACACCCACCATCGAAACCTTCTAAGGCCCTTCGTATTGTTTATTTGCCATCCAAACCTACTGATAAAGTCACATAGACTTGGACGAAGGGTAAATACAAGCTTGATCAATAACTTTTGTGGCCCCCAGGAAGTTTTCAATGGTGGGCATTCACTCACCACTTCCTGTTGTGTTGTCTACTTGAGCTTTTGATCTGTTTCATTTTTTGGCTTATGCCTAAAATTTATGAGCTGGCAAGACAGGTGAATGGCATGGATAAAACACATACATCACAGTAGGCCCCACAGCGCTCAACACGACCTAGCTGGTGGGCCCCACTCTAATGAGGGGATGAGTACTTACATGTGGGTTGTTCCCTTCCATTTCATCCAACCTTTCACTTCGTTGGGGAATGTCCTCTGTGGAGGAACAGCCAACGGAGGCATCTCTCTCTCTCTCTCTCTCTCTCTCTCTCCACCATTAATTTGATTTCTTTTTAGGCAAATCTCTCCACCATTAATTTGATTTCTTTTTAGGCAAACTGACTAAAAATGCACTTTAGGCTGTTTGGCCGTACCCCATATTGAGAATGAGGTGGAAATAGGCCCGACCCCATTGCATTTTGTGGGCGTTTGGCATGTCTTACAGAGCATGATCAATGGCAAGATTCGCTGAATGCTCTCGTCCACAGGAAACCATCCCAAAACGAGAATGTGAGTAAACAACGTTCTAAATAGCACTTAAAAGAAGGGTGGTGGAGATTGAAAAGGACCACTTGGGAGGACAAATCCACGTCGTTGAAAAAGCAAAACCTTCTCTTCATCACACCCAACTGCATTCCTAACTTACATGCAAGCATATTACAGAAAAAAATGATTTAGGGAATTTTATAACGACTGCCTAATTAATATGAAATTTACATTTGAGTGCACTTTTCAAAAAGGTTTTCAAACGGGTACCTCATATATAATTAATATGGAATTTACATTTGAGTGCCCTATTCAAAAAGGTTTCTAAACAGCTAACCTCATTAATGGATATAATTATCATTTCACTACTTTTCACATAATCGAATGGTTCAATGGCTCAGATGGCCCCCACCGTGATGCTTATGTAAAATCCACCCCGACCATCTAGTGTGTCACCCCATGTTAGGCCACGGGCTAAAAAGTTAGCTCCATCCGTGATTCAGGTGGACCACATGATTAGAAACAGTGTATAGGGTGACACTTACCCTGAAAACTATTTCCATTAATGTGGCAACGTGAATATAAAAATGGGTATTATTTTTGGGACATAAGTATAAAATTTTGTGTGGAATCTAATGGTTGAAGTGGATTTTATATAATTATTATAGTGGGCTCTGTAATAATCAATGATGGATGTCTCTCTCCCAACTATTTCCTTTAGTGTGGCCCACCAAAATCACATGTCAGCATAACTTTTTTTTTTTTTTTTTTAATATTTGGGCCTAATATGAGACTAAATATCTAACCATCAAAGTTGATCTTACATAAACATCACAATTGGTCCCATTAAAATCAAGAGCCCGGTCCTACACAATTTCCATTTTTATTACTTTCCTGTTAAGTAGGTGAGACTTGATTTTGGGCGGCCCCAACCATGATGTATATGAGAAATCCACTTTGACCATTGGATGCCTAATCCAAGTTAGGCCCATAGCCAAAATAAGCTGACCTATGATTTAGGTGGACCACACCAAAGAAAATAATTGGGAGAGAGACATCCACCCTTGATTTGTCAGGGCCCATCATGACGATTGTATAAAATCCACTCCAACCATTAGATGTCAAACCACAATTTAGGCCTGAGGCCTAAAAATTAGGCCCATTTGTGAATTAGGTGGGGCCATACCAAGGGAAACAGTTTGGAGGGCGATTATTGCCCTGATTGTTTAATCATGTGGTCCACTTGAATCACGCATGGAGGTGATTTTTGAACCCTTAGCCTAATATGAGGCAATGCATCTAGTGGTCATGGGCAGGGTGGATTTTATATAAACACTATGAAAGGGCCTACCAAAGCTGACCCATCTGTTTACTTGCTAACCATTAAAGAAATGTGACAGAAGATAGCGGATAATTATGTTGATTAATAAGGTATTTTCTTTTAAAGGTACTAGTAATATAAATTCTATATTAGTTAGGTAGTTTTTAATAAAATTTCAGATGATTTACAAATTATCTTTTAGTCTGCCATACATTCAATGGGCCTGCAATCACAAGTGACATGCATTTTATTTATTATTCTTCCATGTAACCATAAAAAAAAATGGCCATATTGGTTGTCACACATTTATGTGAACCACTCAATAAACGCAGATACGTGGAAATCTGGGAATGTTTGGATGGACAAATTCTTTCCAAGAGGTTGAAGCCGCAACTTTTGGGAGATGTGGGCATTATCTGACTACTCACCAGATGAATTATTCCTGATGTAGGATATGTCATGAATGACTTTATGAAGGGAGGACCAAAATAAATAAGGGTGGGACGGGCCAATGTCATATTACCTTCCACTGATGTGATTTTGTAACTGCTTAATAGAATCACACGTATATGATATCTTCAAAAAGCTATTAATGAGCCCTTAAATTGGTCAATATCAATAATCATTGGCCCCAAGTAAAAAAAGGTTCATTTTAATAGTTATATATATGGCAAATAGTACTATGAGGTCAAGCTCATAGGAAGTTCTCATGAGGTCGAGTTGTGTGGGCCCCACCACTATATGTATCAGACATCCACTTCATCAATTAGATACACCCTTTTATGGTAGGCCACAGACCTAAAATCAAGCCAATCCATGACTCAGGTGGGCCACATTACAGAAAACAGTTGAGAGTGGCTACCCACCCATTGAAACCTTCATGACCATTTGTAGTGTTGAAATTGGATGCCTTTACTCTTACTAAACATCGTTCATCGATCCTATCGACAGGACGATCGACCTCATCGACCGTGTTTCGGATTTCTGCAGTTTGCTCATTGGACTGTTTATGGACTTTTATGGTCCATTGACGAACCGATCGACAGTGCACACAATTTTACGCAGTCTTGTGCGGTTTTATAGAAATTGTTTTTAATTTCGATTTTTCTCATATTTAAGGGGTGTAATGCTGGGATTAGAGGTATCCTAAGGTGTCCAAGGTTTTCTAATTGTATTAGGGCGTTGGGAGAGGTTTTTGTGAGAGATAGAGCTTGGGTTTTCTCTTGGGTTTCCTGGCTTGTGGGTTGTTTATCTCTGTAATCTTCTGATTCATAGTAGATTTGCTTCGTGTCATGGTTTTTTTACTCGTGAGGGGGTTTTTCAGGTTAAAAACGGATTGTCTATACATGGTTCATTACTTGTAGGTGTGATTGCATTGTGTTGCTCATTTGATTCTATACTCTATGTGTTAAGCTTGCTTCCATTGCGGGCCGATTTCCCCAACAAGTGGTATCAGAGATATCATTGAGTGGTTACAGAATTTAAATCTGAGACGAGCGCATGGCATCAAGAAAGAAGTTCGACGTGGAGAAGTTCTTCAGCAAAAATATCTATGAACTACGGAATGTGAAGATGGAAGCCCTCCCAGTTCAGTAAGGGCTTGATGAGGCTCTTAGAAAGCAATCTGAGACTATGAAAGAGGATGAGTGAAAAAAGCTCGATAAGAGAGCCAAAACCTCAGTCCAGTTGTGCTTTAAGCATGACATCCTTTATAACGTCACGAAGGAGAAGATTGCGGCTGATACGATAGTGAAGTTAAAGAAGGTCTATGCGAAGAGATCTCTGAAGAATCGCCTGTATTTGGTACTTCAATTGTTTAACCTGAGGATGACGAAGGGGACAGATGTGGAGGACCACATTAGCACATTTAACAGGCTTATTTGAAAGTTGGTGGATATAGATGAACCGACAAAAGACAAATATCAAGTATGCATCCTATTAAATTCTCTTTCAGATTCATATGAGTCATTCAAGGACTATTTATGCGTAAGGAAGGAAGACCATTAGCGTTGAGATCGTTATCTCAGCCCTCCAATCGAAAGTGATGAGAAAAAAAGCGATGATGTGAGTTCTCATTCTTCCTTAAAAGTACTGATTATGAAGGAAAGAAATTTTGAGCACGATGTGTGATATTCTCGATCAGAATCTAAAGCCAAGGGCAAAGGGAAGGCTAAGGTGAGGTGCTGGAATTGTGGACAGGAAGGCCACATATTAAAATTCCAAGTCAAAGCAAGAGAAGTTTGAAAATTCTTCTAGGGATGCTAACCGCGAGATTGGTGGAGGACATGAGTGATGAGGGCGATATATTGACTCTATCCTACAAAGGGTCTCTTGATGGAGAGTGGATCTTAGATTCAGGTGCATTATATCATGTTTGTCCTAACCAGAGTTCATTTATGACACAAAGGGAGTATGATGGTTGATCGATGTTTCTGGCAAACAACTATGCTTGTGAGGTTGTCGGTATTAGAACGGTGCGCATTAGGATATTTGATGAGATCGAACGAGTCCTTGAAGATGTGAGGCACATCTCTAGGTTAAGGAAGAATTTGATCTCTCTTGGTGCACTCGAGGCTATAGGGTGCAGGTTCATCAGCTGCGATCGGTATTGTAAAGTGATGAGGTGCGACCATCTTTACAAGTTGATTGGGATTACGTTTCACGGTGGAGCTGCGTGATCGGCAGCAGGATCCACGGTTGCTCGTATGTGGCAAGTGTCTAAGGGCTACATGAGAAGAGCGACAAGGGGTGTGAAATTGCGAGGATAGAGTTGATGGAGGCATGAGAAGCAGTAGAGCTATGTTGAAGTTGAGATGATGAAGCAAGGGAAGTGTGGTGTCAGCGACTAAAGTCATGGTGGAGATTGTTGAAATCAGATGCCTTTAATCTTGCTGAATATTGTTTGTTGATCATATTGACGGGACGGTTGATCCTATCAATCATGTTCCAGATTTCTGCAGTCTACTCGTTGGACTGTTTATGGATTATTATGGTCTATCGTCAATCCTATTGACAGGATGGTTGATCCAATCGACAGACCTATCGACCATCGTCGATCCTATCGACAGTGCGCGCAATTTTGCTCAATCTTTCGTGATTTTGCGAAAATTATTTCTAATTTCGGGTTTTCTCATATTTAAGGGGTGTAATACCGGGATTAGAGGTATCCTAAGGTGTCTAAGGTTTTCTAATTGTATTAGGGCGTGGGGAGAGGTTTTTATGAGAGAGAGAGCTTGGGTTTCCTTACTTGTGTGCTATTCATCTCTGTAATCTTCTGATTCATGGTAGATTCACTTTGTGCTGTAGTTTTTTACCCGTGATGGAGTTTTTCCACCTTAAAAATGAATTGTCTCTGCGTGGTTGATTGCGTGTGGGTGTGATTGTATTGTGTTGCTTCTTTGATTCTCTACTCTACGTGTTAGATTTGCTTCCGTTGTGGACCGATTTCCCCAACATGCAGGACCCACTGAGATGTGGTTCACTCATCGAATCCATCCATTGTGTGTGTCCCACTTGAATGAGGGGCACCACCAACTTTCAACCATATCCATAACTCAGGTGATCCCTACCAAGTCCTTCTAGATGTTTTAGGCATGATTTCATACAGTTTCAGATGGTATGGCCCACTTTGGTTCCAGATACGGCTGATTTTTCGGATATCCAATAACCTAGAGGGGACCAAACAAATGCACGGTGTGGATGTCTGATAGACATCACGATGGGGCACATACAGCTTGACCTCATGAGAACTTCCCATGAGCTCGACATCAGAGTACCATTTCCCTATATATATATATATATATATATATATATATATATATATATATATATATATATATATATATATATATATATTATAAATGAATCATTCTTTCATTATTATTAATTTTATTCTTGTTAGAGATTTTTTTCCCCTTATGGATTGAAGACTTATCATAGAGGAAGCGTATGATGATCTTCTCGTTATCTTTTATCTACATTTCCGCTATGTAAATAATGAATGCGATCTAGCTCGTACATCGACCCCGATTCACTTAGGAAGTGGGTCACAACTCAGAAGTTACACTCACATCTTCACTATACTTCCAAAAATAATCATCTCATCCAAAACTCAAGCGGGTTGCATCACGAAAATGTAAAATCATGCCTAAAAGCTCTAAGATGAGGTATTGCCTGCCTCATTTTAGATCCGGCTAATTTTTTGAGTGTGTATTCATCCTAGTCCTGATGAATAGGATGGATGGCTTACATGCACCATGGTGAGTCCTGTTGGTTTGTCCCACATCGGTCGGGAGGGGGGCATGATATGTGTTTATATATACTGGGGTTCCTCCACCTAATGGGCTAGCTTTTTGGGTGTGATACTATAGTAGTATCAAAGCCCAAGTTATCTGCCTAGGACCATGGTGATCCCAGGCCCACGTGGATGGAAGGGGTAGTCGCTGTGCATGCCCCACGTTCCACTGGGGGGGGGGGGGGATTGTTGGTTTGTCCCACATCAGTTGGGAGGGGGGCATGATATGTGTTTGGGGTTCCTCCACCTAACGGGCTAGCCTTTTGGGTGAGACACTACAAGCCCCACATACAAAAACAACGGTTGCCATCCCCTCTTCATTGTTCTATGTGATTTGGTCTACTTGAGCTATGGATTGGACTATTTTTTGTCCTCAATGCCTGAAATCGATGGCCCACCTGATGGACAAAGTGTATATCACACACAAAACTCAAGCCTCAAGGACTCAAATGATATATCTGGTACGTATAATTGTGCAGGATTTTGGCCCATCACTAACACATTTGCAATAGGGTTGTCAGTGAGTAGTCCGACCCATGTGTACTCAATAGACCCAACCTTGATTTTAATGGCTCGGATCTAATTTCTCATACCTATTTAAAATTCAAGTTAGGTTCGAGTCCACTATCTTGGACTTGATTAAATTCAGGTTAAGGTCTAGTTAATTTTAATGATGATCGTATGTGTACATGTGTGTGTATTAATTATTCTATGATAGATAGAGCCGAGTGAGTCACACCCATGAAAGAGAGCCATTTACACCATGGCTAAAAAAAAAAACAACATTGACTGAAAACTTCCATAGTTTTCTTGTGCCTCACAATTCTAGGCCTATTTAGTTTTCCAATTTCCTATGAAATGCAAAGTAAATGAGTCATTGTTATTATTTGCAGGTGTTTATTTAAATAAAAGTTATGGCTAAAACATCGGGAGTAAAAAACACTTAAATGATGTTAATTACCACACAATTAAATGTAAGTGATGTTAATTACCACACAACATCTTCGAGTAACTTCGTGGAAGGGTGGAATGGCATACAAACACCATGATTGGGTACCAAACACTAAGTAGTGTATGGACATTTCTCTCACATAATTAGTTGTATGTCTAATTAATTGTGCGGACCACCCGTGGCATTTGAGACATTTTATATTTATTTATCTAAAAGTGTTTTTAAGACGGATGCGGATCCCATACTGCCCCTTGCTTGGGTGTGGATTGGGTGCTACCCAGACATAGATACAGATGGATGATCATGCTAGGGGCTCTTTGGGGCCCACTGTGAGCTATATGTTTTATCCACACCGTCCATCATTTTGAAAGGTCATTTTAATGTCTAGGACCAAAAAGGAGGCAGCGTAAAGGCTCAAGCGGACCACACCACATGAAGCAGTGGTGATTGAACTCTTACCATTGAAAACATTTGAGGGCTCACCCACCGTGATGTTTATTGGCCATCAAATCCATTCATAAGGTCACATAGACATGTATGAGGGGAAAAAATAAATATCAGCTTGATCGAAAACTTTTGTGGTCCCAAGAATTTTCCAACGGCATGCTTTAAATCCCCACTTCTTCATGTGGTGTGGTCCACTTAAGCCTTGGATCTGCTTCTTTTTGAGTACACAACTTAAAATGATCTTTCAAAATAGATGAACAACATGGATACAACGTATAATTTACAGTATGCCCCAGAGAACCTCTACATGCCTATCGACTGTCTCTTGCTAGGTCGTGGTGGGGGTAGTGCCCAATCCGTACCCTCTTGCTTATACAGCCGCCGGATTTGATTGGATGGCAGCATGTGTAAGTGATGGGTCCCACACAACAGGTACAAAAGGTGTCGGTCAAGTACTATTTTGATAGTGGTTTGTCATCCAACCAAATCACACCACTTACCTATAAAAGTAGGGGCAGTAGATAAGCCACATCCCTTTCAAATATCTAGGAACATAATGTAATCGGTGGCTTATTGTTTAAGCATTGTAGGAATTTCCTGAAATTTGAGAAATGAAAGAGTAGTTACGCATTACTCTGGCCATGTGTATGGCTTAATAAATAGTATTAAGAAATTGTACATGTAAAGCATGGGGGGGACCCACTTGATGGTGGGGCCCACTGTTTCCAAGACAAATTTTGGGATTAGATTGGTTGAGCAATCCTAACATCTGATTTTTCTATACTTGGTCGTAAAAATAGAATCATTGAATATTTTTCAGTTTTAGCCATCCAATAATGGCCCACCAATCCGATTGTCATGTAATCAAATACACTCAGTTTTTGGTTCATCTTTCATTTGTAAGGCCTTGCATTTCAAACGCACTGGGAATATAGGTGGGCTCACTGTGATGTTTGTGTGGAATGCACACCGTCCATTGATTTTGTGAGCTTATTTTAAGACGTGCGAGATGAAAAAAAAAATGAGCTGGATCCAAGACTCAATTGGGCCGAGCTAAAGGAAAAGGTAGGCAAGGAAATTTCCACGGTTGAAACCTCCCTGGGTTCACAATAATGCTTATATGCCATCCATACAGCTTTTAATGCCATTCCAACTAAGATAATTTGAAAACAAAAATATAGGCCCATGAATATTTTAACTGTAGACTTTCTATCCTCACTTTTTTGGCCCACTTGAGTCTCGGATGTGGCTTTTTTTTTTTTTTTTTTTGTCACGTATCGAAAAATGATCTCACAAAAGGAATGAACAGCGTGAATATCTCACGGTGGGCTCCGCCTCGATTCCTATCGCGGGAACTTCCTGCCTTTATAACGAGTACAATAATTTAGACTGTTTTAGTTCGACTACTTGTATGTCACGTGTGCAATCTTTAAAGGAGGCCCACGTATCATCCATCACACTCTGCCAGAGTATTAAATTTGGCTGGGCCATTTACATTTGGGAGCGGATTAGGTGTGGCCGTGACCGTGGGGCCCACCTTGATGTATGTGTAATATATCCACGCCGTCCATCCGTTTTCAAGATCACGAGGGCATGAGACTGAAAATGAAGCAGATCCAAATCTCAGGTGCACCACGCTACAGGAAACAACGGTGACTGACCATTAAAAACTTTTTGTGGGCCACAAAAGTTTTGGATCAAGCTGATATTTGTTTTCCCCCTTCATCCATGTCTATGTGACCTTGTCAACAGGTTGGATGGAAAGTAAACATTACGGTGGGCCCTAAAAAGTTTTTAATGATGGGCGTTAAATGACCATTATTTCCTGTAGTGTGGTCCAACTGAGATTTCTATCTGCTTCATTTTTGGTCTCATGCCCTGAAATGAGCCGAAAAAATGGATGGACGGCGTGGATATACTACACATACATCAAGGTGGGCCCCAGCGTCAGGGCCGCACCGTGTTGGGTGAGGCAGGGCGCACCTAATCCGTTCCAGTACATTTTAGCGGTCATGATGTAGGGATCCCAACCGTCGAAATGAAGAAACACAGAATGGATGATCTGTAAAATACTCACCATTAGACGATCCGAACAAGTATTGGGTCACTGGCTGAGATCAACGGTCACGGAGAAATCAATCCATTGTGGGGGATGGATGGATGGATGGATGGAATCATAGCTGTAAAGTTTCAGGCAATAATCAATCCATGGTGGGCACACCACACATCATCGGGTCCTGATCATTAAAACATGGGCCCCACTTCTACAAACAGATCATCCATCACGACCTTATGACACGTCATCATAAATAGTCAATAGACATGGACACATGCATGCATAGGTGTATAAACGGGGAGAGAGACAGAGAGATTTAAAAAATGGTGTTTGTAAATCCCGCACCAGAAGGACTCTTCAGGGATCCTTTGGGAGTGGCTAATCCATGCCATGCTTCCAACACCCCTTCTTCTTCTTCAGAAGATACAAACAAGAAGATTAGAAAGCCATACACAATCACCAAATCCAGAGAGTGCTGGACTGAACAAGAGCATGACAAGTTCCTTGAAGCCCTCCAGCTGTTTGTCTACTCTCTCTCTCTCTCTCTCTCTCTCTCTCTCTCTCTCTCATCTTTTTGTTTGTATTTTTTTTTTTCGTTGCTGTATTGGTACAACTTTCTCTTCATGGTTTATTGAATTGGGTTTTTTTAGTTTTTTTAGTTCATGTGTTGTTGCATGCATTGGATTCTGAACTCGGGTTTCTTCTGAATTTTTGTTTTGTGTGATTTTATTTTAGTTTCATTGGAATTGGGAATTTGGGTCTGCTTTTTTATATTGGTTATCGGCTGCGGGGACTTCAATTTTGCTGGGATTTGTGTTGGTTTTGGGAGTTTGGGACTTGGGTCTTGTTGAGATTTCCATAACGTTTTTTCATTATTTTTATTTTGGGTGTTTTTCCTTGTCTGCTAATCGAGTGATTTTTTATGTCAAAGAATTGTCTTTGAATTATATATATATATATATATATATATATATATATATATATATATATATATATATATATATATATATATATATATATATATATATATATATATATATAGGTACTATGCACTTGACAATTCCCATGAGGTCGAGCTGTGTGGGCCCCACTGTGATGTGTGATGGGAATCCACTCCATCAGTCAGATGCACAATTCCGTGGTGTGCCATGGGCCTAAAAATCAGGCCAATCCATGACTTGGTTGGGCCACACCATAGACAACAGTTAAGAGTGGATATCCACCCATTGAAACCTTTATGATCGTTTATAGATCAACTGAGATGTAGTTGATAAATCCAGCCCATCCATTATGTGTGTCCCACCGCAGCACCCCGGATGCCAGGGTCCGTGGTTGCCCTTAGTCCCCGATATCCCGGGTTCGACATAATGCGGTGCATGAATGTATTGCAGTTAATTGCAGAGTTGTAGATTTAGCCAAGCATAAACAACTTAAACATGGGCGAAACATTTCCAAAAGAAAGAGGAACGTGTGTGTGTGTGTGTGTGTGTATCCAAAAAAAATGCACATAGATTATATTCCTCACATTGGGGCCCATTAGGTCCCCCCACTACAAGTTTAGAGTATACTGTCCCAAAAAGGCTGAACAGGAATGCCGTGTAGGCGCCAAACCCCAAAAGAATACTCCCGACGCCCCGCACTCTAATAATCCTTGTCGCTTGCGTACTCAAGGTACTCGTCGGCATCCTCTCCAAGTTCTACGAACTCGGTCGCTTCGACCGCCTCCTATATACCTGGGTCACATGGGTCATCTGGTTGATGGTTTAAACCACCACCCCAGAAAGGGGAGTGAGTGGCCAACTCAGTGGTTTCATTTCCTTAGGTTACATATTCACCAATATCAACAATATAGATAATAACTTCATTTCCAAAGATAGAGTCAAAGAATAACACATCATCACAAGCATGGTTATTAAATGAGATGAGTGCATGTAATGCAGATGCATGCCCGAACACTGATGCTTGTCACAGCTGCTAGTGAGTGGCACCACCACCTCACCCGCACAGACAATGTATGTCATGCTTAATTACACATGATTAGCTTAGTAATTAGTTAAATCATTTTATCACACAGTCGGTTGGTGAAGCCCCTGTACCAAGTTCTATCAATTTGGCCGACTGGGATCACCTGGCTCCCTGCGGGGCGAATGCAGGTCACAGCCAGTAGCCTCTCGATCCTATCTCGGGTCTACAGCCCCGAGGTGCCTGGTTTGGCTGCGGCTCGTCAGACGGGCCCAACACAGGCGGAATAGGGTTCATCGCCCTATCCCATAGTCGAGTAGTAGGTGCGTCACCTCAATGGTGCCCAACGGACACTACAGGGATGTATCACCCTAGCGTAGGCTGACAGCACGAGAATAGGGCCCATACCACCATCCCCGGCTCATGATTCTTGAGGGATCGGTACGCCGTATGCTTTCTAGTGGGCCCATCAAATGGTGCGCCGGTACATGGATTCTACATAAGTGATAGAAACACATTCAAATACTTGATACATATATTGCCATCCGACCCGATGGTGGGCCAGGGTTCTCGGCTAGGGGAAGCAAGGGGAAGACCGGCCTTGAGCACGTACCGCCCGTGTGGTCCTCGACCACAACCGATCGCCTCGACTTCCACCATAGTCGACCACCCCGCTCCCGAGGCTGCCGACCTTGTGCGGCCGCCTCAACTATTGTACTTGCCGGGTCGGAAGCTACTACTCGTCGCCCCAAACACTTCCCGATTCCCTAGCTCATGCATAATTCAATTTACAAAACATGTAATACTAGAATCTCAACTATCATGTATTGGTATAAGTTCTAAGACATCTTAGCATAGAATATGTACATAATGAGAACATGTGTAGGATGATATGAGCATGCAAATGGCCCTAGCACACGCCTAGCATCCAAATCCCTAGACAACGAAATTCTACTAATCTCCTACAACTTTCCTAGCTCCAATCCAACTTCCTAAACTTGGAAATTGAAAGTATCAACTACAATTGTAGGCATTGGTTGCAAGGCAACACATGGGTAAATGATACACACCTTGGTTTGGAGGAGGATTAGGAAAATTCTGCAAGAAGGTGCTTGTAAATCAGGAAAAAGGGGAAAACCTATGTCAGAAGCTAGAGAAGATGGGGAATTTATCATGGACTTACTTCTACTGACGTCTGGGAAGGTCTCCAATTGCAAGAGAAGCCGACTAGAGTGATGTGGAGGCGGTTAGGTCCGGGTAGGGTAGCATGCAAGGGCTTCTCTTTGAGAATCCTTCTTCCACAACTCCCCCTTTCTCTCCCACACACCCCTCTCTCAGAAAATTGGCTGAGAAATGAGAGAAATGGCTGAGAAAATGGGTTATAAGGGTTGGAGGAATTGGGACATATAGCACCCAATGATTTAAATTGCATAAAAGTGGCCTTTTGTGTCCTGTTTTGATTATGTGGGGCCCACCTGACTCCTCTGGGCCAATCCAGCCCATAGGATGGCCTTACCATATTAAGATCCTTGTTTGGGTATGATTTGGGACCGATCGGACATGGCGATTGCCGGATTTAAGGCGACATCCGTTCAACGGTCACTGGTTGTCGATCGGGGCCCATGTCTGGGGATCATGTGTTGGTTTATGTTTGAAATCCATGGTTCACATTCCATGACCATGCAAGGGTCCATGGGGCCCACACAAGAAAAGTGAATTGAGTAATGATTACTCACTAAAGGTACCGTGCACGTATACTTGCACTCCCATGTGCAACTGCAGGACACTACAATTTATGATTTCGGGTGCCGATTTCGACGTAACGCTCGCCTACGAGTGTCAAGCCCAGTACGTGGGTGGTCCCCGACGAGTTTCGGGCCTAACAGTCTCGGGACGGGCGGCGGAACGGATTCCTACGCGCGTATCTAAGTTCCTGATACCATGAGACTATGGTTCTCTAAGTCATGTGCGGCCAATTATTCGTCCAAAAGGTGATATGTGTCTAGCGGGTTTGAGCATGTGTTCGAGTCTTAAGAAAGGCGATTTTACGGGGCGTTACACCCACTTAAACAAGAGGTTACACCAAATTTCACTTGTATCCAAAACTCAGGTGGGCCCCAACAAGTGCTTTTAGATGTTGTAGGCATGATTTTACACTGTTTCAGTTGGTATGGCCCACTTGGTATGGATGCCCATCAGACATCACAGTGGGGCCCACACTGCTCGACCTCATGGGAACTTCCCATGAGGTCGAGCGCATAGTACCTTCCCCCCCAACACACACACACACACCTACACCTGCTTTGTCAAGGGGATTAGGTCCCAAGTTAGCATGGGGTGGGAAAAGTCCTTTCGACAGCAGGTTTGCTCTGCTCAATCTTAGTTGGGCTGGCAACGGGTTTTGGTTCAGGCCCAGATTTTGATCTAGTTGGGCCGGGCCTATTCAAAGTATTGATTTGCCTGGTCTAGTCTGGGCCCATTCTCAGCACTATCACTTTTCTCTTGAGGGGGGTGAAGGTGCCAAAATGTTTAAGCAATATAGGGAAACATATTGTTTGGAGCCTAAACTTCATCATGAACTTATGTGTTGAGGAATTGATTTGTTTAGTGAAATTTCATCTCTAGGAATTGATTTGGTTGGTGAAATTTTATGTCTAGGAATCAATTTGTTCAGCAACATGTTATCTCTTTTGAAGTTTTACATCCCAGGGACAGTAAAGAACAGGATTTGAAAGAAAATAAATTGGATTCCCACAGCCAAATCTTTTTATGCTCTAAATTTGGGGAGGTTGACGCGGCTACGATAGAATTCGGTCCACACTAGGGACCCTGAGGGTGATACCTTTTTGTTGAGTAGCAGGGCCGAATAAAATCTTTATACTTGAATGCATACAATATATCACCTCCAAAACAGACAGGTTTCTTATTGATTGCTATATCATGTGCTGAGGAATGCAGAGCTTGTAGATCATCTTTTTCTCCATTGCCAGCTTGCTTACATGTTTTATTTTGATTTTGGGACCTTTTTGGTGTTGTGTGAATTATGCTCTGCACTACCACAGATCTCTTTAAGTAATGGAGTTTGGATTTCATATGATTAAAGGAGGTATTCGTTGGGAGTTATATTTACTAGCTATCCTCTTGTTGATTTGGGAAGAGCAAAAACAATAGAACATTCTTCAACAAGGGTGAACAAAGGTCTTCACGGTATTTGATCACGGATATCATAGAATTATAGCATGTGCATTGGTTTGTAATGAATTTGGCTTAGTTAAGAAGGATAAAATCAGAGGATGGTGGGAAGTGGAGGACTTGAGGGGCAGTGTCTTGTTATGGAGTGATCAATGAGATGATTTCAGTGGGTGATCAGGGGATAAGCCGAGTCCGGCAATGGGGAAGATGATATCCGAGAAACAAGTGGCAGAGCGAGAACGGTGTAATCGGGGTCGTTAGGAGTTGTGATGCCAGTGAAGCTGAAATTAGAGTTCATGGGATAGTGATGGAATTTGTCTCTCTTCAGGCTGAGCTGGTTGTCACTTGTCACCGAGGGGAACTTGTCTAATGCAATTCATTGGCCGAGCTCCTAGGGGTTGTTCCAATGAAGGTTTGCAGAATGGGTTGAAGAGATTAGGCATATGTGTTCCAATCAAGCTTCACCTTCTCCCATATCCAATGGGAAGGAGAATCTGGACTCCCTCACATGGAAGGGGTCAGTGGGGTTTCTTTAGTTAAGGGGGATAGTATTTTTGTAATTTTGTTCCTTTGCTTTGTTCTAACATGGCGATTCTAAAAGATTAAACAAAGTTACTTAAAATTGAGAAGTCAAACTTTTTGGCATTAGTATCATCTCACATGTGGTCATGTTTAGGTACTCATTGTGTAGGTTACTCATCTACATAACATTGCTCAGTTATTTAGATGAAGTAAAATGATTTTTATCCTGACAAATTGTATTTGGAAAGAGAAGAAGAACTTGCTATTGCTTTTCAAATTTGGAAATACACCAATTATTGCAATAATCAAGATATGGTTGGTGTCTTGGTGATAGTTGAGTTTCTCTTCCTCTTGCCTCAGTTTCTGATATTGTACTTTATTCATAGCTATGGTGTTATGATTGCTTTTCAATTTACAAGCCCCCTCTTTTGCCTACCTTTTTTTGCTTTGCAATTTACAAGGTCGAGTTTGAAGCTGTAAACATCCCATTTTGAATGGGTCAACTAGATCATTGCAGCATTTGATCTAATTGGGAGAAGAATCAGTAATTGACGACCCTCTTCATAAGTAAGAGGTTGATTAAGAATCATACCATCTTATACATGAATAGAAAGAGTTCAAATAGTAGAGTAGCAAAGATTTAAGGAAGAAGATAAAAGAAATGGAAGAGAGAAGAGATTGAGAGAGAGAGAGAGAGAGAGAGAGAGAGAGAGAGAGAGAGAGAGAGAAGCTTGGAAGAATACTCTTATGTGTTAGGAACCCCCCCCCCCCCCCCCCCCCCCCCCCCCCCCCCCCTCATACTAGAGATACAAAAACACCTACTCCACAAGAGTACCCAACACTATGTACATGCACAACCTAAAAAACACATAAAAGAACATCATTCCTGTAACTCTCTATACCCCCCAAGTTGGAGCATAAATATTGATCATGCCCAACTTGTCAATGATACAAAGAAGAACATCCTGACTAAGAGACTTGGTAAGAACATCGGCCAACCGTTCCTCGAAGCGAATGAAAGGAGTTGCAATTTCCTTCTTAGCATCTTTTTTCCGAATGGAATGACAACCAATCTCAATATGTTTTGTGCGCTCATGGAACACCAGATTGCTGGTAATGTGAATGGCAGCCTGATTGTCACAATGCAAAGGAATGGGAGTCGAAGGATTATACTCGAGTTCCTGTAAGAGGGTTCGAAGCCAAATAAGTTCACATGTCGCATGAGCCATCGCTTGAAACTCAGCCTCGGCGGAAGATCGCGCCACGACGGACTGTTTCTTGCTCTTCCAAGTGACAAGGTTGCCACCTACAAATGTACAATACCCGGATGTAGACTGTCGATCATGCAAACTTCCAACACAGTCGGCATCAGAGTAACCGGACATATGAATATGGCTATGTTGTTGCAAAAGTAAACCCTTGCCTAGGGAAGATTTGAGATACTGAAGGATATGATACACTGCAATCAGATTTGTGGTACAAGGACAATGCATGAATTGACTTACAATCCCCATAGCATATGAAAGATTTGGCCAAGTAATCATGAGATAGATGAGTCGGCCAACCAACTGCCGATACATCTCAGGATCAGAGAGGAGCTCATCACCAGCAGGGCTAATTTTGCAAGTAGGATCCATAGGCGTGGTAGTAGGCTTACATCCTAGCATCCCAGTTTCGTAGAGAAGATCAAGGGCATGTTTTCTTTGAAAGAGCACAATTTCAGATTTAGACTGAGCAACTTTAATGCCCAGAAAATATCGAAGAGTCACAAGATCTTTAATCTCAAATTGAGTCTTAAGAAAAGATTTAATTTGCACTGTTCCCTTAGTATCATCGCCTGATAACACTATGTCATCTACATAGACAATCAACACCATAATCCCAGTGGGCCGACGACAAATGAATAGGGATTGATCGGCATAGCTGCGAATAAATCCAAAATCCAGGAAAGCATGACTGAAGCTATCAAACCAAGCATGTGGGGACTGTTTAAGGCTATAAATGGATTTCTTTAGGCGACAAAAAAGATGTTTGTTAGAAGACAGAGAAAAACCTGGGGGTTGATCCATATAAACCTCCTCGGCAAGATTACCATGTAAGAGAGCATTCTTCACGTCGAGTTGAAATAGGGGCCAAAATAAATTTACTGCCAAGGAGATAACCACACAAATAGAGTTAAGCTTGGCCATAAGAGAGAATGTCTCAAAGTAGTCTACACCATATGTCTGAGTATAACCCTTCACAACTAACTGTGCCTTATAATGATTAATAGAACCATCTGGAAGATACTGGATGGTATAAACCCATCGACATCCAATTATCCGTTTGCCTTTAGGTAAGGGAACTAAGTCCCTACTATTATTCTTCTCCAACTCCTGCATTTCGTCCATTGTAGCCTTAGTCCAGTCAAGACTACTCATAGCTTCCTTCAAGTTACGCGAGGTAATTGTAGAGGATATGGAAGCTACGAAAGACTGGAATGAAGGTGAAAGATGGTGATATAAAACAAAATTGCTAATGGGATGCTTAGTGCATGAGTGGGGAGGCTTGCGCAAGACAATAGGAAGATCATCAGGAGATAAAGAGCTTATACCTGAACCACCAACAGAAGCGGATGAGATGAGGGGCGGCTGATCAATAGAGGATTTGGTCCGTCGATGATACACAAGGATGGGCTTTGAGATAGACGGAGTGGGAGCATCATTAAGATAAGAGACGGGAAGGGATATAGAGTTAGATTGCGCATGCTCTCCTTGACTCGGAAGAGGACTATGTAAAGATCTCCCTTCATCAGAGTACATAATGTCTTCAAAGAATTCACATCAGCGGATACAGATCTCTTACTGGTCAGAGGGTCTTAACATTTGTACCCCTTTTGCTATCTAAAGGAACCTAAGAAGATGCACTTTGTGGCCCGTGGACTCAATTTACATTGTTATCATAAAAAAATTGAACAAAACATGTACATTAAAAAACCTTAGGGGGTAAAGGAAATGGTTTATCGCGTGGATGCAAAAATTCAAGTGAAGACTTATGAGACAATATTTGAGATTGAATGCAATTAATTAGAAATACAACAGTAAGCAAGGTATCATCTCAAAAATGTTTAGGAAGATTCATACCAAGTAAGAGGGAATGGGTGACTTCAAGAAGGTGACGGTTCTTTCGCTTAGCCATGTTGTTTTGTTGAGGGGTCCGAGGACACAGAGTATGGGACAAAATACCATGGTCTTGCAAAAAAGATAGGCATGCGACAGATACTTGCCCTTATTGTCAGAATGTAGAATTTCGATAGGACATTAAAATTGGATAACCATCTCATCGTAAAATATTTTAAACATATCAAACACTTCATGTTTAGACTTTAGAAGATAAACCCATGTCATTTAAGTGCAATCATCAATAAAAGTAACAAAATATTTATATAAAAAAAGAAAGATAACAGGAGCAGGACCCCAAACATCATAGTGGACTAAGCTCAAATGCTTTAGGTTTCTTGTCAGATGAACTAGGAGGAAAGACAGTCTGGTGATGTTTGGAGTGTTGGAATATTAAGTTAGTAGGGTCATTTCTGTAAATAGAGTATTCGTGGACTTATTTGCAAATATTATATAAGTGGGCTGTTATGATTTAGTAAGGTGAAAAACCCTACATATATAAGATATAAGATTCTAAAGAGGACTTACCGTTTTTCTCTCTCAAAATCTTCTTCTTCTCTCTCTCTCTCTCTCACGTTTCCTCATCTCCTCTTTCATTCCTATTCTTAGTCTCTCATAATCTACATGGTATCAAAGCCTTGATCGGTTCGCACTGTGCAAACCCAACATAGATTTTCTCATCCTTGTTAATACATCGAATTTAGGAAAAAAGAAGATCTACACAATTCTCGAGGAAGCCGCGTGTTGATGTTAGCATCTGTACGGCTGATGTAAGCAATCCAGCATTCGTACGGCTCAGTTTGCTCTGGAATCAACACCTCCTGGTTCATAATCATGAAAGGGGATTTATGCTTATTTTTCTGGATTTTTTTGAGAAAGATTAAGATTTTTATGAATTTTCTAGTATTTTTCAGAAAAATCGTCCAAATTGATCCATTTTCTAGATTTCTCTCAAATATGTGGTTTTTTATCTACCAACATAGTGGAGTCATTTTTGTGGAGATTTGAGCGGCGTAGATGCATTTTTGGGCAAAATGGGTGGCCGGCTGTACACTTTTTTGGGTTTCTGAGGTCCAGCACATGCACCAAATGTATGGTGTATATTCTTGCGTTGATTAATCCTCACTACTGCTATTATCAATGTTTCTTCTCCTTACTTTCCCTTTTTTGTTCACATTTATGGATTCTAAGCCACTTAGACATGGCCTTGATGAACTTTTTCAATTACTTCTACTAAATTTAATGGAAGTAACTTTCTTCTTAGGTCTCAGGTTGTTCGGACGTATATTGTTGGAAAGGAGAAGCTTGGGTATCTTACTGGCACAACAAAACGACCTTCATCCTCCATGGATACATGGGATTTCTCCAACACCATTGTTATGTGCGGGTTGCTCAATTCAATGAACCCAGTATTTCTTCTGGATATTTCTTTTATGAGACTGTTGTTGATTTATGGAAATCCCTAAATGCAACTTATTGATTGGTCTCAAATAAGCCTTGCATCTTCTAGCTAAATACAGAGTTGTATTCTCTCACACAGGAGAGTCTTTCCGTTACTGAGTATTTTGGGGCCTTAAAGAGCTGCTAGGAATTGAGTCACTTGCAACCCCTCAGTGAACTCCCAAACACTTGCAGTGCTGAAATTGTGAAGCCTCAGGAGGATGAAGCCAAGACTTACAAATTTTTAGTGGGATTGAATAGTGAGTATGAGGCATTGAGGACTCAACTTGTTGCCACAAATCCTTTTCCTCCGCTCTAGACAACTTATTCTATAGTCCATCCGAAGGAAGCAAGAAGGCAAGGTATGTCAGCTCCAGCCTTGAGATAGGAGAAGATTGCCTTTACCTCTACTACTGCTCCACCTGGTGACAAAAGTGGTGGTTCAGATACTCGAGGAGGGTTCTCAACTAGAGGACATGGTAGAGGTCATGGGAGATTTTTCTGTACCTTTTGCAATCAGTTAAGACGTTCCCGTGAACGATGTTTCAAGCTACATGGCCATCCTATTACTCATGTTGCAACTTCTAATGACATTGGACATGCTGCTGATACTTGTAATACTTGTGGTATTCCTCCTACGGACACCATTCATATAGAGTCCGTTACTATGACTAGGGTAGATGTGATGGAGCTTTAGCAACTCAGATCACTTCATTCTCAGCTAGTCACACATGCATCGGCCTCGCCACAACCATCTACCTCTTCCTTTGTTGTTACGATAGGTACTGCACTTTATGCTTCCTCCACTCCTGCCACTTGGATTATAGATTCGGGGGCATCCGATCATATGACTAGTACGCACAGTTGTCTTCTTCCTTCCACCACTTCTTGTAGTCGTTCAGTTCGCCTTGCTGATGGGACTTCTACCCCAATTGAATTTGTTGGCTCTGTTTCAGTTTCACCTTCACTCAGCTTTTTTAACGTTTTGTACATTCCTAAGTTCAATACAAATTTGATATCTGTTAGTTGTCTTACTAGCGTCTTAAATTGCAATGTGACTTTCTTTCTGTCTCATTGTGTTTTTCAGGACTTTAGTACGAAGAGGACTATTAGTGTGGGGTATGATCGTGGTGGTTTCTACTTTCTGTGATAGGGGGAGCTTGCTGGTGCTGGTGCTTCTGTTTCATCTCATTCATTTGTTTCTAAGTCATGCAGTTTCGAGTCAAATAAAGGGTTTGTTGCCATTTGGCATGTAAGATTGGGTCATGTGTTTGTTAAAACTTTACAATTTCTTATTCCTGAATTTAATAAAATGGATGATGTCTCCTCTAGATGTGAAACGTGTCAGTTGAGTAAACATGTTAGAAGTTTATTTCCTATTGTTAAGCATCATTCTGAATTTTTTTTTTTTTTACATTGATTCATTCTGATATCTGGGGGCCTAGTCCTGTTAGGTCTTTGGATGGTTTTTATTACTTTGTTACGTTTATTGATGATTTCTCTCGTGTGACTTGGGTGTATTTGATGCGTCACCGTGATGAATTGTTTAACTTGTTTCAATCATTTCATCAAATGATCCAGATCCAGTATGATTGCAACATTCAGACTCTTCGTTCTGATAATGGTGGTGAGTATACCTTTTTTTTAAGGTTAGTACACACATCCCACTGTTAGTACACACCCACACCGTTAGTCACACTTCAATGTTAGCCATCCCCATGTCGGGAATCAATACCAGGACCTCAGTGTTGAAACGAGGTTATCTTCACTCAGTCTACCACTATCCTAAAGGTGTGGGTGTGAGTTTACCTCAAATACCTTTAAATCATATCTCCAAGAGCATGGCATTCATCATCAATTTTTTTGTGCCTACACTGCACAACAAAATGGAGTGGCAGAGCATAAGAATTGCCCTCTTCTTGAGGTTACTCTCTCTCTCTCTCTCTCTCTCTCTCTCTCTCTCTCTCTCTCTCTCTTGATAGGAATGAAAGTTCCTAAGTCCTACTAGTCTGTTGCCTTGTTAACATCATGCTATTTGGTTAACTGAATGCCTATCCGTGTTCTCAAGGGAGATATTCCAATACGTGTTGGAAATCCAGTCAGCGGAAGCACTGAAGAGATTTAAACAATCACCACACGCCACACAAGCAATCAACGCAAAGACAATCGGTTTTTACGTGGAAAACCCTTGCGGGAAAAAACCACGGCACAAAGCGACACCTCCACTATGAATTTCAGAAGATTACAGAGCTAATCTACCCACAAGCAAATCCCAAAGATGAATAAGGCACTCACAAACCTCACAATCCTCTCCCCAAGCCCTAAACACGAATTAGGACTCCTTGGTATTGATTAGGATACATGTAAGACGGATTTGGAAGAGTATATATAAGCCTCCAACCCAAAATAGAAACAAACAACGTATGTTTTCGCAACTCCGCTTATACACCCGACCGGTCGGACCCCACTGGCCGACTGGTCGAACTGAGTAAAAACAGTCCAATGAGATTTTGCCTAAATTCGACCCGTCCAGCCTCCTATCCGACCGGTCAGACACCACTGTCCGACCGGTCACGACCTATCAAATCTGTCCCGAGACCTTGTTGCCTTCCCAACCGAAATCCGACCAGTCGGACACCCAATTACTACAAGATTGAAGTCTCTAACAACAATACGTACATTGAAACCTACCTGTCCTTTGTTCACTGTAGGTTTATTGGGAAGATATGGTCAGACTTTATGAGACACTTTGGTATGTCGTGGGTTCTTCCAGCCAGTGTTCGAAATATCGGTATTGTGTTACGTATCGCACCCTTGGGATACTGATACGTATCAGTTATCGCAAGGGATATATCGTTTGTATCGAGTAATTTATTGCAGTTTTTGGGAAATATGGGGAAACATTAGGAAAATGGTTGAATATTTCAATGAAACTTCAAGGATTGTTAAAAAAGACCTTAATATACACTTTTAAATCATAACATCTCAAAAAAGAAGTGCACATAATAGGTTTCCTTTGCATAAGGTATTAAGTTATGCACTGTTTGACTGAACTAATGCAACTATATTCAAATTGAATGCATAACATTTAGAGTGTATGTGATGATCATTTCATTGAACACTCCTAAATACTTCGAAATTAGTCTCAATTAACAATTGGTTGAAGGCAAATTTTGAAAACAAATATTTTAATAATTTTTAATAAAAAGAAATTTATTTTCCAAAAATTGACAAGGACTTAACATTGCCCTTATACATGTTTGATTTCATGTTTGGAGTGCAACATTGCAAGCAATTTAGGAGAAATTGGGGAAATTTCAAAATTTTCCCAAATCGGACCACCTACACCCAAAATTCGAAATTAGAGTTTATGTGATGATCATATCAAGAAATACTCCTACATACTTCAAAATTAATCTCAATTGACAACTGGTTGAAGAGAAAATTCGAAAAAAAAAAAAAATGGAGAACATAAAGACTAAAGAGCCAATGGTATCGAAATCAAAACTCCAACTCCATGATTTTTCATGCAAAAGATGACAAACCAATGGATTTTTAACCATTTGACATTGGATTAACGTAATTTTAACCAAAAAAGGGATAGGAAATTGAAAATGCTCACCAAATTGAGCATGTGGGATATATCGGTACTACCTGTGCGTTTTGTATCGCATAAGTGGGATACAAGATATATCGGCCGATATCATCGATATTTAAAACATTGCTTCCAGCGTCAACAAGTGATCTCTTAAGGGCTTGGCATGGGGCGAGGCTGGGTAGAGAAAAGAGGTTACTGTGGAGGATGGCCCAACTTGCGATATGGTGGCCAGTTTGGGAGGAAAGAAATGCCAGATGTTTTCGCAGTGAGAGCAAGTCGGCAGATCTTACATCCCAACAAGAGAGCTCCTTAATTGTTGAGTGGGCCTCTAACATCGACAACCATAAGGGATGTTACTTTTCTTTTTTGGCTTTATTGGTGAATCACCTCCTTGGCGATCTAGCTCTGTTTTGCTTTAATAAAATTTCAGTAGCCTTTAAAAAAAAAAAAAACATGCCTGTTCCTCCTAAAGTGTTTGGCTGCATATGTTTTGTGCATTCATTAGGCCCCTCCAGGGACAAATTCGCTAATTGGTCGGTTAAGTGTATTTTCATTGGATGTTCTCTCCAACATAAGGGTTATAGGTGTTATGATCCATCTATGAGGAAATACTTTATGTCTGTGGGTGTGACTTTCTTTGAAGATCGCCCATTCTACACTTCTCCGTCTGTTCGTCCTGATATTGCCGAGACAAATCGTTGTTGAAATTGCGTCTTTAGATAACACTTAAGACGCTAGACGTGCGAAAGCTTAGAGCGGAGCTTGTAGAACTATGGCTAAGTCCTAGAGGGGGGAGGAGGGGGGTGATTAGGACCGTTTTAAAATCCCTTTTGAAAACCTCTTCCCTAATTAAACTAATTAGCAATTATAAACTAATTAAGCAAGAACTCTTAGCTTTCAAGCTTAAGTCGGTCCAATCACAAGGCTAGCAAAGATAAGCAATTAAACAACCTAGCCTAAGCATGCATAGATAGTTAAACGATTTAACTAATTAAGAACCTAATCTATGCAATCTATGTAGACTATATGAGAATGGATCATACATGCTCAAGTCTAGACAACTTAGTGAACATACATCTTGTGTATGAATCTACCTAATCAAGTGCATAGCATGTAAATCATTCAAGCATTCATATAATCATAATAGAAAGACAATGCATGAAAGGAAATGGCTCAAACAATAATCACAAACACAAGCATGTATAGTAGTTCGACTTTAGGTCTACTCCACTCCCGGTTCAAGTACTCATCCCTTAACCACACCGGCATTCACTAGGGAGTTTAAATCAGGTTCCTCCCAACCTAGGTGTTTCAAATCGGTTCCACCCTACTAGGGAGTTTGACAAGGTTCCTCCCAACTTATGACGGGGATTTTACTAGTTCATCTCTCAACCAAGATGTTTACGGGTTCCATCCAACCAGGAGTTTGACAAGGATCCTCCCTACCCTTTAGTTCTAATCCTAGAACCTAGCGTACACTCCCGCCGGAGGCTCCCCTTGGAGATTTGTTCGAGTTTGTAGATCCAAACTCTCACACTCAATCCTCTTCGAGGAAGGAGTGCAACCAGACTCTCACAATGACACTTACTTGTTGAATGAGCCCCTTGTTCGGCGCCTTTTTAGGTTGCTTGATCTCTGCTCTCTCGTGCTTCAATCAGCTCCCCGATGCTCCCCCGATCGTGTTGCTGCTGCATTGTCTATGCCTTAGCTCCATCGATCAATCACCTCGCATGTGATACTCTTGAGATACCCAAGGTGATAGGAGATGGTGTGAATTCTCTACAACTAGTAGGAGTTGGTTGCCTAGGGAAATTCCACCTAATATGATCTTTAGAGAGGTTTAGACAAAGGATCTATATATGGTTAAGGTGCCTAAAACATCTAAAGATCAGGAAAGAGCAAGTACATCTTCACATGAGCTTTGAATGCTCCATCTTGTGATCAAACACAAGGAAGATGACTTTGAATGCTTATGATTAGAACCTAATGGTATGGGCAATGAAGGTGCCTTTTAATGCACTAAAAACTTTCTGCTTACCCCCAAAATCGAGCCAAACTATTCTATAAAGAAAGCTTCAACGGATAGAAAATGGCTGCCAATAGCTCTTTACCAACCGGTCGAACATTGAGGACCGATCGGTCGTTTTAGCCTGGACAGATAGTATTGTTGCTGTCCTTACTGGGTCGATCACAACCGGTTGGATAGTCCAGCCGACCGGTCATCAAACCGGTCGAATTAAGGCCTGGGACGTTCTTTCTTACTGTCCCATTTTGGTCCCTGCCGACTGGTCGGTCGTCGGTCGGACAGTCCATAGGACCGGTCAGACGACTGGTCTAAGGCATGTATTTTGCTGTTTATTAGTTGTGTTTTATAGCAACACATGCAACCTCTTTGGCCATTCTTTGGGTGGTTTTTTGGGACACCTAAGGCCAATCTAAGATGACTAATGGAATGCCTATTAGGTCAAGGTCATCTAGAGGTTTGAGTTTTGGTTTGGTTCAAGGTTCAAGGCTCACCAAGGCATCTCTTTTACTTGTTTCTTCTTCTTTGATGCAGCAGGTCCGCTTGAGTCTTCAGTCTCTATCTTCTTTAAGCTCAACCAACACTAGACTTACTGACCTTAGTAATTGACAAATAAGGTGCACTAGTATGCCACAGAAAAGTGCACTAACAATTTTCTACCCATGCCAGCTGTCGATACTTCTCCATCTTCATCGACACCCAAGCGGCTTCTAATCTATGTTCGCCGACAGTCACGACCATCCGTGCCTTCCACATCAATAGCTCCTCTTCCTGTCTCGGGTATATCTTCTCATCCTACATTTATTCCTAGTCCATCTCTGAAATTGCGGTATAAGTTTAACTACCGCACTTGTAGAAGCAAGAAACTTGATTCTTTGTCCTAGAGGGAGGTGAATAGGACACTTTTTAAATTTAACAATTTAAACATTCATAAGTATACAAGTGATATAAGAAGATACATATGAGAATAAGATTTGCATCATAGAAGCATTTCCACAAACACTTGATATGCTATGTTCTATCTATATGAAACATACATGAGATGAGTGCTAGTAATATCAAACATGTAATCATTATTTTTTCTCAAATATGGAAAGAGTAAATCAGTTGCAAGCATATAAATAAAAAATATTCACCACATAATAAGAGATTTTATAGTGGTTCGGTTATGTACCTACTCCATTCCCGGCTGATCCACTCACCCCTTGAGTGGTCGGATTTCACTATCACAATGGTTTTAAATGAGGTTTACCATAAACCTTTACAACCTACAAAAGGTCTAGACTTCAATACATGGATTCGTCCATCCTTAGGGCTAATCCATCAAACACCTGTCCTACACAAGGACTTGTCCTGCCAAAGGACTTTTCCTACACAAGGACTCACTCGAGTTTGGGTCTTCAAACTCTGAAACCCAAATCTCACAACATGAGGAGGTTTCTTGGACTCAAAAGACTAAAAGTACTTAATTGATTGAGCCCCTTGATAGCACCTTGGATGAAGAAGCTTCGACTTGCACGAACGACTACTTCTTCAGCTCCCTTGATCAACAACCTTGTATTGAATGCTTGCTTGTAGCTTCCAAGGAGAGGGAATAGGGTTTGGTTGAAACTCTCTAAGGGTTAAGGCTTAAATGATAGAGAGGGGTTTCACCAAGATCTTCATTAATGGCATTTATGACAAGAGAATGTAGTAAATAAAGATTAGGTCAAGAGCTATTAATGAGGGCTTGAGTTCATGTTTCAATCCAAGCTATGAATGCTCATTAATGTTGCTGAAATCAACATGGATTGAACAATGAACTCAAGGAATCAACACTTGAGAAGAAGGGATGAGTAGCAAAGTACCTAACCAAGCTCTTGAGGATTCTCCACTTGTGTCTGACCAAGATCTCGCAAAGGAATTGATGCAGGGGCATGTGATGATCTAACCCTAGATGCATGTATATCAAGTTGGAAGATATTCAAATAATAAAATTACGAAACTAACTACTTTCAATCAGAGGAAACTAACAAATCTCAACACGAAGATGAATTCCGTCCGTCCGGATCATGCCCCTTTGCATAAAACCATGTAAAATCGTAAAATAGGGAGGATCTAGGGATATGAGGATATCCCAGATCTAGCATAGACCAGTCCACAGTCAAGTTTGGATCCGGTTATCGTGGCTAGGCATCCCTCTTTTCGATCGTACCAAAAAGGGGGGGGGGGGGGGGGGGGGGGGGGGGGGGGGGGGGGGGTTTCAGAAAAGGACGAGGGATGTCGAAAAACAATGGGTTATCATGAAGTACGAATTAGGAATCAAAAGAAGCTTACCTTTCCTCGCACCTTGAAGAAAGAGAGAAGAGAAAACGGAAACTCCGGGGTGGAATCCTCAACACCCGAGGGCCAATCCTGAAACCCTAATCTCTCAACAAAGAGGAAGAAACTCACGAATTTTCTATTCATTCAATAATTTCGAAATAGGGTTCTCACAGTATATATAAGCTACGAAATAAAAAAAGTGCACTAAAGTGCCTGAAAACCAAAGAAATAACATAAAAACGTCTAAAGTAAATAACGACACTAAAGCGCCTAGAAACAAGGAAATAAATAGAAAAGCGCCTAAATGTAAATCCGCTCCATGGTCCAGCGGTCATGATGCTCCTGCGCGATCCTGCAACTCGCGTACTCGTAACGCGTCAGAAAATGGGCCCAATGGGCCCGGCGTCCATCCACATCAACTCGTCTGCTTCAACACTCGATCTGCGACGTCGCCTCCTCTGGTACACTCTAAAGGGTGCACCACTGATGTCCGCATCAGGAATGATATAGACAAGCTTGCAACGGCTAGAAAACGGTCTTAAAAACGGCCACTTCGATTGGATCGGAATAAGTTCGATCGATCAGATCAACTTGTCCAGAGGATTTTTTAGTATTGCTGAACAGACAATTCCAATCAATCGGATAGAGTTCCGATCGATCGGAGTTTTTGTCCAGGGAGATTTGCCACTTGCTAGATAGATCTTCCGATCGATTGGATAGTGTTCCAATTGATCGGAGTTTTTGTCTAGGGAGATTTGGCACTTGTTGGACAGATCTTCCGATCGATCGGATAGTGTTCCAATCGATCGGAAAATCTTTTCCTATTGAATAAGGTTTGAATGAGTTTTGTTTTCTTCTGTGAGTTTTGTTTTCTTCTTGAAGACCTTGAGAGGATCCAAGGTTGATCTTCTTGGATAGTAAGCTTCCCTAAATGACTAGAAGATGTTCAAAAAGGATCAAGGCACTTAGGGACAAGGATTTTTGGGTTTTACAAGGTTCAGGGAGAAGGTTGGGCTTTGCATTCATACTCGGAGTTGATGGTCTTCAAATGATTCTTCAATCTAAGGTGCGGAAGGTCTTCAAGGCTTCAAATTGTCGGCTTTCAATGGGCTCTTCAGACTAGACAACCGACACTACTTGCTAATTGACAAACATATACACTAACAATCTCTTGTTGAGGCTCTTGTAGTCCCTACTTGGAAGCAAGCAGTGGAGGCAAAAGGACTAATCTTCATAAAAATGGTACCTGGTACCTTCAAGTAAGAGCATAGTTGGGTGCAAATGAGTGTTCTCTATAAAGTATTGAGCTCATGGATCTATTGAGCGCTACAAAGCTCATCTAGTGGCTAAAGGCTACACAACATTTTGGGGCTGATTACAATAAAATGTTCTCCTGTGGAAAAGTTGAATTCATCTGGCAGAAGAAGTTTATATGGATCTTCCCCCTAGTTTTCAACTTAAGGGGGAATCTGGGAAGGTGTATGAGCTAAAAACCTTAAGCAATCTTCCAGAGCTTGCTTTGCCAGATTTAGTGCTGCTATTCGCTCCTTCGGTTTCAGAAGATGTCAGGAAGATCATACACTCTTCATTCATACCCGACAAGACGGCAAAACTATTATACTTGTTTACATGGATGGCATTGTTGTGACTGGGGATGACTTGGAGTTTATTGATCAAGTTAAACAAAAGTTGAGTAAGGAATTTGAGATTAAAGATCTGGGTCCACTGCGGTATTTTCTAGGGATTGAGGTTGCCCGTTCATCTAAAGGCATCTTCATATCCCAAAGAAAGTATACTCTTGATCTGCTGAGTGTGACTGGAAAATTAAGTGCTTGTCCAGCTTCTTCTCCTATGGATCAGAAGCACTCCTTACATGCATCTGAAGGTGAGAGCTTGATAGATCCGGGAATGTACCAAAGATTGGTTGGAAAACTGATTTACCTGACAATTACAAGACTGGACATTGCTCAAGCTGTTATTATTGTCAGTCGATTCATGCACTCACCAAGGTTGCCTCATCTGGATGTTGTACATCGCATGTTGAGATATCTGAAGTCGTGCCCAGGAAGTGGTATTCTTTATATGAATTATGGACATGTTGATATTGCTAGCTATTCTAATGCTGATTGGGCAGGATGTTCAACGGACAGAAAATCTACGTCTGGCTATTGCACATTTGTTGGTGGTAACTTGGTTACATGGAGAAGTAAAAAATAATCAGTTGTATCTCGATCCAGTGCAGAAGCAGAGTATAGGGCTATGACTCATGGGGCATGTGAACTCTTGTGGTTGAGATCCATTATGATGGAGCTGAGATTTCCTATCACCTCAACTATTTCTCTCTATTGTGACAATCAGGCTACTATCCATATTGCATCTGATTCGGTCTTCAATGAGCGGACCAAACACATTGAAGTTGATATACATTTTATTCGAGAGAAGATATCTTCTGGCCTATTGACTACTTAATTTGTGAAATCAACATAACAATTGGCAGACATATTTACAAAGGCTCTCAGCTCTCCCATGTTACAACTTACAAGAAATTTTTGGCAAGTTGGGTATGATGGACGTTCATACACCAACTTGAGGGGGAGTGTTGGAATATTAAGTTAGTAGGGTCTTTTATGTAAATAGAGTATTCGTGGACTTTTTTGCAAATGTTATATAAGTGGGCTGTTATGATATAATAAGGCGAAAAACCCTACATATATAAGATATAAGATTCTAGAAAGGACTTACGGTTTTTCTCTCTCAAAATCTTCTTCTCTCTCTCATGTTTCCTCATCTCCTCTTTCATTCCTATTCTTGGTCTCTCATAATCTACATGGAGAACTCACAAGTTTCACAGCGTAAAGGTTTAGATACAAAAATTTAAGGAAATAAGAGCTTTAACCTAGACTAAAACGGGTGCCCTAAGCGGCAATGCCACCTAGACATTGACTCCCTATCTAAGGACAAGGCACTAGTTCCTATCATAGGAGCATCATTTAGGAAGTAAATGCCTTCACGTTCATGGCCCCCCACCAATCATCCGTTTCATCTGGAGGTCCTGAAACACACAATGAGAAGGAAATAATGTTGTTGAACAATTCAAGGATTTTATGAAAGAATTAACAAATAATAGATTAAAGGGAAAACTGGAAACATGTAGCACCGATGACAAATGCATGGAGGAAGAAAACTTGATGGTACCAGTTCCAAATACAGGAGTTTGGTTTCCATCCACAACAATGACAAAACGTGACAACTAGAACGAAGGTAAGAATTGAACAGGTGAGGCTTACCAGTCATATGAGAGATGGCTCTAGAGTCAATGCCCCAGGACGAAGGAGAAGAGGACAGATGGAGAGTAGTACCTGATTGGGCTACATGCTACAGCATCTCTGAAAACATTAGGAGTATCACGAACATGAAGTTGCATAAAGGCATCATAGATTTCACAGGAGACGAGGACAATATCACCTAAAGGAGACTTCCCTTGAGGCGCTTCAAGAGAAGGCTGCAAAACTGGATCAGCACTAAGATATTCACTACTAGCCAAAGATGCACTCGCCCAGGATGGACGACCAATAAGGTCCCAACACCGATCAACAGAATGGTTTGTGCCCCCACAATATGTACAATTGCGAGATGCATTATGTCCGTATACACGTCCACTTAGTCCACGATTGCCACCATGTCCACCACGTTCAATAGCACAACCTCGGCCTTGATTGCTAGATCTAAAATCATGTTCACGCCATAGTGCACCCCATCCTAGAGCTCTAAATGCAGGATTGGAAGAGTGTCGGTCACCAATTGTGTATGCAGAGTTATCAAATGATACAAGGGTAAAGAGGTTGAGGTAGTAACACACTGAATCATAGCATAAATCGCAATCAATGGAGGAAGTGGATCCATCACAACAATTTACTCACAAACACCTTTCTACTCAAAGCTTAGGCCAAAAAGGAATTGCATGCTTCGGGTTTCTTCTTGTTGCTTATAAACAAGATCATAATCTTTCTTTCACTCATACGAAATAGGATGATAGAGATCCAACTCATCCCACATACCCCGAAAGGCAGAAAAGTACTCCTTTAGAGATCGGGAATCCTGTTGGAACCTGTCGATATATGAAATTAACTTAAAAATTCTTGATAAATTCCGTGCTTCTGAATACATGTCATGGAGGGTATCCCTTTTTTTTTTTTTTTTTTTGTAGAAGATAGAAACATAATGGAGTTCTGATAGGTGGATCCATACTATTAAGTAACCAAGCCATGACTTGGTAGTTCTCCTTGGTCCAAGTTTTGTAATGCCCATCTGTAGGGTCTGGAGCATCATCTAATATGTAGGTAAGTCTCTCTTCCTCCCAAAAAAAGTTTCACGGACTGAGCCCATTGCAAATAATTATTATCGTCCAACTTGACCATTGTAAGGTGAGATTCCAAAGACCCTGCACCAGATCCAAAAGACATTTTGTCACCCATATGGGTCCACAAACACTAAACTCAAGGAACAAAAGAACTTATGGTGGTGCTTAGAAGATTGGGTCAGTCACTAGACTATATGGGACAGATTTCCACACAAAAAAGGATCCAAACAATGGGTTACGGGTCAAGGAAGGGGAGAAAACTCAAAATCCAGCAGGAAACTTCACAAAAGAACTTGCACAAACACAACATGCTGCCAAATGAAGATAAGGGAATACATTAGGTGTACACCATAAGTTTTGGTGTATGTTCAGGGTCCCTAGGGCCCAAAAATGGTGGAGCTGCACCATTATAGTGCTCGAAAAACACCAAAACACCTGCCCCCATAAAAAAAAAAACTTCTATGGATACCTTCACATGGAAGAAACCGCGAAAAAAGGAGATTTGGGGTTTTCTGCTGATCTTGAAAACGGCCCAAGTACACCTCAATTTGGCCCCAAAAATCCTGCAAAAATCACCATAAATTCCTCTAAAATCAAGCTGCATCAGATCATGTTCTTCCCGATGCAAAATTAGTCGTACGGTATGTACACTTGTTGACGTCATCCATATAGTTGCTGATGTCAACCATACAGTTACTGACGTCAGCACGCCCCTGTAGCTCCAATCAACGTGAGTGTCCTTCGCTTTGATACCAAGTAGAGCAGCAAAGATTTAAGAAGATAAAAGAAATGGAAGAGAGAGAGAGAGAGAGGAGAAGAAGAAGTTTAGAAGAATACTCTTATTTGTTAGGGCTTAAACCCCCCCCCCCCCCCCCCCCCCCCCCCCCCCCCCCCCCCCCCCACACACACACACACACCCCTTTCATTATAATACTAGAGATGCAAAAAAAAAAACTACTCCATAGGATAACCCAACACTATGTACATGCACAACCTTAAAAACACATAAAGAACATCATTCCTGTAACTCTCTATACAAATAACTTCCATGGCTTGTAGAACCTAAAAACCCAAGGAAATTCAAATGCCTCGGATCTAGAACCTTTAAGAGGACTAATACCTTAAGAGCCTAAATCTTCTAGGGGCCAATATTTATAGAGCCTCTAACCCATAAGACCCATCCACCTAGAACTTCTCTAGAAAACACAAAGTTAAAAAACTTTTGAGGGATTTGTCATGGACTCATGGGTTGTTTAAAACTTAAATTTGTAGGGCCAACGACATGTTTTAGTACACTTATTAGATCCACATCCAACCATTGATCCACATGTTAGAAAAATATGGATTTAAAAAATAGTAAAAATTTATTTCCCTTATTTTGTGGTTTTTGGTTTTCCCCTTTATTTTCTAATGATGGGTTTAGTCCTACATTGGAAAGGAGCTGGGAAACTAAGGCCTTCTTATTAGAATTCTCAACTTGTTGTTTGTATTGGGAAACAAGAGTATGCCATGGGTGTAACCTTGCACGCGCATGAGCGAGCCACGACTATAGGCGTGGTCGTGGATGTGGCGCGGCATCGCACGGTGTGGTATGGTGTGGTGTGGTGAGTCTTTGACTAGGCCACTTTTATTTTTCTCTGCATGGATGATGTCACTTTTTATGAGCATGTGGACAAAGAGTCATCTTGCATTGACACAATAATTAATGAGTCGGTATGCGCCGACATGCATTTAATGTGCCGCCTGCATGCTCCTCGAGCCCAATGACATCTCTTAGTTCTTTATAAAAGCAACTTGTTTTCTCATAACAATACACTGAAAAAATCTATCTTCTCTTTTTCTCTTTGGGTTTTCTCTCTTCAATCTTTCTTTAGGCAACTGGTACTAGCAAGCTTGGGTTTGTGTGGCTGAGATCGTGTGGACACTTGATTGAAGTCATTCATCATAGAAGAGAGTTGTTGTATCCTAAGGGCAGAGTTACTGAAACCTAGTGCATTGAGGTTCTTCCTTATAGGGGCAAATCTGTTTTTAACACAGTGATTATAACGTGCCTCAACTCTCCAGATTATTCCTTTATTGTTTCTTGTTTGTTATAGTCGGATTTTTTGCTATATCTCTTTATTAGAACCAACAATGTAAAGATGAATTTCTCCTTCAAAGTCTCGATTACTACGGAAATTGTTTCTGAGAATTTTATGATTAAGATTTTTTATGGAAAGAATTTTAAGAGATGGCAGCAGAAAATGGAGTTTTATCTCACCAACCTCAAGGTAATATATGTTATCAAGGATCCTACCCCATCACTTAAGGCTAATGAACCAGCAACATCCTTTGAGCAATCCAAATGGAAGAATGATGATTATCTCTGCCGAAATTAAATTCTCAATGTGATGACAAATGATAACTACGATATCTATTGTCATCACTCGTCGGCCAAGGAATTGTGAGACCACCTCGAAAAGAAATTCAAAACAGTGGATGCTGGAACCAAGAAATATTTTAGCAGTTGCTATATTAATTTCAAGAAGCTAGATGATAAATTTGTAGTAGATCAAGTGCATGATTTACAGAAGATAGCTCATGAAATCTCATTTGAGGGTATGGTGATTGATGAGTCCTTCCAAACTGCTGTAATCATTGAAAAACTTCCACCATCTTTGAAGAAATACAAGAATTTTCTTAAACATAAGAGAAAAGATATGAGTTTGGATGACCTCGTCCTCCATATATGGATTAAGGAAGAGGCAAGAAACCGTGATAAAAATTCCCTGGAATTGGACTCTGTAACTAGAGGTGGGCAATGATCTAAGCCGGGCTGAGTTAGCCCTAGTTTGGGTTTGGCCCGTTTCTGTGCCACGCCAACGCAGTTTGGGGATCAGTCCAGTTTGGTTTTCGGACCGACCCATGTGGCCCAAGTTTGGTTTGCTCCAGAAAAATCTAGTTCGGGCCAAGATCAGTTTGGTAAAAAATTCCTAACCGGGTTGAGCTGAGTTAAAACAGGTGGTGACTCTTTTAAATGGATGGCTGGATAAAACACATATATCATCGTGGGGTCCACAAAGCTTTGACACCAGCTAGGCGGTGGGTGTTGAGGTCACCGGCCAATTCAAATCCCGCTTTAGCGTATCGAGTAAACTTTATGCGCCCACCATCATGTATATGTATTATCCACGTTGTCCATTTGCTTTTACATTTCATATAGGATATGATCCAAAATTGAATCATATCCAAAGCTCAAGTGGACTGTATTCATGTATATGTATTATGTATTATCCACATCGTCATGGATATGTATTATTCATGTTGTCCGTCTGATTTTACATATCATTTTAGGACATGATCCCAAAATTGAATCATATCCAAAGCTCAAGTGGATCACACCACGGGAAACGGTGTGCATGCAATCTACGAGCCAAATCAAACCGAGCTTAATCAAGCTGAGTCGAGCCGATACTGCTCTGGTTTGAGTTTGGTTTGTTTTTTAAACGAGCCCGACTCCAAGGCTTGGTTTGGTTTGAACTTCTATTCAAACCAATCCAAGTTAAGCCTTTTCAAACCAATCCGAGCCGAGCTTTCGAGCTGGCTTGGTTTGTGTCCAACTCTATTTGTAACAAAGGCCCACCTTGGTGAGAGTAATCAAAAGGGTGAGGATGACTAAAGGTTTGCACAACTAAAGAAAAAACACCCGTATGACCCCAAAAAAAGAGAAAAAAATAATAAGAAAAATGAAGGTTGTTATGCATGTGAGAAAAATGATTACTTTGCTAAGGAATGTAGATTTCACAAAGGTGACAAGAAGGAGAAAGACCATGCACATGTTGCCAAGGAGTTTGTGAGGGTCATTACTGAAGCACTTATTGCTTGTAAGACACATGAATGGTGGATTGACTCGGGAGCCACCAAGCACCTATGCTGTGACCGAAGTGTTTTTTCCTCCTATGAGAAGGTAGTAGATGGAAGGAACATTTTTATGGAAAATTCATCCAAGGCTATTGGCAAAGGAAAGGTGAGCTTGAAGCTTAAATCCGTCAACGTGTTGACTCTCTTGTTTGTTCAACATGTACCAGGCCTTCGGAAGAATCTTGTCTTTGGTTTTACACTTGACAAGAATGGGGTTTGAGTTAGTTTTTTAATCTGAAAAATGTGTTATCTCCAAACATGGTACCTTTGTTGGAAAAAGGTTATGTGTTTGATGGCTTGTTCAAGCTTAGTGTTATGAATGATAATGGTGCTAGTTCTTCTGCTTACTTGACTGAGTCTCTTGATATATGGTATGCTAAACTAGGAAATGAATTGTCATTCTCTTGAAAGCGTGATTAAAACCGAAACAAATGTGAAATTTGTGTACAATTCAAGCATTCCAGGAAATCATTCAAACAAGTTGAAAGAAATAGCCAAATCATGGATTTTATTCATAATGATATATGCGACCTAAAAAATATTGTAACTCGTGGAGGAAAGAAATATTTTATAACCTTAAAAATGATTATTCCAGATATGCAAAGTTATATCTAATCAAGAGAAAAGATGAAGTAAAATATAGATTTGTGGTTTATACGAATGAGGTAGAGAATCAACTAGAAAGAAAGGTGAAGGTTCTTAGATCTGATAGAGGTAGAGTATCTTTTTCACGACTTCACATCATACTATATATCAAAAGGAATTGTACACGAGATACCTGATCCATATTCACCCCAGCAAAATGACATAGCTGAGAGGAAAAAAATAGAACTTCAATAAACATAGTAAATACTATGCTTTCTAGTTTCGGCTTGCCCTTTAACCTGTGGGGAGAAGCCTTCTTAACTGCATGTCATTTTTTAACCGTGTACCTCATAAGCATTAAGATAAAATCCCTTATGAATTATGGAAGAACAAAGCTCCAAATTTGGGGTATCTTAAAAGTGTGTGGGTACCTAGCTAAGATAAAGCTACCTTTATCGAGGAAAACAAAATTAGAGGATAAAACCCTTAATTGTGCATTTCATAGGCTATGCATAAAATAGCAAGGCTTATAAATTATTGGTGTTTAAGTCTCATAATCATATTCATGTAAACTCTCATAGAATCCTTTGATGCCTATTTCTTTGAAAATATATTCCCAGATAAATCTAAGGCTACTTCTGTGAAAGTAGTAGACTTGGCTGAAGGATTGATGTAGAGGATAACACCATAGAGGAGCCCTTGAAACCTAAAAGAAGTAAGAGGGCCAGAGTCGAGACTAGCTTTGGACTTGACTTCTACACTTTTCTTGTAGAGGGTAACCCATCCTCCTATGCCGAAGCTATTATGCCGAAGCTATGGGCTCTCCTAATGCAGCTTTTTAGAAAGAAGGCATCAATTGTGAAATGGACTCTTATCTTTCACAATAATACTTGGGAATTGGTAGACCTACCTTTGAGTAGTAAACCCATAGGTTACAAATGAGTGTTTAAGACTAAGCTTAGACTAGATGTGTCTATTAAAAAATTCAAGGCTAGACTTGTGGCTAAGAGGTACAAGCAAAAGGAAGCAATTGATTTCTTTGACACATTCACCAGTTATCAAAATCACAACCATATGAATCTTTGGCTAGGCCACTTTTATTTTTCTCTGCGTGGATGATGTCACATGCATTCGCATGTGGACAGAGAGTCATCTTGCACTGACACAATAATTAATGAGTCGGCATGTGCCAACATGTATTTAATGTGCCGCCCGCATGCACCTAGAGCCCAACGGCCATGTCTTAGTTCTTTACAAAAGCAACTCATTTTCTCATAGCAATACACAGAAAAATTCTATCTTCTCTTCTTCTCTCTGGGTTTTCTCCCTACAATCTTTCTTTGGACAAACCAGTATGAGCAAGCTTGGGTTCGTATGGCTGAGATTGTGTGCGCACCTGATTGAAGTTGTTCATCATAGATGAGAGTTGTTGTATCCTAGAGGCAGAGTTGTTAAGACCCATTGCATCAAGGTTTTTCCTTGTGGGGGCAAATCTGTCTTTAGATAACGACTTTAACGTACCTCAGCTCTCCAAATTATTCCTTTACTATTTCTTGTTTGTTATAGTCGGATTTTCTGCTTTATCTCTTTATTAGAACCAACACCACATCCAACCATTGAATTGTAAACATCAATGATTTTGACATAGACCCGACAATTTCATGGTTCAAGTCAATAGCTTCCTGCTTTGTATCTGTTTATTGCATATAATGGCATTTAATCAGGACTCTCCTTTCAGCTTTGATCGTGATTGGAAGAAAATTGAAGCATTTATTGGCTCAAAGACCGTTATTCAGGTAATTTTAAATGCATCACTCCTCTCTTTTGCTAAAATAATCTAGCCGCGATGAAACTATCATTTGCATCTATCTGTTGGAGCATCCAAGGTGTTTTGCTATGGAAAAGCTTACTACCTCCTACTTCATTATGATACGTTTATTTCTATCATCTTTGTTATGCAATCATTCACTTCCACAGAAACTGAAATGTGTTGCAATCCATGTGTTGAATTGTTACTGTTAAATTTCTATCTTTTTATTTAGGGCTAGGCTACTTTGTGCATTTCAACCTTTTCTTAAATGGCAGTGACTCATCCACTACATGTAGCATACATGCAATGATAAACCAGACCACCGATGCCCATCTCAAATGGTGCATTTGAAACATCAATCCAGATCATCCAAGCGCTTAACTTTGTGGTGGATGGTGGATAACCCAAAAACCACAGTAATCTTATGATTCTAACCAGCTGACATCTGATTTTGAACTTGGCTGCTGATCATTTTCCTTTCAGTTGCCCATTTGGTAGCCATCAATTGCAGAAATAAGATAATAATAAAAAAAAAAAGCATTTTTTTTTCGTGCGATATACTCCGTCCTGAATGGGTGGATTTGGTTGATCTTGATTGCTGAGCATATATGGTGGACAAGTCACTGATAGCGAAGTTTAAGAAATGGTGGAAAATGTGCACAATAGTATTGTTCTCCAAATGTAAAAGGGTGGTCTTTGCAGATACGCAGCCATGCGCAGAAGTACTTTATGAAGGTTCAGAAGAAAGGGACAAACGGACACGTACCACCACCTCGACCAAAGAGGAAAGCAAGTCATTCATATCCACACAAAACCTCTAAAAATGATCAGAACATGGAATTATCAGTGCCCTTGTATTTAGAAAATTTGTCAGCTTTGTTGCCATCACAAGCCACTCCACCATTCCAATCTTCATCATGTCTGCTTGAACCGGGATATGCTTTCAGAACAGATTCATCTTCCATGGTTAGGAACTCTACCCCAAGTGCACTCATACCTTCCTGGCCTCTCAATTCTCCTCCACCAGCTGCTACGATGACAGGTTTTTCTGAGCCCTGCTTTGGCTACTTGTGGGAGTAGGATCTCAAATCCTACTCTCCCTTATTCAGGTGGGTCCCATTATATGTGTGGCATGGGCTGAAAATCAGGCATGTCATGTACATCAAATGTGGACTGCGTGCCAGTTCATTTTAACCATCCATTGCTTCTATACACGTGTGGCTCACATGTTGAATGGATGACCTGATTTTCAGGCCGTGGCACTTACTCAGTGGGAAGAGTAGGATTTTAAATCCACAGTCGTGAGTGGCCAGTTTCTGTTTATCTATTGGCCAAGTTAACCATGTTTCTTGTTCTAAACCAACAAGTAGCTTCTTACACAGACAACATTTTAACTTCTTTACTTTTTTCCTTCCTTCCAGATGATATAGGACCTCCAGGGGCTACATCTGAAAACAATTGCTGTAGCAATAGCATGGAAGGTCCTCCTGGGACATGTTCAACTTACGAAACAACTGATCAAGGGAATCATGGCTCACCACTTCGAGGCAAGTAGCTCTTTTGAAAAGGTTGCACTAAGGGATTGTTTAGATCAATGTTTTAAATATCGACGATATCGGCTGATATATCCCACAATATATCTTGTATACCACCTATGCAATATGAAACACACTGATAGTGTCGATGTATCCCACATGTTCGATCCGGTGAGCATTTTCAATTTCTGATCCCTTTTTTTTGTTGAAATTATGTTAAATTAGTGTCAAATGGTTGCAAATCCATTGGTGCTTCATGTTTTGCATGAAAAATCATGGAGTTGGAGCTTTGATTTGGATATCCATTGGTTCTTATTGTTCTCCATGTTTTTTTTCGAAATTTTCCTTCAACCAGCTGTCAATTGAGACTAATTTCAAAGTATTTAGGAGTATTTGATGAAATGATCATCACGTACACTCTAATTTCAAAATTTGTGTTGGTGGTCCAATTTGGGAAAAATTCGAAATTTCTCCAATTTCTCCCAAATTGTTTGCAATGTTGCACTCCAAACATGAAATCAAGCACGTATGAGGGCTGATCTACTAATTTGTTCAGTCCTTGTCAATTTTCGAAAAATAAAAATCATTTTTAATTAAAAATTAATAAAATGTTGTTAAAATATTATTTTTTTTCGAAATTTCCCTTCAATCAACTGTCAATTGAGACTAATTTTGAAGTATTTAGGAGTGTTTGTTAAATTTTTTTTTTTTTTTTCGAAATTTCCCTTCAACCAACTGTCAATTGAGACTAATTTCAAAGTATTTAGGAGTGTTTGATGAAATGATCATCACATACACTCTAAATTATGCTTGGCTTTTAAGTGGTAATCTGTTTACAAGTAAATAGATTATGTGTTTGGCTAACTTGTGAGGTGTTAGCAACGTATATAGTAGGTATTCACATGACATAGAGAGTGGGACGGTAAATCACATTAAAAGAACTTGAATTTTTTTTTCTCCCCACAGAGAGTACACACATGTTGGACGGATTGAATATTCTACACCCATGATTGTGGGCCCCACACACGATCCGGAAGGGTTTTAATGGTGGTGTCCCATCCTAAATGTTCCCTCTTGTGTGGCCCGTCTGATGAGGTTTTTTTTTTCCGGGGCCATAGGAGAGCATTAAGGTACGCACATGATGAATAGATTGGATGTACTGTACACATCAAGGCGGGCCCCACACATCATGAGTGTGTATCAACCATTGTATTCTACTATGTATAATGACTTTTTAGTTGTAAAAACTTTACCAATAATCTAAAACATGGCTTTTTTGCCTAGAAAAAAAAGGTGAGTTTACCTGCAAATTTTGCCTTACAAACACCTACTAGTAAAAGCATTTACCTGTAACCCTTTCACAACTAAGGATTTTAAAGGCATCCAAATGACCCCAAACAAAAGTTCAGCATAAGGAATATATCTCTTAGATATACTTGTTGGCTGTCTTATTATTATTATTATTTCAATTTGAGCATAAAAATGCACACATGCATAGCTGTGACCATGAACAAATGCATTGGATCTGGGTATCAATCAGCTAGAAAAGCTAAATGGTCATTCACCATAATCCAAAGCTCCTATTGTGATGCAGGGGCATGTGATGATCTAACCCTAGATGCATGTATATCAAGTTGGAAGATATTCAAATAATAAAATTACGAAACTAACTACTTTCAATCAGAGGAAACTAACAAATCTCAACACGAAGATGAAATCCGTCCGTCCGGATCATGCCCCTTTGCATAAAAACCATGTAAAATCGTAAAACAGGGAGGATCTAGGGATATGAGGATATCCCAGATCTAGCATAGACCAGTCCACAGTCAAGTTTGGATCCGGTTATCGTGGCTAGGCATCCCTCTTTTCGATCTTACCAAAGGGGGGGGGGGGGGGGGGGGGGGGTTTAAGAAAAGGACGAGGGATGTCGAAAAACAATGGGTTATCATGAAGTACGAATTAGGAACCAAAAGAAGCTTACCTTTCCTCGCACCTTGAAGAAAGAGAGAAGAGAAAACGGAAACTCCGGGGTGGAATCCTCAACACCCGAGGGCCAATGCTGAAACCCTAATCTCTCAACAAAGAGGAAGAAACTCACGAATTTTCTATTCATTCAATAATTTCGAAATAGGGTTCTCACAGTATATATAAGCTACGAAAATAAAAAAAGTGCACTAAAGTGCCTGAAAACAAGGAAATAAATAGAAAAGCGCCTAAATATAAATCCGCTTCATGGTCCAGCGGTCATGATGCTCCTGCGCGATCCTGCATCTCGCGTACTCGTAACGCGTCAGAAAATGGGCCCAATGGGCCCGGCGTCCATCCACATCAACTCGTCTGCTCCAACACTCGATCTGCGACGTCGCCTCCTCTGGTACACTCTAAAGGGTGCACCACTGATGTCCGCATCATATTGCCACCTTACGTTATCCCGAAATCTATGATGCTCCTAAAATAAAATAAAAAACAACATTGAAGTTTTCCTCCATTTTTCTAGACTTTACCTGCCACACTCTCTCCTTAGCTATTAAGCTTTGTCGGCGCGATAAATCGGGTTGGCCACATTCACACTAGTTTGAACTGTCCAAAACGCAGGTCCCATTGTGGATCGAGCATAACCCAAAAATCACATGGATTGGATAATCATAACCATACAAAGGGTGGCCTTCAAATGGATGGTTATTTCTTCCACCATTTGTTTTCTTACATGCATGTTTCCTTGGAGTTGCTTGTGCGCATAGCAAAACTTAGTAAAATAGTAATGATTAGTTTCATGGTTAGAATGAAAAAACGCTGTCATGGTTTTTTATTACTCAAAATAGGGGTGAGGCACGTGCAATGCATGTGGAGAGAGAGGGAGAGAAATACGGGATAGAAATTTCAGAGAGGAGTTTTGCTAGGGTTCGGTGGCCCCGTACCAGAGTATGGTATTGTGGCTGGTTTTAACCCTAAGATTGCATTTTAAATGATGATTAGAATTGTTCATATTCTGGATTCTATGCTACCCAAGCCACTAAGTGATTGTGTATAAAGATGAATTTTCAATGGCACATATTCAAATCCAAGATTCAAGGTTCAGGATAATCAATGCAGCGTGATTATAAGAATATAGCTTATATATGGTGGCATTGAGAGCACGAACAGTTCAAATCGATCTAAGGATGCAATCCAAGGCTATAATCCAGACTTCATACCATACTTGGTATGGTGCCACGGTACAATAGCAAAACCCTAGGCTTTTTTTGAAAAGTGGGAGTGCGTTGCTTGCTTTTGTTGGAAGAAATCCAAGACATTCGTCCGACAATAGCAGTAGGTGAAGATTGTAGAAGAATCAGGTGAAAGAAATAAGAAGTGAGGAAGAGGAGCAAAAGAGAGAAAAAGGCTAGGGTTTTTTGTGTTGTGTATTTTCACACCACACCCCTCTTAACACACACACACACATAAAGATATGGTACACTAGTAGAGTATACAAACTATACACACACACATAAATAATATAGATACGCTTTCAATACTCCCCCTCAAGTTGGAGCATAGATGTCAATCATGCCCGATGTGTCTACAAGGCAATGTAAGATATCCTGACCAAGAGATTTAGTGAACATATCAGGAAGTTGCTCACTCGAACGAATAAATGGAGTGGAAATTTCCTTAGCATCCACCTTTTCACGAATGAAGTGACAATCTATCTCAATATGTTTCGTGCGGTCATGAAACGCATGATTCCTAGCTATATGAATAGCAGCTTGGCTGTCAGTCAGAGGAATAGGATCAGGAGAAGAGTAACCAAGCTCTCATAACAACGTCCGAAGCCACATAAGTTCACACGTTGCATGCGACATTGCCCTATATTCAGCTTTTGTAGTGGACCGAGCAACTGCTGACTGTTTCTTACTCTTCCAGGTGACCAGATTGCCACCGACAAATGTGCAATAGCCAGATGTAGACCGCCAATCATGAAGGCTACCCGCACAGTCAACATCAGAATAACCAAAGATGTGAAGATGACTATGTCGCTAAAATTGTATCCCTTTACTAGGAGCCAATTTTATGTAATGAAGGATTAGATATATGGCAGTGGTTGTACGAGGAGCATGAATAAATTGGCTCACTACCCCTACTGCATATAATAGATTAGGTCGGGTAATAGTCAGGTAAATGAGATGACCAACCAAACGACAATACATGCCCGAATTTGATAGGTTGTCGTCATCATCAATACCAAGCTTCTAAGCAACATTCATAGGGGTGGCAACTGGACAACGTCCAAGCATTCCACTTTCAGACAAGAGGTCGAGAGCATATTTCCGCTGCTATAGAACAATGGCAGACTTAAATCTAGCCACCTCAATGCCAAGAAAATAGCGAAGAGTACTCAAATCCTTTATTGCAAAGTGGGTTTGAAGGATTTGAGGTCAGTAATTCCTGCAACATCATCACCAACTAAGACAATGTCATCAACATAAACCGGCATAATCATAATCCCAATAACAGTCAACGAATGAAAAGATAGTGATCCGAATGACTACGAACAAAGCCGAAGTCTAACAGTGCACGGCTAAACTTGTTAAACCAAACTTGAGGAGACTGCTTGAGGCCATAAATAGACTTCTTGAGGTGGTATACTCTATGTGAGCCATTGTGTTTCTTTTTTCTTTTTTAATCCTTTCTTTTGCTCCTGCCATTGGTTAAGGAAAAACTTGGTGGTGGATCCATATAGACTTCCTCAGCAAGGTCACCATGTAAAAAGGTATTCTTAACGTCCAATTGGAATAACAACCAAGACAGATTTGTGACCAAAGAGATGATCACGCGAACTGAGTTGAGCTTGGCTACGGGTGAGAAAGTCTCGATGTAGTCCACCCCATATGTTTGAGTGTAGCCTTTGGCTACTAATCAAGCCTTGTATCTCTCAATCGATCCATCTAGGAGGTACTTAATAGAATAGACCCAATGACACCCCACGGTCTGCTAATTGAGACTTGTATCTATCAATCGATCCATCTGGGAGGTACTTAATAGAAAAGATCCAACGAAACCCTACGGTTTGTTAATCAAGCCTTCTATCTATCAATCGATCCATCTAGGAGGTACTTAGTAGAATAGACCCAACGACACCCCACAGTCTGCTAATCAAGCCTTGTATCTATCAATCAATCTATCTGGGAGGTACTTAATAGAATAGACCCAACAACACCCCACGGTTTGCTTATCCTTAGGCAAGGAAACTAGTTCCCAGGTATCATTCTGCTCGAGGGAATGCATCTCTTCTATCATTACTTGCTTCTAATCAAGGCTACTAAGGGTCTCCCTGAAAGTCTGAGGTATAGAGGAAGAAGAGGCCGAGGTAGCAAAGGCCCTGAATGTAGGAGACAAACACTGAAAAGAGACATAATGATTGAGAGGATGACGAGTACATGAACGAATAGACTTACATAAAGCAATAGGGAGATCATTAGAATTCCTATTCAACTTAACAGTGGTGATCAACAACATATGAAACTCGGAGGGCCCCATAATAGCCCGAGAAGGGAGCTTATCTTCCATACTAGAGCAGTAAAGAAGGCTGTAATGATGAGGTATATAAATCAATTAAGCAATCCACAACATGACAACATATACACCCAACTTTCTGTGTATAGTTGATGGTACAAACAACTCAGAAATATGGAACCTTCATATTTTTTTTAAATCTTTTTTTTTCACATGCACTCACACACCCCACACATGCCCGCACACTCACACCACAATGAGTGCTCGAACCCATGACCTCATGTTGAAACTTTTGTGAGTCTACCATTGAACCCTCATATAACAGATCTGAATCTCAATAAAGAAAGAGCAAAACAAGGCCTGATGTATGCTAGACACATGGAATCTCCCAAAACAAAGGAACCGCCATATTCTTCCTTAAAAAAATGGCCCAAAGGTGGAACCGCACATGAAAAACGCCAAAAACTTGTTAAAAATTCAATTATTGAGTAAAACTCATGTTTGGATGGTCAATGATAGTGAATCCAACCAACCATGTGGAACAAATTCTCAAAGAAGTTCCTTCAATTGGGAGAAATGATTTAAAAAAAAAAAACCCTCGAAAAAGGTCATAAGCGTTTTGGTATGTCAACTAATTGGTCCACTACAAGAACTAGACCTAAGAAGTGAAAAGATCTGAAGAAGGAAGGGAAGAATCTAATTTAATCAACCTCAAAAGAAAGCAGCAGCATTGCTCAAGGGACAATTAGCTCAATTGCAGACTTGATGGGATTAAAGACATGAAAAGTGAACCGGTGCAATAGTTGCTAATCAACATGAGGAATCTACTGCTATTGGAGAATGTATAACTTTGGCTGAGAGCGTCAGTTGAAATGGAACAAAATCCGCACACCAATTCCAATCAGAAATATTAGCCTTAGTTAAAGCAATGCCCGAATGGGGTGAGAAATCAACGTCACGCACGCAATAGTAGACCCAATTCGTCAATCGAGTGGAAGAAACCTATCCATGGCTCAGAGGCATGCTTTCAAAGATGCTTCCTTTGTCTGAATGCATTTTATGTCCCATTGTGAACCGGTGCAATAGTTGCTAATCAACATGAGGAATCTACTGCTATTGGAGAATGTATAACTTTGGCTGAGAGCGTCAGTTGAAATGGAACAAAATCCGCACACCAATTCCAATCAGAAATATTAGCCTTAGTTAAAGCAATGCCCGAATGGGGTGAGAAATCAACGTCACGCACGCAATAGTAGACCCAATTCGTCAATTGAGTGGAAGAAACCTATCCATGGCTCAGAGGCATGCTTTCAAAGATGCTTCCTTTGTCTGAATGCATTTTATGTCCCATTGTCCCCCCCCCCCCCCCCCCCCCCCCCCCCCTACCGTCACCTCAAATGAAAGTAGAGTTGCCGCCATTATTCTAAGGTAGGGATTGTGTGACCAAGCTGATTTTGCGGTATGCCCCATCTGATATCGTGCTTTGTAAACCTCTTTCGTATACTAATCCTATTGACTTTGGGTAGGTTTTGATGAATAATGCTTAAAAAGTCCAAAAAATAATCTAATATTGGTAGACAATAGAACCTCGCACTTGTACCCAAACACTCAACATACTTGATATAATTGTTGTTGCCCGAGTAATAATGTCAATTTTCCACAATAACTCCTAATGAAACAATAATTACAATCGCACCACCCTGCAACTAGCAATCAATTATAGGTCATTTGGATGGATAAAATTGGAGTTCCATGGAAGATGTAGTTCAGGTTGTGTCCCCTCCATTGTATTCAGTCAATTTTGATTAATAAAGCTGCAGTGGTACCTTCCACCTCCGGAAAAAAAAAAAAGAAGAAGAAGATTTGTTTGCCTAGATTGTCTACATGGAGTCCCACCTAATACACAGCATGATGTCATACACTTTGGCCAGGTGGACCTAGCAAACCTTTTGCTTGGTATATGTTATAAATACTATAGCATGTTCACATACATGGATCTGAGCTTTAAGAGCAACCGTGATAGGTTTTGACTCCTCTCTAATGTGATTACTGTTGGGTCTATAACATACAAACGCAACAGAATATAGTACAATACAATTTGATCATGAGACCCATCCTCAAAATCCCCATTTGCAATAATATCAAATTTCTACAATATAATAATATGTATAAACGGTGGAGATCATACCTGTACACGATGTGCACAAAAGAGATGTCTATGATGCCAATCTCCTAAACCAAGGAGTCTCTCCCTGATCTATCCCAGTACCGGAGAATCAAGATAGCCCAACGTCTAATCCTTTGGTAGGTGCCAAGGAAGTCGCATACCATCCACACAAGTGAACCACGTGTGAGGACAATCGAAGAGGATAAAGTAGATCTCCACTCTCTCACATACTTTCTCTTTTTCCTCACACTCACACATCTCATGGGGTAAGTACGTCCAGGGTTAGCTCTTCCTCTCCTCTGGAATAAGATCATATAAATAAGGAGGGGTTAGGGTTTCAGGGGTGCACCTGGTATGATGCTCTGCTACCTTACGAACTTTGATGTAACCTACTGTGAAGGAAGCCTGTCAATCCGCGTCATCCATGCATATACTCATGATTCAATTGTTATGGCGTATCCAGCAATGATCATATCCCATTGCCAATCAAAAGTGGACCATCAGATTTGGGCCATCAGGTTTAATCAAGTGCGTTCAAAACAATTTTAACTGTTAAAATAAAACTTCAACAGTTAAAAACCTTTGAGAAATCGATTAAAATATTCAGTGTGTTGGGCCCAGCGAAAAAATCACTTGGTGAGTTCCTGATCTATCCAGATCAAAGCCATAGACACGTTCCTAGGAAAACCAGTGGATCCGTTGTTAACCCGTGCAAGAATCAATGACTCTTGATGGAAGCACCCAGCTACGTCCACTTTATTGGCCCTTGCATGTACCTCGTAGGAAGAGTCAAAGCCGACCAGTCAAGATCGTGACCCTTACATGTCCTTAGGTAAGGATCAAACTATCTTTCATTGCATCATCAAGTCCTGATCTCACAATCATAATCCAAGCTAATGGGCCCCCAAACTATTGACTTGATCTCGATCCACCAATGTGAGTGACCAAAGGTCCAAACCTGGATCATTTGTTCATGAAACACTCACACTCTTGTGCAGGATAAGGGCAAGGCATAAACTGACACCAAGGCGGCTCCCGATGGTGAAAACTGTCCATCCTGACCCAAGTCAGTCCCTTCACACAAGATGACCATACATCTCATGAACTGATGTCCATAGGTGTGTCCCATGCATTTATGACGGTCATGGTCTAACAGGGTACTGAAATCCATGGACCATGACTCTCCCAGGTCAATGACCGTCATGTCCAATCTCAAGTTCCCAAGGACTACAAGAGGAATCACTCCTCAAGAAACCCAATGAATAAGAGCAACACTAAATCTGTGTAAGGCATATCACATGTCCAATCTAGGACCTATGGTCACCACAATCAACGACTGAGTGCCCAATCACATCCACGTGGCTAGTGGACAAGGGCACGAATGGTTTTCTAGGGCACTAACTGACACAAGACAACTAACCACTTGTTCTAAAAGCTCGAACTAATAGAGCGTGACGAATCAATCCCTTTATCTCATAGCCCAAGCCAAGTCAGGCCCTCGGTCGAACCCTCCTTCGTGGGCCCCATCTCACATGGGTCCCGCCTCACACGAGTCGCCCCACCCCGAGTGTACCCCCATCTCACACAGGACACCCCACTCGAGCCTGGTGTGAAAATGCCCCTGCATTAGTCACCCCCAGTGAGGAGTCTCGAACACGAGACCCTCCGCTCTAATACCACTTTTGACGCAAGACAACTAACAACTTGCTCTAAAAGTTCGAAGTTGTGACACCCCGGATGCCAGGGTCCGTGGTTGTCCTCGGCCCCCGATATCCCGGGCTCCACATTATGCGATGCATGAGTGCATTATAGTTAACTGCAGAATTGTAGATTTAACCAAGCATAAACAACTTAATCATGGGCAAAGCATTTCCAAAAGAATGAGGAACATGTATATCATATATGGGTCAAAAAAAAGTACATAGACTGTATCCCTCATATTGGGGCCCATTGGGTCCCCTAGAACAAGTTCAGAATATACTGCCCCAAAAAGCTGTACAACAATGCCGAACAGGCGCAAAACCCCAAAAGAATACTCCTGACGCCACAACCCTAATAGTCCTGTTCGCCTGTGTACTGAAGATACTCGTCGGCGTCCTCTCCGAGTTCTACGTAGTCGGTCGCTTCAACCGCCTCCTGTATACCTGGGTCACATGGGTCATCTGGTTGGTGGTTTAAACCACCACCCCAGAAAGGGGAGTGAGTGGCCAACTCAGTGGTTTCATTTCCTTAGGTTACACATTCACCAATACAAACAATATAGATAATAATTTCATTTTCCAATAACAGAATCAAAGAATAGCACAGCATCACAAGCATGGTTATTAAGTGAGATGAGTGCATGTAATGCAGATGCATGCCCGATCGCCGATGCTTGTCACAGCCGCCAGTGGGTGGCACCACCACTCCACCCGCACAGACAATGTATGCCATGCTTAACTATACATGATTAGCCGAGTAGTTAATTAAGTCATTTTATCACACAGCCGATTGGCGAAGCCCCTGCACCCACGTTCTATCAATTTGGCCGACTGGGACCACCTGACTCCCTGCGGGGCGAACGCAGGTCACAGCCAGTAGCCCCTCGATCCTATCTCGGGTCCACAGCCCCCGAGGTACCTGGTTTGGCCGCGACTCGTCAGACACGCCCAACACAGGCGGAATAGGGTACATCGCCCTATCCCATAGTCGAGTAGTAGGTGTGTCACCTCTACGGTGCTCAATGGACACTACGGGGAGGCATCACCCCAGCGTAGGCCGACAGCACGGGAATAGGGCCCATACCACCATTCCCGGCTCATGAGTCTTGAGGGATCGGTACGCCGTATGCTTTCTGGTGGGCTTATCAAAGGTGCGCAGGTACATGGATTCTACATAAGTGACAGAAATACATTCAAACACTCGGTACATATATTGCCACCCGACCCGGTGGTGGGCCAGGGTCCTCGGCTAGGGGAAGTGAAGGGAAGACCGACCTTGAGCATATACCGCCCGCGTGGTCCTTGACCACAGTCGATCGCCCCGTCTTCCGCCATAGTCGACCACCCCGCTCCCGAGGCTGCCGACCTGGTGCGGCCGCCTCAACTACTGTACTTACCGGGTCGGAAGCTACTATCCGTCATCCCAAACACTTCCCGATTCCCCAGCTCATGCATAATCAAGTTACAAAACATATAATACTAAAATCTCAGCTATCACATATTAGTATAATTTCTAAGACATCTTAGCATAGAAGATTTGCATAATGAGAACATGTGTAGGATGATATGAGCATGCAAATGGCCCTAGCACACACCTAGCATCTAAATCCCTAGGCAACGAATTTCCCTAGCTACAATCCATCTTCCTAACTTGGAAATTGAAAGAATCAACTACCATTGTAGGCATTGGTTGCAAGGCAACACATAGGTAAATGATACACACCTTGGTTTGAAGGAGGATTAGCAAAATCCTGCAAGGGGGTGTTGGAAAATCAGGAAAAATGGGAAAACCTAGGTAAGGAGCTAGAGAAGATGGGGATTTTATGATGGACTTACTGCTACAAACGTCCGTGAAGATCTCCAATCACGAGAGAAGCCGGCTTGAGGATGTAGAGGCGGTTAGGTCCGGATAGGGTAGCATGCAAGGGCTTCACTTGAGAAGCCTTCTCTCACAACTCCTCCCTTTTCTCACCCACACACCCCTTTTCTCAGAAATTAGGTTAGAAATGAGAGAATGGGCTGAGAAAAATAGGTTATAAAGGTTGGGGAATTGGGACATATAGCCCCCAATCTTTTAAGTTGCATAAAAGTAGCATTTTGTGCCCTGATTTGATTATGTGGGGCCCACCTGGCCCCTCTGGGCCAATCCAGCCCATTGGATAGCCTTACCATGTTGAGATCCTTGTTTGGGCAAGATTTGGGACCGATCGGACATGGCGATTGCCGGATCTAAAGCGACATCAGTTCAACGGTCACCGGTTGTCGATCGGGGCTCATGTTTGGGGATCATATGCTGGTTTATGTTTGAAATCCATGGTTCACATTTCATGGCCATGCAGGGGTCCATAGGGCCCACACAAGAAAAGTGAATTGAGTAATGATTACTCACTAAAGGTATTGTGCAAGTATACTTGCACTCCCATGTGCAACTGCAAGACACTGCAATTTATGATTTCGGGTGCCGATTTCGACGTAACGTTCGCCTACGAGTGTCAAGCCCAGTACGTGGGTGGTCCTCAACAAGTTTTGGGCCTAACAGACTCAGGACGGGCGGCGGAACGAGCTCCTACGTGCGTATCTAAGTTCCCGACACCACGAGACTATAGTTCTCTAAGTCATGGGTGGCCAATTTTTCGTCTAGAGGGTGATACGTGTCTAGTGGGTTCGAGCATGGGTTTGAGTACTAAGGAAGGCGATTTTATGGGGCGTTACAGAAGTGATAGACCGTGGCGAATTAATCCCTTTGTCTCATAGCCCAAGCCAAGCCAGGCCCTCGGCCGAAACTTCCTTCGTGGCCCCACCTCACAATGGTCCCGCCTCACACTATCCACCCACTTCACATGGGTTGCCCCACCCCGAGTGTGCCCCCGCCTCACACAGGCCACCCCACTCGTGCCCGGTGTGAAAATGCCCTTGCATTACTAACTCCAACAATTACAACTCATGAAAAAGAGAAAATTACAAGGAATATAAACCCTTTTTACATGGTATACACTAATGCTTAAAACCATACTTGCTGAAGTTAAGAAACAGTTCACAGAGGATAAATGGATCTCCTAGAAGATCCAACAGAATTCAGGAGCAACGATGGATATTTTCAATACTTTCACCAGACCCAGCAGTCCAATGATTGTAAATCAGGCTTTGTGATCTCTTATTTTCTATTCGAGAGCTGTTAAAGGAATTTTCATACCTGAAAGGGATTATTAATGACAGACAGATTTACTCGAGTTGTTTTTTTTTTTTTTTTTTTGTGATATGCGTTACTATACTTCCTGTTCGGTGGAGGCCCAGTGATAGAAGTTCTACCTCAATGTTAAGTACTTGGGAAACATCTGATGTCGAGGTTTAGTAAGAAGCAAAAAAACTAAAGGGAGTTCAAGCACTATAGCTGGATTTTGGGAATAGCAGCACTAACAACTGAATTAACTTGTTTGTGATAGATTTACTGAATCTTCCTGTTATAGTTGAGTAAATGCAGTACACCATGATTTGATCAAAATGGTGCACTACACGTTCCATCAAATCGAGCACTTTCATGCAAGGGACAAAACACATTGATGTTGATTATCACCTCATTCAAGAAAGGCAGGGTCCAAAGATATAGAACCTTAATATGTGAAAACTGAAGATTGGGTGACTGGAGTGACTAGGACCACCAACTTGGAAGCATGCACAAGGAATGTAGGTTTTTGACCTACTTGTACCTCATGGGTGTAATATAGTGATTTCTGTTGCTTATCATTTCTTGGGCATTTTATTATTATGACCTTTCAGTTTTTTCACTCACATATATACGTATGTACATATGTTTATATATCATTTCAACTGTAGAAATAGGGAAAAGAAGAGAAGTGAGAATGTATATTTTCTCCTCCTCTAGAAAATATATGTGCATTCACATGTATATATCATTTCAACTGAAAATATATGTACTCACACTCGAATATTCTGCAACGTACGTATATTTAAGACTGTAGTCTAACATCAATAAAGAGTCGGTTTCATTAATTTTATAGACACCTAGTCCTTAAGTGTGCCGTGAAACAAACCTCAAGTTTCATCTAATTAAATGCTTGCTATTTGTTATGAATTTCTTTATTTGTTCTACTTTGAGGATATTTATTGGCACATTATATAGCCTTTTTTTAATTTCTCGTTTTATATAGTTATGCCAGATTTTGCTCAAGTCTACACCTTCATCGGCAGTGTCTTTGACCCAAACACTAGCGGTCATTTGCAGAAACTGAAACAGATGGATCCAGTTAACATCGAAGCAGTATGTCTTTTATCAAACACAAATCATTTTTATCATTATGTGTGCCTACGGAAGAAGCTTCTTTATTGGTCGATAAAATTGTATTAATGTTACATAATCATAATCATTCGTACAATAACCATCAGAATAGCTTTCTTCTAGAAGTTATAGTTCCTAATTTAGAGCTTTTGATGTTACAACTTACAAGATAATTACATCTGATGCATTATGTGTCCCTCTTGCTGTATGAATAAAGAGAACAGTTATGGTTTTTCAGTTGCCGTGTGAATAGAGAGAACAAATGCTCCCCACCACATATGATGTTTGAACTTTAGTGTTGATTCAAGCGGGGGCCACGTGATGTGTTCACTTTCTTTCTAGATAGTTTTGAGCGACTTCATCTGGGCAATGGTTCAGGGGGTATTTCTGTAATTTTGGGGTTTGGAGGGTATAGTTGTCCATGATTTGTTCCTACCTAGCTTTGTTAATAGATCTTTTGATTAGTTAGGAAATTTGTTGAGGTATGTTGTGGTCTACACACTAACTACATGATTAGTTAGAAGTGAGTGAGAAGATTGTTGTAGATCTATTGAGATCGTCAATCCAGAGTTGCATTGTAGATCTATTGAGATCGTCATTCCAGCATTTCATGACTCTGTGATGATATCTACATTCTTACGAATCTTTTGTTTTTTTATTCAATTTCTTCTTGTAGTTACTATTGTTAATATCAATAGCTTAATTGGCCGTTGGTAATCCACATCGTCGTGGAGAATTCAATTTCACGGGGTCCATGTCGGAGACAGCGGGGAAGTTGTCTTTTCACATATTGATTATGATTGTGTCATTTGATATATGTCCACGCATCTTATGTTTGTTTCAAACATGGCCGCTTTTTTGTGATGGAAAAAGTGTTTGCAATTGAATAATGCATTCTATTTGGTGTGTTTTCAGGCACTGTTGTTGATGAAAAATCTATCTATCAATTTGTCTAGTCCAAATTTTGAGAATCATGTGAGTGGCTTCTTTCCCAGCAAAACTTACATTTCTCTCATGGCCTTGTTTCATGTTTTCATCAGACAGTTCAATAGATCTGTGAGTCATCTGACAGTTAACCATGCATTTAAACACATCCTTGTATAGTTAGATCCAAAATGCAGCCCCTCATTTTGATTGTAACATTCGATACAGTCGCAACTAGCCATCATGGTGAATTCTAGTCCCTTGGAATCGTGAGGCGGATACAACTACCAGATACAACTAGAGGAGGCTACAGTTCATTTATTTTTGCCTCCACAGAAGATGGATTCAGCATATCATCTCCTCCATTGATGGGCTTGTGAATAACAAAGATATCTACCTTCAAAAAAAAAAAAAAAGATGAGGACAGAGATCCTTTTTGAGCTTAATTGGATGAGATAAAAGATCTCTGGCCTTTGTTGCACCTGCACATGACTGAACCATCTGAATTTTCTCTGCATCATTTTTTTCTCTTACTGGGATTGGTCTTAGACTTCTTCACATGACATCCTTCTTAAGTCTATCCTTGCTAGTCTTCACACACATCCATCCCAATATCCCCATCTTTTTGCTTATGCCGCCCTATAGAGGACCATGCTAGCACAACTCACATTGGTATATCGGAGCATGACTTGCTAAACAAGAGCCACATGGGGGGAAGGGCTAGACTTCGGTACTAGCATAGCATTACACCATCATGATAATGGCGGCAACTCATTCTACATGTGGCACTGCCATGCAGCTATTGTGACCATCCAAATTGTGGGTCCCATTGGTGAATGAAGCATATATCTGATCAATCCTAAGTTCCTAACCATCCAATTAATTGCTACCAATGGGATGGTTAAAAGTAAAAGTGAGTGGTTCAAATTTAAAGGGAAAAATCAGATTGTTAGTATTATTTTCTCTGTGAAAATTTCTGTTATTCTCCATTCACAGTTGGTATAAGCATTTTTGGACAGTTTGGATTGCTGTATAACTATGCCATGTGTATGTTTGAAAAGCCGCCACCACTTTTTTAAATAGTGTTAAACTAACATTGCTGTCTAGCAAAAGCATGACCCATATGGCGCTTGGTTAACAAAAATTACCCTGGCCCATATGCCTATACGAGTTATGCTAGCATTTTGCCTTACAAAAACCCAACACTCCACCCCATATGGAATAGCCTGTTGTAAAAGTGTCTTATATGAATTTTCCTCATGTCTCATATGTATACAAGAATCACACAGTACTCCGGAGGCACATCTCCACTTCATCCACTCTGCTTTTGTTCTATTGAAAACATCATTAATAGGGTGGTCAATAAGCCAGACCAAGGTCTGTCCAAGCCAGCAAAATAGAAGCTAGGTCTGAGCCCAGCCCAGGCCCGTGGTGGGCCAAAACAGATAGGCCTAACTGTGGCTTGAGCCTGAGCCCAGCCTATGTCCTTATACATTATAATGACTTGCTTTCGTTGTTCTTGTGTCAAAATGGATGAGAAACAATTCAATAATTACCTGAACAAGTCTTGTTTGGTAGGACCTAGGCCTGGTACCAAAGTACTTGCACAACCATGGTCGAAAGAAACCCGACCAACCCTATCATGTTATCCATTCAACATGTGGGTCCCATCATTTCCTTGGTGTGTCCACTGTCGTAACCAGTGTTTTAAATAGTGAATAGTGTATAGTGTTGTGTTCACCCCCTATGAAGCATGAGGTGTAAGCTATAACGCTACACTCTACTTCTAGATTTTAATCAAGGTTGCGCTTGGTTGCACCAATGTCATGATTTTTGCACCAAACTAGACCAATCAATAATGAAATTTAACAAAATTTCATGACATTTGGTGCAACCAAACGCAACCTGAAGTAATGGGAAAGGGCAATGATTATGTATAAAGGTAAAGGAAGAGCAATGAAACTGATTTTTAATACTATTAATTATATTATTTTACTAAAAGCATTAACTAATTTTTATCGTAAGTAGAAAAAGTGTAATAAATCATTGAAAACATCAATTGATTTTAATGTTGTAGTGAAACATAACTTGTAATGCGAGCTACGTAGTATGTAGCGTAGTCTATGTAGCATGTAGTGTATGCAAATTACCATGTAGCATAGGCTACACATGGCTTAAGCTATTTTCATGAGCTACATAGCTTTCAGGATATGCTACGCTATGTATTGTAAGCTACACGCTACATAGCATGGCTATTTAAAACACTGGTTGCAAAACAATGGGAGCCCCAGGAGACAAGGCCTACTTCTATGCATCGTACATGTATGAGATTCAGACCGTTCATTTATTGGACCACTCTGGTGGTTACACCAAAAATGGCAATGGCGAATGACTATATGCGCCAAGTGGAGGTTCTTAGTCCATTGAATATCAGCAGTTGTTTGAAATTGTGGATGGGAGATCCATGCCCTGTTGTCTTTTCAGCTTATTCTCCATGGCTTGGAGCTATTCTTGTTGCTTGTCAATTTTCAATCGGCTTGCTTGAGAGGGCTTTGCCCCTTGTGGCATGGCTTGGACTACTTTTTCTTCATAGTGATGAATTTCATCGACACCCCTATGGCTCTTTTTTCTTTTCTTTTCTTTTTTGTTCTTTTTTTTTTTTTTTTTGGGGGGGGGGGGTTGGTGGTACAGCCTATGCTAAAATGGATTCTCAGCCATGGGAAACTAGTTTTGAAAGAGACTCCCATTATGGGGAGGATGTTGTGTGACTTATGCAGACACAAGAGGGAAGTTTAAGACTAAATTTGAAGTTGGGGGAGATTTAATACTAGGAGGTGTTGGAAAGTTGGGATGACAGGGGCGTTTGGGCAACCCCTCCTAGAAGAAGTTGGGCAAAAAGGTCCTCCAACTCCTTGAGATTTTAGGCCTCCTCGGCCATAGACGGGGTAGTTGTAGAATTACCAACCATGAGCCCAGGTGATCCAGGGGTGCCTTTAGGAGCAATGGTGGCGGCGAGTGCCTCCTTCTCCTTCTTTCTTCTTTTCTTCTCTCTCTCTCTCTCTCTCTCTCCCTCCCCCCTCCTTTTTCTTGCTCCTCTTTTTGCTTTCTTTTTCTACTCTTTTTTTTTAATAAATAGAAAACAAATGCTTTGGACCAGTATGGACTAGAGGAAAGTAAATGATAGAAATTAAATAATAGAATTGAAATCCCCTAAAATCTTATTAATTCCACATTTCAAGTTGGGTCGCGGCTAGTAGCAAATCCCAAGCGAGAGTCCCCATTCTGTGAACATTGGTTTTCCAAGCCCATGCTTTTTCTTTATGTGTGTGGCTGACTTGTGTATGTGATAAAGTTGACTTGGAGTCGCCACTAGGCAGTTAGCTTAAAATCCCGCAGTCGGCTGGACCCTGCAAATTCTATGAAAGATGGAGAATCCGGAGACTCCCTTGCCTTGAAATGACTCCTGATCTGCAACCTGGGATTTCGAGTAAGGGACCTTAGTTACATAAAGGGAAGGTATTAGGCACTCGTTCTGCCCGCACAGGCATGTGGTCTAAGAGGATTTGATGATTCTATGCTAAAATGCAAAAGAGATGAAAGAAAAGGGACTAAGCAAACTCAAGTTTCTTATGTGACGAGATCCGAGATTTCGGCAAGTCATAGGGCATGCCCCCAGCCCAGAGAATGCCTAAAGAAGCAAGAGGGTTGAGAAAGGATACAATGATGCAAATATAAGTTTCAGATGTGGGACTAGGCAACCCTGAGTTTCTAATGTGATGGGATCCGGGATTCTGGCAAGTCACAGAGCATACGCTTAGGTAAAACCTAGAGGAGCAAGGGGGTTGAGAAGGGATGCAATTATTCGATTGATGAGATGTGAATGCAAATGATGGTGGCTAAATCTTAGGCTTGCAACTAGAAGCAGCTCGGATGCTTGAGAGGCTTGGGCATAGCAGCTGGGTGAGGGCACACTACGGTTGAAAACCATAGCCCAGGCGAGCCTAGACGAGCCTAGGCTTGAGGGAAAGGTTGAAGGCTGGAGGAGGCTAAAGAGGGGGCTAGAATAGATGGGACCTTGTAAGCTCTCTCTCTCTCTCTCTCTCTCTCTCTCTCTCTCTCGCTCCCCCCCCCCCCCTTAAGAGTGAAAAGGATAGTTTTCATTGTTGAAATGAGGATAGGAGGGGGTATTTATAGCCCCTTGGGATGGCATTTTGGAAATATTAAAGACTTTAGAGAGCAAATATTAATGCGGAAGCTTGTGATTGGTGAAGAGGAGAGAGGTGTCACGTGACACTTTCTCATCAGTGGAGAGGAGTGATATAGGTGTAAATAGAGGGAAGAGTTAGGGCATTTGGACATTCAAGTACAAGTTTCTCGTCCCGAGGTAAGAGTTCCAGTTGCCTTTGACAATGGTAGGTAGGAAGGCGGTACTTAACAGTGCCTCCTCCTATGTATTTTTGCATCAACATTGGTCAGGTGGTGCGACTTGTCTTTTGGATCCCAAAGGACTAGGGTTTGGGTTTGGACTGCTTTTCAGTGAGTGTGGGATTTTTATTTCCATCTTTTTGGGTTTTTTAATTTGGCTTGCATTTAGCTTTGATTTGGCTTGGATTTAGCCAAATTTTGGGTCCTAGTTAAGGCTTGGTTTCGCTCAGAAAAATGGCTAAGGCTTGGTTTCGCTTGGTTAATGGTTAAGGCTTGGTTTGGCTTGGGTAATGGCTAAGGCTTGGTTTGGCTTTGTTAAGGCTTGGCTATAGTTTGCTTAACATGCATCCATGCCTAAACAAGTTGCTAGCTGGGGTGGGGTGTCTACAAATAGAAAATCAGCTTAAATGGTAAAATGCTTAAATAATGTGCTATCGTAAAACCAAGAGGTTAGGATTGTACTATTGTATTAAGTGGTAAATGTTAGGATGCTGACTTAAATTAAAACACATCATGCATCCACGCATCATTAAAAAAAAAAAGGAAAAGAAAAGAGAAGCAAGGGAATCAAAAGTGGAATCCGGTGAGAGTGACAAGATACCCTTAATTTATTTTTTCAACTACTAGTTTAGTTTATTCGATTCTAGGACCTGCTAAAATTTTGATTTTAAATTCTACCTATGAAGTCAGGTTGCTTCATATATCATAGCAGAAAAGACCCACAAAAATACCCGTATATATATGGTCGTACCAAAAAACGTACTCAGTTTCGTTTTCCAAATCAAATGATGGCAATCACACAAATTTGGAACTTAAGGTCAATCAGTTAGATCGTTCCAACTTATTAATTTAAGTGGATTCAAGTGCTTTTTCAGACCATCACGAAAGTCATGTCCTACAGGGACGTCGCATTCCCCTACCACAACACATGCACATAGACTATGACAATTGACATTCTCTTCTTATGTTGTTGCTTTTATTCATCCACATGGAATACAGTGAGGATGATTGTTACGTTCGTTGCTTATTCAGATTTTAACCAATTTCTATGATCCAAACACTTTCATGTTAAAGGTGTCTTGATTTCTACAATTTAACGTACGTTTATAGTTTTTTTTTAAGAAGAAATGTACATTTATAGTCTTGCATGTGTTCCTTTAAAGTATATGATAAACATCAGAAAGCTTGAAAAAACAAGGTTTCCTTGTTAAACTTTTATGAGGCACATGAATATAGATGGAAAGAGAGACTACTTTTACATTGATTGATGCAGAGTAGGCGACAACTCTCTTCATATGAGGTTGTATCTCTAACGAAGCCGAATCCAGTGATGCCAACCACAAGCTCGATGCACATGACTCTGAGAAGGTTCTTACCAGGTAAAGAGAATTTCATAAGCTCACGAACACTTTGTTGGGTCCCACCCTGTAGATGACTTGGCTCCAGAAATCAAGTAGGCCGTGTACACTGAATCTGGCCCTTTTTTTTCTTTTTCTTTTTTCTAACCATCTATTGTTTTCATGCATATGTGGTCATCTGCCTGATGAGCTGCTAACCTGATTTTTTTTTCTTTTTTTGGATCAGGTCCATCTACTTGATGAAGCCCACCTGACGCGCACCTCAGATCTGCCAACACATTGGCCTTGGCCGCATACTAATCACACCTTTCAATGACCATTGCCCCCCTTCCATTTCATTCTTGCTTGCACTCTCACTGACCATCCATTCAGTCAAATGATTGATTACCAAAAAATATTTTTCTTTATCATACGACACTACTTCCACGCCAAGCCAAACAGAAGCAATTTCTACTGTCTTTTTACTAAAAAAATGCCTGAGAAATTTCCCAACTGTGGCATTAGCTCTTGGATGCGTGATTGTGGCAGCATCTGGTATACGGCGGCAGTGTGTTTCTGTTTCCAAGCTCGAGTTTGGAATGTATAGGTGTATGATTTTATGTAGATGCATGTTTAGATATTGTTAGAAATCTTGGCTGCTTGTAAGAACGATGCTGGAATTCTGATTGACTTTGTTTTATGAAATATCAGCTTTAAAGGCATATGATTACTCTTTGATTTCTTTAGTAAAAGAGGCTTGGTTTTTATTGGGCCCTCATTAAATACGATATGAGGTTTGCTAAGCACACATGCCAATATGGCACCTTGCCATAAGGTGGGCTACACTGTTCAGATGATCTGGTCCAATAAACAGGCTGCTACACTGCTGTGGAGCAGTGTAACAAATTATCTAGGCAGTGTGGCCCACCTGATGGAAAGCTCAGATCTCGCATCAGCAGGCCCGGCTCGACCGCTAGGCAGCTTAGGCGGTCGCCTCCTATTTTTTATGGAATTTTACAAAACAAAAAAAAATCAACTGTTTTTTTTTTCGGACGTGAGTGCATTGATGGGATTGATTGCCAGTCCATGCTCTATGGGCCCCACCATAATATATATTTTTTATCCATGCCCTCCATCCATTTCTTCATGTTATTTCAGGGCAAGATCTCAAAACTGAGGAAGGACAATCTCAGGTGGACCACACCATAAGAAACAGCTGTGATTGAATGCCAACCATTAAAAACTTACTAGAGCCACCACAATGTTTATTTTCCATCCAACCTTTGATTAAGTCACACAGAATGTTTATTTTCCATCCAACCTTTGATTAAGTCACACGGAATGTTTATTTTCCATCCAACCTTTGATTAAGTCACACAGACCTGGATGAAGGGAAAAAAACAGGTATCAGCTTCATCCAAAACTTTGGTGGGCCCCAAGATGTAATGGTGAGCGTTAAACACCATTGTTTCTTATGCTGTGGTCCACCTGAGTTTGAATCTCCCTCATTCTTTGGCTCATGCCCTAAGATGATATGGAAAAATGGATGGATGGCATGGATAAAACACATAAATCATTGGTGGGGTCCACAGAGCACCATATGCAATCTGCGTTCTGCGGTGTTTTTGCGGCTGGTTAAAGGATTTCCAAATTCGGTGCGCCCGGCCTCACCCAAAGTGGTGCGGTCCAGACCGTGAGGCCCACCTTGATGCATGTATTGCATATCCAAGACGTCCATCTGTTTTTCCAGCTCCTCCTAGGTCATGAATCTAAAAATTAAGCACATCCAATGTTGAAATATTTTAAATAAAATATATTTTGGTTAAAAATATTTTTGAAAACCAAACTTTGTTTTGTCCCATATCGGATGGGAGAAAGATTTTTTACCTCTTTATAAGTAGGATATTGTGCACCTTACTTATTTATGGTGGAAGAGAGGGAGTTTGGTGGCTTGTGTATTCCAGTGTGCACGGACACGGGCTCGAGTTCGGTCTCGGTCTCGGGCACAGGTTAGGTGCGAGGGCGTGGGCATGTGAGGCAGTGTGGCTGTAGAGGCGCTAGTAGCACACTTGGCACTTCGCATGTGCGCATCAGTGCGACAGAGGCTAGGTAGTAGGTCAGGTAGCTGGGTTCGGAACAGAGGAGGTGCTGTGGGTGGGAGGTCTAACAGAGAGATCTATCTGCTTTTTATAGAGAGCTACAGGGCTAATTAGAGGGACCTGTATAGCTGCTCATGCAGTAACAACTGCATGTGGCTAGCCCAACAGTCAGAAACAGCTAGCCATTGAGTCTAAACAACCAACATGCAAGTGTGTAACTCCCACATGCACAACAGTCAGAAACTGCAAAAAACGGCTAATTGCTCACAACAGCCAGAAAACGGCAAGTGTCATTATGGCTTTGGATCAAAACTGCTAGTCACTCTTGCCTATATAAACCGGACAGATCTGGTTCATTCCAACACAACAATAGCAATCACAACCATCTCTACTGAACCAGCACCCATCTAAGTTTATTAGCCTCTCGGTTTGGTTGATACAAACTAAGCCACTTAGACCAGTGTAGTGGTCTGCTGCTGCAAGAAGAAAACTGTCATTCCTTCTCTCTCTTTCTTTTCTTCATCTGCCAGACATTGTTACTGAGTTCCATAGTGGTTCCTTCGTTTCTTGCTGAACGCAGAACCACACAAGGCTCGTCGTATCCTGGAAGCAATCCGCCTACAACCTATCAACAGACTCAAAATAATTTGAGTAAGGGTGAATTACGCTTTAAGGACAGCGTGTTTTTCACGTGCTTCAGTCTGTCCTTATTTCTCGGTTTTTTCCAAATTTATTTATTTTCTGAGATCAAAAATTCTCAACAATCTTAAAGCGTAATTTTTTCTGCTATAGAAACCGAAGGGGTATCATTAATCAAACAGATGAACCAGGATTTGATTCGTCTGGACCAGTTCGATAGAACCAATTTCAGCAGATAGTAGGATAAGATAAAGTTCCTGCTTACGGCGTTGAAGATATTCTATATCTTAGACCCGAACTTGAAGCCGCTTCCTCCAACTACTAATAAAGACATGACTGAGCAGATCAATGCACGTATCAAAAGAGAAGAAGATAATCTATTGTGTTGAGAACACATCCTGAACACGCTATCTGATCGTCTATATGATCAATACTCCAGAACTGAATCTGCCAAAGAAATTTGGACCGCTCTCGAGTTTAAATTCAAAGCCGAAGAAGAAGGTACAATCATAGCTAGCTATTTTGACTACACCATGGTAGATAATAAATCGTTGTTAGCCCAAATCGAAGAACTATAGCTAATTGTTAGCAAAATTAATGCCCTAAAAATTGATATCCCTGAATCTTTCCAAGTCGGGGCTATTATCGCAAAATTGCCCCCGAGTTGGACAGAATACAGGAAGAAACTGCTACATAAAACCGATGATTATTCACTGGAACAAATCCAGAAACATATCCAAATAGAGAAAAAATCCCGAAACCGTGAAAAGAAAAATGGAAATGGGAATTCCTCATCCAAGGTGCAAGCAGTAGAAAGTACCAAAAACAAGAATCCCGAGAAGAACAGTTCCCTGAAACTAAATAAAGGGAAATTCAAAAAACCACAGAAGAAGAACGGAAAGTTCAAAAGCCCTTGCCATGTCTGTGGGAAAATCGGGCATTACGCTCGAGTATGCCGACTTCGAAATCGAAGAATTAGGCAAGTGCAGTTAAAGAAGACATAGTTGCCATGATCACTGAGGTAAACATGATCCAAGGCAAAGTATTCAGTTGGTGGTATGATACAGTTGCCACAGTCCATTTAAGCTATGACAGATCAGCCTTTAAAACTTATGAGGACGTGATCGATGGTCAAGAGGTCTAAATGAGTAATGAAGTTCGATCGAAGGTCGTAGGCAAAGGAACCGTGGAACTAATCTTTACCTCTGGAAAGAAAGTGATTATAACTAATGTACTGCATGTCCCTGACATGAGACGAAACTTAGTTTCTGCGATCTTCTGAAAAAACCTGAAATACGGATAGTATTTAAGTCAGGAAAACTGATTCTATCGAAGAACGGGAACTTCGTTGGTAAGGGATATGCTTATAATGGGATGATAAAATTTTTCTTAAATGAAAGTAACTCTTCTGGGTATATAATTGAATCTGTAGCATTATGGCATAGTAGATTAGCGCACATAGGTTATAATACCTTAAAATTCATGTCTAAAAATAGCTTAATCTCATACTTAGATAGTTAAAATGACAAATGTGAAGTATGCACAAGGTCCAAATTTACAAAGAAACAGTTTCCTAGTGTTGAGAGATCATCTTAAATATTGGACCTAATACACACTGATATATGTGAGTTAAATGGCATTCTTAAACGTGGAGGAAGAAGATATTTTATAACCTTCATCGATACTTGCTCTAAATATGTACATATATACATTCTAAATAATAAATATGAAGCACTCAGCATGTTCAAGATATATAAAGCAGAAGTAAAAAATCAACCAAACAAGAGATAAAAGTTCTTCGTAGCGACAGAGGAGGAGAGTATTTTTCAAATGAATTCTCTAACTTCTGTGAAGAACATAGCATAATACACCAATGCACTGCACCGTACACACCATAACAGAACGGTATAGCTGAATGGAAGAATAGAACCTTAGTAGAAATAGTCAACTCAATGCTAATACAAGCAAAGTTGACACTAAGACTTTGGGGAGAAGCACTTCTCGCAGCGTGCCACATCCTAAATAGAGTTCCTTATAAAAAGTTTAACACATAAACCCTGATCCCAAAAGAACTAAATTAGGATCCAGAGCTATTAAGTGCGCCTTTACAGGGCATGCACAAAATAGCAAAGCATATAGACTCCTAAACTTAGAATCTAATACAATCATAGAGTCTAGAGATGTTGAGTTCTTTAAAAACTCACTATCCTTAGAGTCAAAAGATAATGAAATCCAAACTCCAACAGAGAAACCTATGGTAGAAGCTCAACAAGAAGTTGAAGCTCCAATAGAACCACGTAGGAGTCAAAGGGTAAGAGTAAAAAAGAGTTTTGATCCTGAACAGATAGACTCTCAGCGTATCTCTTTTCATCTCGTAGAAGGAGATAGAGAGAATATCACTAGAAAGATACATATAGTTATGACTATAAAAGATGATCCAACAACCTATAGAGAAACTGTAACTTCTAGAGATTCAGCTTTTTGGAAATAAGCTATCAATGATGAGATGAACTCGATTATGTCAAACCAAACCTGGGAACTGGTAGATCTACCTCCAATTTCTAAACTCATAAGGTGTAAGTGGGTATTTAGAAAGAAATATCACACTGATGAAACTATTGAAACCTTTAAAGCTAGACTATTAGCTAAAGGATTCAGACAAAAAGAAGGAATAGATTATTTTGACACATACTCACCTATGGCGAGAATAACATCTATTAGAATTATGTTTGCTTTAGCATCCATACATCAGCTGTATATTCTTCAGATGGATATAAAGACTACTTTCCTGAATGGAGACCTTGACAAGGAGGTATACATGGAACAACCTGAAGGGTTCATTCTGCCAGGAAATGAGAAGAAAGTCTGTAAATTAATTAAATCATTGTATGGACTAAAACAGGCACCTAAACAGTGGCATGAGATGTTTGATTCTAAAATACTTTCTCATGATTTTATGCATAATGTAGCAGACAAATGCATATATTCCAAAACAAGTAGTAACTATATAATTGTTATACGCTGATGACATATTAATAATAAGTAACAAGATGAAAGGTATAACTGAAACAAAGAAGTTTCTGTCTTCCGTATTTAAAATGGAGGATCTTGGACAAGTTGATACCATTTTAGGTATTAAAGTAAAAACTCATTGTGGGGGTTATTCGTTATATCAATCTCATTATATTAAAAAAATAATAAACAAGTTTAAACACCTTAATATTAAAGAAACGAAAACCTCATTCGATCCAAGTATCAAATTAAATGAAAATACTGGAAGAACAGTTGCACAATTAGAGTACACAAGTATTATAGGAAGTCTAATGTATGCGATGCAATGCACTAGACCAGACATCGCATATGCTATGAGTAAACTAAGTAGGTTTACAAGTAATCCCAGTGTAAAACACTGGAAGGCAATAGGAAGAGTACTTGGTTATTTAAAAGCAACCAAAGAATTAAGGTTATTTTACTCAGAATTTTCAGCTGTACTGGAAGGATATACCGATGCAAGTTGGATATCGAGTGCAAGTGACAACAAATCCACCACTAGATGGGTTTTTACCTTAGGAGGTGTAGCTATATCTTGGGGATCCAAGAAACAAACCTGCATAACTCACTCAACTATGGAGTCTGAGTTCATAGCCCTTACTGCAACAGGTAAAGAGGCTAAGTGGCTTAGGGATCTTCTTTTAGAAATTTCATTCTATGTGAAGTCAATACCGGCTGTTTCGCTACATTGTGATAGTGAAGCCACATTAGCTAGCCTACAGCGGCACATATAATGGCAAATCCAGACATATAAGTCTGAGACATGACTATGTAAGACAACTGATTCAAGATAGAATCATTGCAATTTCTTATGTAAAATCAAGTAATAACTTAGCCGATCCTTTTACTAAACCTCTAATGAGAGAGGTAGTAAGGACAACATGCAGAGGAATGTGGTTGAAACTCTTTTCAAAAGATTTCACGAGTGATAGAAACCCAACCTAAAATTAGAAAATATCTATATAAGAGTTCAATGGGTAAAAACAAGTCACTGATACGTGAAAAGTTTTAATACTAAATTATAAATATATACATTATCCAGGATTATAGTGCTGGGTGTTACAGATAGAGGGTTGAGTCTCAGAAACTCTTAATGCGGTCCAATCGTAAGGACAAGTGTCTGAAAGTAACTGAGACACTGGAAGGACTTCACCTATATGAACGTAGAGGTGGTGCCACCTCTTATGAGAATGAGAGTTTTCTCAGGATCATTCATGAAACAGGATAAGCACAAGGCTATTAAATGTGCTGAGCAAGAATTGTGGGAACTCAAATAACACTTAGAAAGTATTTGTGCGGTATTTTCGATCACATTGTCTAAAAATAACTGGTTCAAAGCTACGGCTACCAGTAATTTCGATAGGTCTTTGAAATACTTACACTAAGGAATGATTCAAATCAAAAGATATCTTTATTTACGCATATGATCTTTTATACTCTAGCAGATATCGTTTTTCATTTTAAAATTATTTTCAACCAAGTGGAGGATTGTTGAAATATCTTAAATAAAATATATTTTGGTTAAAAATATTTTTGAAAAAACCTTTTGAAAACCAAACTTTGTTTTGTCCCATATCGGATGGGAGAAAGATTTTTTACCTCTTTATAAGTAGGGTGTTGTGCACCTTACTTATTTATGGTGGAAGAGAGGGAGTATGGTGGCTTTCGCACTGGAACACCGCGCACGCGCACGGGCATGGTCTCGGTCTCGGTCTCGGTCTAGGTCTCGGGCACAGGCTCGGGCTCGGGCTCGGGCTAGGTGCGAGGGCGTGGGCATGTGAGGCAGTGTGGTTGTAAAGGCGCTAATGACGCACTTGGCACTTCGCACGTGCGCATCGTGTTGCAGATGGGTCACGACCTCGCGGACCGGAGCGAGATTAGTGAGAGTCGCGGTGCGACAGAGGCTAGGTAGTAGGTCAGGATGCTAGGTTCGGAACAGAGGAGATGTTGTGGGTAGGAGGTCTGACAGAGAGATCTCTCTACTTTTTATAGAGAACTGCAGGGCTAATTAGAGGGACCTATGTAACTGCTCATGCAGTAATGGTCCAAACCATGCAGTAACAGCTGCATGTAGCTAGCCCAATAGTCAGAAACGGCTAGCCATTGAGTCTAAACAGCTAGCATGCAGGTGTGTAACTCCCACATGCACAACAGTAAAAAACTGCCAAAAACGACTAGTTTCTTACAACAACTAGAAAACGGCTAGTGCCATTATGGCTCTCGACCAAAACTATCAGCCACCCTTGCCTATATAAACTGGACAGGTTTGGTTCATTCCAACACAACAAAAGCAATCACAACCATCTCTACTGAACCAACACCCATCTGAGTCTATTAGCCTCTCGGTTTGGTTGATACAAACCAAGCCACTTAGACCAGTGTAGTGGTCTGCTGCTGCAAGAAGAAAATCGTCATTCCTTCTCTCTTTCTTTTCTTCATCTGTCAGACAGTGTTACTGAGTTCCATAGTAATTCCTTCGTTTCTTGCTGAACGCAGAACCACATAAGGCTCGTCGTATCCTTGAAGCAATTCGCCTGCAACCTATCAGCAAACTCAAAATAATTTGAGTAGGGGCGAATTACGCTTTAAGGACAGCGTGTTTTTCACGTGCTTCAACCTGTCCTTATTTCTCAGTTTTTTCCAAATTTATTTATTTTCTGAAATCAGAAATTCTCAACATCCAAATCTCAGGTGGATCATAGTGGTGATTGAATGCCCACCATTAAAAAATTTCTAGGGCTCACTATAATGCCCACCATTAGTTTATTTTTCCATCAAACCTGTTGATAAGGATACATGATACCTGGGTGAAGGGAAAAAACAAATATCAGCTTGATACAAAACTTTTGTGGCCCACAAAAAGGTTTTTAGTGGCGGGTGTTCAATAACTACTGTTTCCTCTAATATGGTCCACTTGAGATTTGGATCTGCTTCATTTTTGGGCTCATCCTCTAAAATGATATGGAAAAATGGGTGAACAGCCTAGGTATGCAATACATACATCAAGGTGAGCCCCACGGCCAGGGCTGCACCATGTTGAGTGTGGCCAGGCCACATAGTCTAGATATCCTTTAAATACACCATGGTGATTGCAAATACACGATCATCATTGCATACAGTGTTATTTAACTTTCATTATGAATATGTTTATTGTCATTATTTTGTTCAATTATTTCATTTTATTTTAAGAGGCTTGTATCTTGTCAACAGGGTCAATATATCAGCCAATACGGGGATATATGGGCTGATATAATATATATATATATATATATATATATATATATATATATATATATATATATATATATATATATCCATGTGCTCATCCGACGATTCTTAGTAGTTGAGAAAAACCTTATCCAACGGCTATAAACGCTGTCTACTTTATCCTTTCTTCATTGTATTTTTTATTAAATATAATTATTATTTTTTATTTTTAGTTAATATTATTTTTATTAATATTTTAAATTTTTAAAAAAGGCCTCATCTGCATCCCTGCTCGCATGTCCCCATGTGAGCCTGTGTGGATAGGCAGGATTCCACACGTACAAGGAAGTTTCTGATATGAGGAAATTATTGTAACCCATCATGATCACCTTTTTTTTATTAATTCATGGGGCCTGCCGACAGCTGTCGAATGAAGCTTCTGTGTATTATTTATAGGGTGCGTTTGGACACACCATTCAATTGAATTGCATTAAAAAGTTAAGTGAGGTGGAAATAACCAAATTGTATTAGACCCACCTTACCATTCAAGTTGTACATGCACTAATGCATTCTCACACGTACAAGTTGAATGTGCACCTCTTTTTTGGTCATTTTCTTGTAACCATCCATTTGTGTGGACAGTCAAACCCAGCTTCTGAGCAGAACAAGTCCAATCTCAGGCTTTAGCATTCGTTTATCAAGAGCACCATACTCGTCAGCATACAACCATTTCTGTGAGCCACCTCAGCTGACTCATCTACTAAAACAGAAAATGGCGTGGGGATATCAACGATGTCCCTAGCCATTCTGACAGGGATATGAAAGAACGATCGGCAGCCCATCCAATTTCTAGGAGAGGGGGCCTCTATACAAGAATCAGTCCATCTATATAACAGGCCCCACCATTACTGGAACATCCAGAAACCCTCGATTTGGAAGGCCCCAACTCTTCTCTTGACCATGGAAGAGAACGTCTAGAAAAATGTTACGAAGTGTTACATTGAAACCAAAAAAAAAAATGAAGCAAATAGCTGGGATCTTCCAATTCTGAGATATATTTGAGGCATGGCCCATCCCAGATCACAACAGTTTGGATCACTGAACCACAGGCCCCACACTTATAGACTCGGTATAAGAGTATAATACACATCCTCACGTCGGGATCATATTATTCCTAAAATGGGTAGATATCATATACAGCCCCACCCCAAACTGCTTTCTACCTAAATCTCCCTGCAAACATTAATAATAATAATAATAATAATAATAATAATAATAATAATAAAAAGAGGCCGAAATCATACAAACTCTGTACATGTGGACCCATGGTTTATGCAATCCATTGATCCGATGGTGCCCAGAATGGATGAACCATGCTCTAAAGATCTCTTCATCTGTTCAACCCTAAACCTTCCGTTGTTGGCATATAAACGCATGATTAAGAAGAATATATATATAAATATTCCAATTTGGGAGATTTTCTGGACAAGGTCCATTCATGATGGGGGCCATCGGATTAATGCCTTGTATAAACTAGCCATGGGCACGACGTGTACAAAATCAGTGCACAAACAGGGTAGTTTTCTGTTCTTTACAAACAGGGAATTGGGCCTCAAATAAATAAATAAATAACAAAGAATGAAAAAAAAAAGAAAAAAAGGGGCACAGCTAAGAGACACATGCTTTGTCCGATGAAACATCATTTCACGGTTGAAAACATGTGCACTCAATCCCTATCTCCCCATGTGAGCATATAGTCCATAAAGACGCAATGTGGGAGTAGAAAAAACGCTATGCTAGTAACAGGACTATGCCACATGATCATTTTTTTCCTTTTTGTCCTACTTTATTTTGATTTTCCTCCATCCTATAAAAAATTCAAGGCCAAACCCAAATATCACCAACTGCCATTCGAATTGAAATCCATATAATACATTATCATCGAAATGAAAACCGTCCCTGGCAACAAGGATTTGAGATTCATTTGAATGAAAAAGCTTCCATCATCATCATCTATACCTGAAAGCCATGTCGAGCTCAGGACCATAGATCCCAGGACCATGTCCAGCAGCAGCAGGTGGCATCTGCTTTGAATTTGCTCTTAACTCCATTTCCATCAACCTTTCTAGTACCTCCAGGTGATTACCACCGTCGCCAATGGGTCCTACAAAATGCCACCAAAAAAGAAACTTACAAATTATAATGGAAAATTCAGAACATCCCATAATGGATCAGAATCTCAATCAGAAGACATTATTTCAGGATATATCCCAACACTCATCACAAATGTTGAATGGTGAGAGATTGATAGTGTTTAACATAACTATCGCACTTCACAAACTGGAGAGCTTAGGGAATCATAGTGTTGCTTGGATAATCTAGACATGGTTACTTTATGATGATTATTGTTACTTGGATAATCCATCCATCCATGCGTGCATGCGTGTGTGCGTGCGTGTGCACATGCACACATCCATCCAACCAACCATACAACCATACATCCATCCCTGCATACATACATCCTTCCATTATACACACATACAAACATGCATTTCATCATACAAACATGCACCCATGAAAAAAAAAATTGAAATGAAATTTTTTTTTATAAACAGATTTTTGGTGATATCGATGCATTGGTGATATTATCGAAATATTGCCGATACACTAGTGATACAAGAGACACCTGGTGATAAATTAGCAATATCGATACATCGGCGATACTTGGCGACTTATCGCTGATACTTGGAATTTCTGATATCGCTGCCAATGTTATCGGTATCACTGAGCTGGAGATATAGATAATATTGGGGATATTTAAATAATATTGGGGAAACTCGTAACAATGGTTGGCTTCCATCCCATGTTCCGTATGGTGTGGCTCATCAGAGGTGTCGATCTAGCTTATTTTTGTCCTCAGAGCCTAACATAGAGGATAGAATCTGATGGATGGATTAGATAGTACATTTACAACATGGTGAGTCATAGAGACTTGGGTGATAGATGTTGCAAAGGATTTCGAAATCCCATATGAGAGACAAAGACCGGAATTGTATACAACTACTGTTTTACCTAGATGCATGAAACACCCAAGCTCCATGGGGCTCACTATGTTGTATATGTAAATCCACTCCGCCCATTGGGTGGGAACCCTCAATACGAAAGATCATCCTGATAAAAGCTTGTATGGCCCACACCAATGGGAATAATGTAAAATTGCCCCTAAAGACTCTTGAGTATAGCGGCTGTGGCCAGCCTGAGTTTTGGATCATGATGATTTTTGTCTCTCCACTCCATCCAAGTGAGTTGCACCTGATTACGTTTGATGAAAGATACACACCATGGTGACCCACATTCAAATCCATTGTTGGCATCCTATCCACATTGTTCTCCTCAGTGTGGCCCACACAAGTTTTGGATCTGGCAGATTTTTATCAGTAGGTCATAGAATCAAGGATAGAACCTGATAGACAGAGTGGATTTACATATGCCTTCCATAAAACAGGTGTTGTAGAGAATCCAGTCCCTTCTCTGATTCTTTTTCCCCTTCTCTCACGAGCAGCAATCTGCAATGTTTGTAGAGATGTGGATGTGGTACCTACCATGATATGTGCTTGACATCCAATCCATCCATCACATGCACCGCCACATTCTTTTTAGTTCCCAAAACTCAGGCCCATTAAAAACTCAGGTGGGCCACATCACGGAAAATCATGCCTAAAACCTCTAAAAATCACGTGGTGTAGCCCACCTGAGCTCGAAATGACCTAATTTGGGGGGTGTCCATTCATCCAAGGGTTCCCTTATTTTAAAGGAATAAACTACATACAACGGATGGAGTGGGCCCCACACAAAATCCCAAAGGTTTTAATGGTGGGTGTTCCCATCCCAAATGTCCCCTGTAGTGTGGCCAAAATCCATTTTGGATAGGCCTGATTTTTGGTTTAAATGGTGAAGTTCAAAGGGTGCACTTTATGGACTGATGGGTTTGGTCCCTGCATCACACACGCGCGCGCGCGCGCACCAATATGTGTGAGTAGGTCACCTGAACACACACACACACACACACACACACACACACACACGCGCGCGCGCACCAATATGTGTGAGTAGGTCACCTGAGCCGTATAAGGTGGTGACCACTATGAACTATGAAGATAGCCATAGGCAAAAATAATGATGGTTCGCTCGTCATGTGGGTGACAACACTGAACTTAGACCAACTGCATTTTCTCTAAAACCGTCTGTTCTTTTTGTGCAGGGGTGGCCCACCCAATGAGTGAATCACCCTATTTTTGTGCCGGGTCATCTTATGGGCCACCATATATGCTGTTCAGATGTACCACATACACATGAAGTTAGCACATACATTGCATGTAAAGGTGCACATGTAGAGGATGCATTAAGACTCTCAAAGAATAAAATGACATCTAGCTAAGATAGAAAGAAAAACTACGAAAAAGAAGAAAGAAGAATCAGAGGTTATATCACGCACGCACACAAATTAATCAAAAGTAATGGGCTTTACCTGGCATTGCCGTTCCCAAGCCACCATAATTAGGTTGCCGATGATTCAAAGGAAAGCCTTGCATTGGGGTCAACTCCGGCATGTAACCAGGCATGTGATTCATCGGATGAGAGAGAGGTACACCTCTAGGAAGTCCCTGGAGTAAGTGAGGTGGTGGGAAATTTCCTGGCATGGGGGGCATGTGCTGTGGCAATGAATGACGAGCAGGATCAAACCTAGGCGCACCTGGCCCATGGAAAGGGTGATGAAAAATATTTGGAGGGAAAGCATGCTGGGGATCGTGATGGATGCTTTCAGGGCCAATAAAATTCATCTGAGGATTCCTCTGAGCGTGGTGATCTAGAGAATGGAACGAAGGCCTTGTGTGATTCATCTGGTGAGGAAACTGTGGAGAAGATGGTCGGCCATGCAAATGCTGATACGGAAGTTCAGATTCCACTGGATTGTAAGCACCACGATACATAGGTGGGCTGTCCAAAGGTGCCACAGGTCTTTCCTCTTTAATGAGGGCATTCAGAGCCGCTAGTTTATCAACAATATCAATTGGTGCCTCTGAGGATATGAATTCCTCCCTTTTAGCTGCAGCACCAACAGGCATGAACTTAGAGGTCTCATGGTTAACAGGATCATTAAGCAAGTCATCTCCCGGCAGCTGAAAATCCACTGCCTCATCAGCTCTTTCATCAAATCCAAGAACAACGCCAAGTTTTGATCCTTTTGTTCGAGGATCATCAAAACCTAACCAATGCCCCTGAAGCCTATCAGATACTGTTTCTTGAGGATGGTTTGATGCCAAGGAATTCCTGTCATGGCCAGGCTTGCTGGATGCATATTCAACTGTAGAACGAAAGAAACCATCATCTGCAACTGGAAATGATAATCCATGAGGCTCTGAAACATCATTTCTAATACCTCCACCAACTGAGCCTCTCTGTGCAGAGACTGGAGCACCAACTGACTGTAACTCATTCATGAAGGCTTTCCCAAATAGTGCTTCGAGAGTCAGGCTTTTGTCGGTGTTATGAATATTTTCAGCACTCCCGGCGCCACTTGCACCGTCAGCCGTACCAGTTATGCCAGGAATACCAAATGTGTTGAATGACTCCATATCAAGAAATGGTGATGATGTTGGCTCTTTCAAGCTGGTTCCTTTTTGTAACAAAGAAAGAAGATGTTGGGACGCAAGATCATCCACGTTGGCCTTTTGCTGTTCAACTTTTGCATCCGAGACACTCCAAGGTACTTCCACAGAGTGCAAATGTGCATTGCTTTCATTAACTTCTGCCAAGATGGACTGTTCAAGGTCCTCACAAGTAAGCACTCCCAAACTCGTGTCTGGTTTGCCATGTTGATAAAGTGGCTCAGGAATTCCCAATGTAGGGGAAGTTGAAGATGATGTTATAAGATTCTGGGAAACTTCAACATTTTCGGAAGGGAAGATTGTTTGGAAGTGTTCAATGGCTTTCTCATCAGAACCTACAGACACCTGGGCTCCACCTTTCTCATTACTAACAATTAGTGAAAGTAAGTCTCTGGCAGAGGAAGATGAGTGACCATCGACAGGTTTTTTCTCTGCAGTAAGAGGCAAGGAAAATTGTAGCTTCAACCTTAACTTATTGAGTTATCAATGCAGAAAAGTGAGGTCAAAAGGGTTTCAGGACAGATTCTGAACTGAATATTGGTAACTTACCTTCTTGAAACCAATGAGCAAACTTGGAAGCTTGAGATGGTACAGTGCTCCATGTGTCCTCATCTGGTTTCAAGTCATGATGCTGCAAAGTAATGTAATTGAAGGGTGTCAGCCGCTAGACATCAAGCATTTGAAACCATCATCATCATCATCTTATCCTTCCTACCAGCAATTTGGGATCAATTTCTAGACACTAGATTGGCAAATTGTTCTGCTCGGCTGCCACTGGACAGCAGCCTTTCTCTTTAACAGGCACTGGAACCACCCATGGTGGCAGCTGACATGAGCATTACAAAATCAATTTTCAAAATACATACATTTGCCTAAACCAGAAATTCTAATTTTAAGAAAACTTTTCTCCCAGCAACTTGAGATTTGGTTTCTAGACAGTAGACTGGCAAATGTGGCATGGTTGGCTGCCATCGGACATCAACCTTCCTCATTTAACAGGCAATGGAACCACCCACAGCTAATGCTAACATGAGCATTTGGAAATCACCATTTCAAAATACATATTTTGTCTAAACCGGAAATTCTAATTTTAAGAAGACATCAGCCGTATATCATTGGCAGCATGTTTGCACTTTTGGCATCAGCTACAAGTTAACTGAATAAGAAAGAACTGATCTGCAACAAGATGGGCAAGACAAACCTCGACTGTGAATGGCCATGACAGATAGACTACCCACAATGAGATGAAGATTTTACTACCATACCTTAACAAGAAACAGAAAAGAGTAAGTTGATCATGGGTACCTCCACAAAGCTAGGTGAGCCAACACCATTCGCTGCCAAAGCATTACCAAACAGCTTATCGAGAATCGTTGTAGAATGATCCTGATCAACTGTACCAGCAATCCCACACCTTGTCACTTTCTCAGCATCAAAATCCGTAACTGCACTATCCACCCAACTTTCTCTGGCTTCCTGTAGGCTAGAAGTTCTAGAGGATGGAATCTCTAAACCAAATGAACAGTCAGACACCTCAAAACCTGATGATGGATTCGCAGTCTTTTCGTTTGCACTCACAGAGGGGACACAAACAGTCTGAATCTCATCCTGCTGCTTGTGGGAGGGAACACTTACTGATAATGGCTTTTCATTCTCCCAATCATTGCCAGGGCCATTTCCCACCAGGGAATGTTTGGTATGGCCCGTATGGGTTACATCATCCTCAAATCCAATATTCCCAACCTGCAGAAGCAACCCAATAATAAAGAATTTAATTAATGGTGCATGGAAAGTCAGAGGGTTATTATTGCCCAGAATGGGATAGGTCTCTTCTAGGGAAGCAATACACCATTGATAATGTTGACCATATATTTTGGAGCACACTTTTTCATTACCAAATAAATGTACATTATCAACTTAACCAACTTCTTTTTAAAGGTAACTTTACCAACATTTATAAATTGCCAAAATAAATGTTGCAATTCCCTTTAAAACTTACTTGTTTTATGGGGTTCTGAAACAGTGTTTGTTGAGTGTATTGCAACTGCAATCTACCAATATGATATATTCATATTTATTGCTGACATGGAAAGCTCGATTTTTTATTTTTTTTTTTCCTTTTCTAAGCTGCAAAATTGTGGGCATAAAAGACTAGATTTCATGGTCTTTTTCCTGAAAAGGTAATAACTCATGGTTGTTACTTTCGATAAATAAAAGTCATGAAAATTTCCCTCTATCGCTATCTCATGAAGTCCGTTTAAGGATAGAGGAAAGTTTCTTTGCAAAATGCTACCTATCACTATCTTGTGGGGTTAGTGGAAGGAGAGAAATTGTCATTATCTTCAATGATAAACAGATAAGGTGGAGACAATAAAAGGGGAGGTGGAAAGCATTGGAAGATTTTTTGTTTCTTGGACCCATTCTTGCAATGAGTTTGATGTATAGTTGTACAGAAGCAGGGAAGAGTCTCTTACAAAATGTAAACGGGAGTGGGGACCGAGGAGCGGTGAAGCGTCTCTTTCAAAATGTAAACAAGTATTAAATAGGTAGGAAGCAGGAGTGAGAGTGGGATTTCAAAGCACGGATTCGAAGTGGGGGCCGTACCTAATTAGAAGGATCCCGCGATAGGATCCTGCAACTAAGTTTTGATGATATTTAGATTCCAAAGGTTCTATTGAAGTAGAAGGTAAGCTAGTAAGCTTTGGCTTAATCATGCATGTTGTCAAGGTGATAGCTGCCTTCTTTCATGGTCTTAGTGCCTTTGCCTCAACGTTTAACATTTCATTCACTTCAGCTGCGAGGGTTGTACTTGTTTTTGCCATTAGTTTGGGGTTGGCATCTCATTGTCCTTGTTAGGATTTCCTTTCCCTTTTGTACATTTTTCATTGATAAAGTATTGCCATCCATTAAAAAAAAATAGTAATCTTTAGATAGATAATAAACACAGTGGTTATCTATTAAAGACCACCTAAACTATAAGAATTAGAAATTTGGGGGAAATTGTATGCATAGGGCATTTCTTTTCATTAGGGCTTGTATAAAGATGAATGGGGGATTTTGAGATCAATTATGCCTGAAATGAGGGTTGATGTAGGAGCATTTTCATCACTCATTTTATCAGCTGCTTTTTTTGGAGGCCAAACAATGTCCACATGACACAAAATTGGTACTGTTGGAGAGCCCTATAAAATTATCTTTCCACAAGATCTCAGGCCCTGTTTGGCAGAAGCCTACAAATGAGTTCAAGATCTCTATTCAAGATCAGTTCTAGAATGAGATGGACTCTTTCTCGGATACATAACAACTGTTAAGTGTTAATGAACTCATTACGTATTATACTTAACAAAAATGAGAAGAACTCTTTTTTTAGGTATCTACCGAACAGGGCCTATGATTATGCATTTCAGACAATTACTGAAGTTGTGATCAAATTACCAATAAGGTAAAACATTATGGTTTTGTTAAGTCACCATTAGGGTGTCCCAAAACGGATACGTATCAGCTGTATCGGCCGATACGGCCGATACATATCGGAAATGGCCCAACCCGTTACGCGATACAGGGTCAAAAACAGACCCTCAAAAAATTGAACCGTAACGGTCAGAAAACGGCTAGTTTTTTTTGTTCTTTTAAATTTGATGTTTTTTTTATTTTTTCACACTTTTCTTCTCCGATTTCTTTCCTACTCTATTCGTTTGTTAAAACCGACCACTCTTAATCTATTTTGGATGATTAAAACGACCACTTTCTACGATTTGGATGAATCGAAGCTCCGTGAGCCATTTTTTGAATAAATCTGAAAATAGGTATTTATACATTTTTCTTTCTCTAATCGTTGTTTTTTCACCTTGATATGATGTTCTAACCATTGTAAAATATTAAAATGTGCATTTCAAGATTATGCAACTGATTTTTATTTTTATTTTAATTTCGGACTTTTTGGAATAATATTAAAAATTAGGAAAAATCATGTTTTTTTTTCTGGTTTAATGGTTAGATAACATGTGTTACTTATAGTAGAACACAATCATGTGCATTTTACAGATTATGCACATGATTTGCTATTTTTTTGTATTTTTTAATTTCGGAATAATTTTAAAAATTACGGAAGATCATTTTTTTCAAAAAAAAATTTTGGTTTAAAGGTTGGATAACATGTGTTACTTATAGTAGAACACAATCATGTGTATTTTACAGATTATGCACGTGATTTGCTATGTTTTTTGTATTTTTTTAATTTCAAAATAATTTTAAAAATTAAGGAAAATCATTTTTTTCAAAAAAAAATTGGTTTTAAGGTTGGATAACATGTGTTACTTATAGTAGAACACAATCATGTACATTTTACAGATTATGCACATGATTTGCTATTTTTTTTCAATTTCGGAATAATTTTAAAAATTATGGAAAATCATTTTTTTTTTTAAAAAATTCTGGTTTAAAGGTTGGATAACATGTGTTACTTATAGGCGAACACAATCATGTGCATTTTACAAATTATGCATATGATTTGCTTTTTTTTTATTTTTTTAATTTCGGATTAATTTCGAAATAATTTTAAAAATTAGGGAAAATCATTTTTTTCAAATTTTTTTTCCGGTTTAAAAGTTGGATAACATGTGTTACTCATAGTAGAACACAATCATGTGCATTTTACAAATTATGCACATTATTTGCTATTTTTTTTATTTGATTATATTTACAGATTAATGACTAATATATGTTTATATTTTTATTTTTATTTTTTTACAGGTTTTTGCCATTTTGGAGCTTCGTAGCTGTAGCCCATAGGGTTTAGTATTTGAATTTAGTACTAGATTTCATTAACTGTATTTAATATTTACAATTACATTTATAAGTCTCGAAATCTAAGTAATTCACTCTCAGACTCGGTATCTAACATAGGCCATTTCTAATTAAAAAATGTCTGAGTCTAGCCATTAAGGAACTGGAAGTGGAACTGCAATTGAGGATATTGGATGAGAACATTGTCAGAGGGAAGGTGGTGGAAGGCACCAAATAAAATGCAACTACTGCGATAGGGTAATAAGTGGTGGAATTACGCGACTTAAACAACATTTGGCACATCGAAAGGGTGAAGTTGCGGTATGCACCAGAGTTCCCAAAGAGATAATGACCATGATGTAAGCCAATTTAGATGAGTCGAAAGGGAAACGAGTTGTTGTGCAGAAAAAGAAAGATGATATCCTGCATGCAGCCCAACAGGAGGTGTTTGGTCCAGAATATATGGGCATTCATGGCGAAGATATCATTGATTCTGAGGAAGATTCTGATTGAGAAATGACTATAGCTGGGAGAGAGAGTGGGCTATGCTCGTGAAGAGGAAGAACGTCAACGCATGTTTGGTTCAAGTGCGAGTGGGAGTGGGAGTGGCCAGGGGAGTACAACCGCAGCCCCAATGGGAAGTGCAACTAGGGTTGGAGGGGGTAGGTTTGGTGGATTAAGACGTATGTTTAGCAGCTAGCGGGAGACATCTTCACGTGCAGCTCCTATAGATGTAGATGTGGAAGAAGTACTAGGAGACCCTCTGTTGATCCGATCCTCTTTAGGAAAGAATCAAGTAAACAAAAGAAGGTAAAACAAATGTGGAGTAGAACTTCTATTGAGAAACTGGGTAGGGCAGCAGCAAAGTTATTTATACATGCCAACATACCCCCTAATGCGGTCAATTCTCCATATTGGCAGGTGATAATTGATGCAGCAACAGAAGTAGGCAAAGGAATTAAAGCTCCCACAGCCAAGGAGATTAGGGGAAAATGGACAGATGCAGAGTATGCGGATACAAAGGCATACATAAGTACCCTTACACCCATATGGCAAGCCAGGGGATGTACGATCATGTATAATGGTTGGACTGGCCCAATAAGACGCAGCATGATCAACTTCATGGTGTATTGCCACTTAGGAACAGTGTACCACAAGTCAATTGATGCCTAAGATGAAATAAAAAAATGCTAAATATATTTTTAGCTTGATGGATAAAATAGTGAATGAGATTGGGGAGAAGAATGTGGTGCAGATTGTGACAGATAATGAAGCAACATATAAGTCTGTAGGAAATATGTTGATGCTAAAGAGACCACATCTATTTTGGTCACCGTGTGCTGCACATTGTATTTATCTTATATTGGAAAATATTGGAAAGAGAAAGAATGTCAAAGAAATGGTTGAAAAAGCAAAAGAAGTGACAACATTTATTTGCAATCATAATCAGGTAGTCGCAATAATGAAGAAGTTCACGAAGGGACGAGAGTTTCTTAGGCCAGCGGTGATTAGATTTGCAACTAACTTTATAGCATTAGAGAGTTTGTATCGGCATAGGGGAGAGTTGAGTGAAATGTTTGCTTCCCAACAATGGCCCAACACAAAACATGGGAAGAAGACACCAGGGACGCCGGTTGATGTTGTAAAAACCATAAGAGACAACAAATATTGGAAGAAGGTTAAGAAAATTTTGAAGGTGATGGAACCACTAATGGGGGTACTCTGTCTTGTTGAAACCGATGAAGCACCTACGATGGGCTTCCTCTACGATGCCATGGATAAGGCGAAGTTGGCAATTCAACGTGATTGTTCAAACTGGCAATCTTACTGGAATTTGATTGACAAAAGATGGACAAAGCGGCTCCACCACGATATTCATGCAGCGGGTTATTACCTAAATCCTAGGTATAGATATGCCCAATCATTTGTTATGGATGATGAGGTTCATATTGGATTAAGGAATGTGATAAAGAGATTGGAGCCTAACTTAGATGCACAAACAAGGGCTTTGAATAAATTAGATATATTCGGAAATCGTCAAGGTAGCTTTGCAGATGCTCTTGCACGACATACAGTATCTAGGTTGCAACCCGCCGAATGGTAGATAAATTTCGGAGAGACTGCACCAACTCTCCAAAAAAATGCAGTGAGGATTTTGAGCCAAACAATGCCTTCCTCTAGTTGCGAAAGAAATTAGAGTTGTTTTGCACTTATTCGTACGAAGAATAGAAATAGATTGCAGACTAGGACGTTAGATAGACTTGTCTCTATGCATTACAACATGAGGCTAAGAATGCGCATGCATCAAAGGAGGCTTAGCACTAACAATGCCGGTGATGTGGATTATTGTCCAATAAACTTGGACAATATTTATGATGAGGAAGACTCACTTCTACCTTGGTTGGAAGCAAGGGAAAAAAGAAATAGAAGAGGATAGTGAAGAAACAGAAGAGTGCGAGCTCTAGCGATACTGAAACAGATGATGATGATGATGATGGATGCACCTAATGCTGGTCCCACTTCTGGCATTGCTCTACCCACGAGGGCCACTAATACCACCATACAGCCATCTACGGATCGCGACGCTGATGAGCATCAACGAAGTAGGCGGGGCCGGGGGGGTCGAACTTATGAGTGTACTGAGTCATGATATAGCCAGCAGGAGCCTGGCTTCAGTAGTGCAGCTACAGGTCCTGCACCGCAATCGACACTGACAGATCTAGAACATCAGCATGCGTATAGCTATAATCCGAAGAATTATGGGTATTCTTACGGCCAATGGGATTATAGGGAACCTGTTCCGCCACTTTCATGTTGGAGTAGTCCTCCTCACGCTAATCCACATCTACCACATGAACCAAATCCAAGTTATTCATCTCAATCTCAACAGCCTGAATACGAGTACCAGTATGGGCACGGCTATTTGACGAGCACTAGACTCGGGGTCAGAATCTTTGCCTAGTCAGGATCAGTCATCATCAGGTTTCGTTGACCTGGTCTTTCCCTCCGGCACTGGATATTATGGATATGCAACAACTATTCCACAACCGCAACAACCCGATGATAATGACGAGGACGTGGAGGTTGAGCAACCACAACAAAGCAGATTTTCATTTTGGTGGTGAGTTCGATCTGGTGAGTCTTTTCCATTACCCACATGGTCACACATTCACCAAGAAAACACACACTTCACATTATTGAACTTGTGTTTAAAATAACTCCCCTGACAAGTGACAACCAGTCAAGTAATCTTTAATCGACATGCTTGTAGGGGAGTATATCAGGTACTACTAATTTTTTTTTCTACTTTAGAATGACAAATTGGCAAGAAAAGAATCATAAATTCAAGACAGGAGAAGTCTTATACATTATTTTTTGCAAGTCCTCATTCCTCAATCCTCACTCCTCAGGTATGTAAATAATATAAAGTAAATTATAAAAAATAATAGCACATGTGAAAATTGAAATACTTTGATATTATATTTATTCTAATATACCTATTATTGGTATTAGACAATTAAAAATTTGAATTTATAAGTTTTGCAGTTAATTTCAGGTTGTCAACTTCATAAATTCATCAGACAACCCGATACAGCTTTTTCACCAAAGAGTGGACCGCTTCACCACCAAAAACATGTTCAAAATTATAAATGAATGCATATTTGGGATGTTTGGAATTTTCTGGATTTAATCCACATTTTTTTAGATTTTTTTGGCAAAAAAAAAAAAAAACGACCATTACAGGGAGTGTATCGACCGATACGGCCTGTATCCGTATCGGTAACGGTGGGCACCGTTACGCCCACCGATACCGCTACGGGACACCTTGGTCATCATGTGGGTCCACCAATACTCAAATTGGCAAGTCCATGATTTGGAAAATGTTTCCACGGAGGGTCTTAGAGTTAGAATTAACCATAGTTGGATTAGTTATTACCTAGCTAAATTACTTTCTGCGTTAGCTTGGTTAGCAAGTTACCTTAGTTAATAGTCCTTGGTTTTATTGTCAAAATTTGTTTCAACTTGATTCCAATTTGGATTTTGTTCTAGTGGGGGCAAGTTCTACACAGTGTTCGCATTGTCAGTATCGCTACAAGTTTCGCTGGCTGGAGATAAAGATATAATATCTTTATCGCCAATAATCGGAAATGTGGGGGAAAATGGGGAAACATGATGAAAACTGTGGAATTTTTCAGTGAAACTTCAGGAGACGCCTAAATACACATATTTGCATATTCAAGAATAAAAAATTTGCAAAAAGAATGCATTAAATAATAAGTTTGCATTCAATGGGGCCCAAAAAGCATGCGTTACATAAGAAATTACTTCAATAGCAACGAAAATGAGTTTATATGATTTGCATCATTCATGATTTGCACTAGCATTGGAATGAATGGCCATGTGGGAAAAAAATTTACACTTCAAACTTTTATGTTCAAAAACATGTGCAACAAAAAATGTGCCGAATCAAATACTCCAATGGGCCAAAAACATCAGGATTGAACGACCACATTTGAAATATTAGTGGGGCCACAAAAGTTTTGAATCAAGCTAATATTTGTGCTTTCAGCTCATCCCACTTGGATGACATTACGAACGGTATGGATGGCATATAAACATCACTGTGGACCACAGGGAGGTTTCAACGGTAAGAATTTATGTGCCCTCCTTTTCCTTTAGTGCAGTCCACTTGGGTATTGGATATGGTTCATTTTCGGTCGCACGTCCTAAAATAAGATGTAAAACCGGATGGACGGCGTGAATTTCTCACAAACATCACAGTGGGCCAACCTAGATTCCCTGCGCAAGGCTCGCACGAGGAAGCGAATTCCGTATTGAGTAAACTCTACAGGGTCCACCATGATTTATGTATTTAATCCACTCCGATCATCCATTTTAACAAATAATTTTATGGCTTGAAATAAAAAATGAAGCATATAAAAATCTTAAGTGGACCACACCACAGGAAACAATGTGAATTGAACGTGTACCGTTGAAAAATTCTTAGGGGCCACGGAAGTTATGGATCAAGCTGATATTTGTTTTTTTCCCTTCATCAATGGCTGCATGATCTTGTGAACAGATTAGATGACAAATAAACATCACTGCGGACCCTAGAAAGGTTTCAATAGTGGGCCCTACTGGAAGGGCCGCACCGTCTTGCGTGCGGCTGGGGTCTCACCGAAAGAAGGGGCGTGAATTAGGTGTTACCCCAGGCATAGTTGAGTGGGTATTACCCCTACCGTATGGCCCACATGAATGATATTTTGTATATCCACTCCGTCCATCAGTTTCTACAGCCCATTTTAGGATGGCGTTCCAAAAATTATTCAGATCCAATTCTCAAGTGGCCCATACCACTGGAAATAGTGTGATTGAGTGCCCCACCATTAAAATTTCCAAGGAGCCCATCGTAAGTTTTCCTAATGTTTATTTGCAATTCAAGTTGTTGATAATGTCAAGGTCTTGATGAAGGTAAAATATAAATATCATCTTGATCCAAAACTTTTGTGGCCCACAAAAGTTATTAATGGTTATTCATCACTGTTTGTAGTGGCATGGTCCACCTAAGATTTGGATATTCTTAGGATTTTGGATCGCGTCCTAAAATGATATGTAAAAACAGATGGACGGCGTGGATATATGAAACATACATCAAGATGGGCCCCACACGGTAGGGGTAACACCCACTAAGTTGTTCCCATGTATCACCTAATTCGCTCTCACATGTAAAGAAGGGAAGCGGATTGCGTACTGAGTAAACTCTGCGGGGTCCACCGTGATTTATGTATTTCATCCACTCCGTTCATCCATTTTAAATGATAATTTATGGCTTGAGACCAAAAATTAAGCATATAAAAATCTCAAGTGGACCACACCACAGGAAACAATGTGAATTGAACCTGTACCGTTGAAAAAATTTTGGGGGCCGTGGAAATTTTAGATCAAGTTGATGTTTTTTTTTTTTCCTTCATCAATGTCTGTATGATCTTTTGAACGAGTTGGATGACAAATAAACATCACTGCGGGCCCTAGAAAGGTTTCAACAATGGAAATCATTATACCCATTGTTTCTTGTGGTATGGTCCACCTGAGTTTTGGATATGCTTCAATTTTAGTTTCAACCCCTTAAATGACCTGAAAAAGCTGATGGACGGTGTAGATAAACTACATACATTTACAGTGGGCCCAACGGAGTTTACTCAGTACGATAAGCGCACACTGAGTAACTGAGGACGCAATCCAATTCCGTAAAGAAGGCGTCGAGAGGCCTCTTCCATTTCGAAAGAGGGTTCTGGAATTCCCACAAAAACCCTAACTACGAAAATTCCTCCCCAAATCTCTCTCGTTTCAAAAATTCCTCCCCAAATCTTCCTAAAGTCTGATAATGTATAGCATATTCGAAGAAAAAAAACGGAAAGGGGAGATTTTTTCGTACTTACGGCACACGGAGAGTTTGGATGAGCGATCCTCTTCTATGGCACAACGATTCTCTTCTACAGGTATCAGAATCTGCAAAATCCCCCTTTTTTTCTCTTTTTTTGCATATTTACGCAGTACCCCGACATTATTGCCCCTTTTATTGTCAAAAAGGGGTCGTTAGCTACAGTTTTTCCATGAATGGTAGGTGGCTACAGCGATTTCTCGTGGACAGCTGTGTATACCGCGAAAAGTCGATAAAATCACCGAAAGTCACCGATAACAGGAAGAGAAACGAAAAAAAAGGGTGTTTCGATGTGGCAACTCCGGCGACACCAATAATATCAGCGATAATATCAACTTTTCGTCAACATTGCAAACACTGGTTCTACACAAATCTGACTGTTTTTGGGGTGTGATGGGTCTTAGAAAATCCTCAATATGATACTGACTTAAGAGTGTTTTCTTTTCTTCTTCTTCTTCTTTTCTTTTTTTTCTGTTTCTTTTTCTTTTTTTCCTTTTTTTCTTCTTTTTTTTTCTTTCTTTCTATCTTTTTTTTTTTTTTTTGAATGGTATTGAGTTAAAAGAGTGTTTAGCCCTTTAAAAATTAGGCTTTAGAGTTTTTGGTTATAATTTATAAATGTTGCCAAGGGGAGTTACAAATTTGAACGTGAATAGTTTCTCATTTCTTTCTAGTTGTGAGAAGAATGATTTTTTTTTTCTTTCTTTACGTTCTCATAGACCTTTATTCTACAAGAGCTTTCTCAATAGTCACCATCTATTTATTTAGGGAATTTCAACATGTTATGTGGCATTGTTGGAGTCAAATTCTGATCATAAAATCTGGTACCTAAATTCATTTTCACCTATTTTCGTTCAGGACCAATGCATATTGAAGCCCCAATGCCAAAAGTAATGAAGTAAAAAGTGGAAATTGAACCCGAATTGAAGATGTGCATATGCCAGATTTTAGGATTGGAATTTCACCACATTAATGCCATGCAATATGCAAAAATTCTTCAAATAAATAGATGGGGGCAGTCAAAAAAAAAACCTGAACAGCCTTCTAACAGAATATACTTGAACAACGAAAAAGAATCACTTTTTCCAAAACTTGAAACCAGCATAATTAATGGCACTAGCTAGGTATAACCAGTGTTCATATTGTCGGTATCGCTACAAGTTTTGCTGGCTGGAGATAAAGATATAATATCGTTATCGCTAATAGTATCGCCGATAACCGGAAATTTGGGGACAAGGGGGGAAACATGAGGAAAACGGTGGAATTTTTCAGTAAAACTCCAGGAAATGCCTAAATACACACATTTGCAAATTCAGGAATAAAAATTTGCAAAAAGAATGCATTAAATAATAAGTTTTACATTTAATTGGGCCAAAAAAGCATGCGTTACGGTAAGAATTCACTTCAATAGTAACTAAAATGAGTTTATATATTACAAATACAGTCCAACAGAAGGACCAAAACTTTCGTGGCCCAAGAATGTTTCAATGGTGGATGTTTAATCCTCACCGTTTCATGTCGTGCGGCCCGCTTGAGCTTTGGATCTACCTGATTTTTGGGCTCATGCCCTAACATGATCTAAAAATGGATGAACAGAGTGGATTTCTCACAAACATTATGATGGGCCCCACCGACTGAATGCACATAAAGTCAATCTCCTGGTAACAAAAAGCATGACTTGGCTGATACACAAAACCAGCGATGTGGGTGGCTGAGCCAGGGAACCAAGGATGACTATAGGGCTCACCTCGATGTATGCATTGTATGTCCACACCAGCCATCTGTTTTGCCACCTTATTTTAAGGGATGGTCCCAAAAAATGAAGCAGATATAAAATTTTAGGTGGACATGGACCACTCCACACAAAACAGTGGTTATTGACCGTTAAAAACCTTTCATGGGCCTCAAAAATATTGGATTAAGGTGATATTTATATTTTCTCCTTTCATCCAAGTCTGTACGAACTTATCAACGGGTTAAATGGTCAATGAACATTACGGTGGACCTTAGGAAATTTTTAATTGTGGCCGTTCAACGACCACTCTTTCCTCTGGTGTGGTCCACTTGATATTTGTATCTGCTACATTTTTCTGACCATTCCCTAAAATAAGTTGTAAAAATAGATGGACGCGTGGATATGCAATGCATACCTCGAAGTGAGCCCTACAAAGTCCCACCCAGAAAGTAGGTTCGTGGTGGTAAGGGGAGCGGGGTGGACGCAGATTTCCTGTTGAAGGCTTTCGCAGGAATGCGATTGAATGTTAAGTGGGCCCATCGTGATGTTTATTAGAAATCCACACCGTCGATCCGCTTTTAGAGCTAATTTTAGAACATTTGAAGAAAAATGAGATGGATCCAAAACTTAAGTGGGCCACACGAGAGGAAACAATGGGGAAAGAAATACCTACCATTGAAACCTTCCTGAGCTCCACCTTAATGTTTGTATTCCATCCAAACCGTTTATAAGGTCATTCCCACCAGGATGAAGTGAAAACACAAAAACCTTAGCCAGATATAAAACAGTTGTGGCCATAAGAATGTTTCAACAATGGTCATTGAATGCCCACTGTTTTCTCTCGCATAGCCCACTTGAGTTTTGCATCCACCTATTTTTTGGTATAATGTACTAAAATGAGTTCGTAAAACGGATGGACATGGTGGATTTATCACAAACATCACAGTGGGCCCCACCAAGCATCCCAGCGCTAATGGCTTCTTAGGAAATCAGCGTCCGAGCGGAGTGGATTAGGTGCAGCCGTGGCCTGAGCCAAGATAGTGCCACACTTATGGTGGGCCCCACCTTAATGTATTTATTATATATCCATGTCGTCCATCCGTTTTTACCATTCATTTTATGGGATGAGATTAAAACTGAAGCAGATTCAAATCTTAGGCGGACCATCACATAAGAAACAGTGGTGATTGACCGCTAAAACCTTCTCATGGGTCACAAAAGTTTTGGATCAACATGATATTTGTACTTTTACCTTAATGGAGGTTAATGTGACCTTATAAACAGGTTAGATGAGAAATAAACATTACAAAAAAAATTACGCTGGGCCATAGGAAGTTTTTAATGGTGGAGCTTCAACTATCAATCTTTGTTATAATTTAGTTCACTTGAGTTTTCGATCTACTTCAATTCTTGGATTGTATCCTAGAATGACCTATCGAATTTTATGGACATCATGGATTTACACTAAATACATCAAGGTGGGCCACACAGTGATAGCCGCACCATCTTTAATAAAGCCACACCAAATCCACTCCCTTAAAACAAGAGATAGCTTTCCCTTTTAGGAGAGTTTCTCGTCTTCTCCGAAAAAACTTGCAGAACTGTCGATTTCGATTCTTTTCCGTAAAAAATCATATAATCTCTCCAAAATATCTTCTTCTTTTTTTCAAATCCGAACATAAATCCCCTTAAACCTCGCCCAAATTTGTTCCCTTTCAAATATATTCTCTTCGAAGAAAGAAAAGGGTTTTTTTAGGTTTTTCTTATTGCCGAAAATTCAGCGTTGTCGATAGCGATTGGCCCACCAAATTCAGCTAAAAGGCACTCCCACATGCATATCTTAAGAAAAAAAAAAGGTAAGAGAGATTCGTTTCTATATTTTTTATATTTATTTCGAATTTTTGCAATGGTTGGGAGAAAATTTCGACAATAACTAATTTTTTTTTCAATAAAATTGAAAATATCGCCAATATTTCGTCGACATTAGGAAGAGAAACGAAAAATTGGGGTTTCGGTATCGCTGGTTCGACAACACCGATAATATCGGCGATATTATCGATTTTTCATTGACAATGCGAACACTGGGTATAACTACCCCTGGAACACCTGAAATGCCTATTAGTATGTTTGGAGATTCTAGGGGGAAAAATTAATTTATTTTATATCATATATGGTTATATATAGCTACATATTTTTTTTATATAGTTTTAACACTAAACTAATTTCAACACGTTAAAATGAAACTAATTTTAAAGTTATTAGTACATTAGTTTAGACAAAGTGATATCTAAATGCCACTTCCAAAAACTTACATCTACTCGAACGTTCCAATGAATCCACAAAAACCCTAGAATTTCAAATTACCCCACTTTTCAAAACGTAGAAACGTTGATTTCATAAATTCACAACCCTCTTTAGCTCGAAACCTTATGTTGCAAATTTTCCCAAAATTCCCCCGATTATAGACTCCAAATTTCAAAATAATAATAAAATAAAAATAACCCTAAATTTTCCAAAAAATCACAATTTTCACCAAAATCCCTAAATTTTCCAAGCCTTAAATATCCATTTTTTTCAATAACCCCAAATCCTCTAACCTAAATTCTCCAATTCCCTGAAACCCTAATCTATCCAGTATCTCTTGTATGGTACAAATGGAGACTCATTTTTTATCAGTAATAAGATAAATGTATTCATTAAGAAAGCCAAAAAGGTAAAATGTACAAAAAAAAAAATACATTACTAAGGTAATGGATAGAAAGACCCAATACATATAGAGCATTTAATGGGACCTTCCTTGGCTACAGAGTCGGTCAAACTGTTTGCATCCCTGGGAACATGTTGAAAAGAAAAGTCCAAGGATCATGCCATGAGCCTCATCGAATTAGATATAACTTTTAATTAACAAGATGAACCACATTTCCATAATGCCCAAGCAATAGCATTTTATAAGTCGCCAGCACTATAACCAATCCCCATATGACCCTATTGGTTGCTTATGAATATTTTGATTCCACTTTATTAAAACAACCAAAGCCAACCAGCCTAGAAAAGATAAGTTTAATGGCACCTCGACTGCATCTTTGGATCTCACCAACCCCGATTATCACAGATTCTCCCATCTATGTTGAGCTTCCATTTACCGAGAGAGTGGAGTTCATTCTCAAATTGAAACACAAAGACATCAAGAAGATCACATAAGTTCATGAAAAATCCAATTCCCTATTGGGTTGACAGTCCTGAATGATTTTCTTAAAAGATAAATAAATAACCATACTTGTAGAATTAATATTTTTGGGTAACATATTCTGAAAGTTGATTTTATCTGGAAAATCTGTTTGGTTCAAAGTCTGTTTTACTGTTTTTTCTTACAAGATGTTTGGATGCCAGTAGTTCAAAAAAAAAAAAAAACATTTTATCAAAAGAATGTAGTAGGATGATGAGGATGTGTTGTGCCTCGTATCATAATGCGTCCAATAGGATGATGATGGTAATCACTCAAGCATCACCGTTATCATCATCATTGGAGATATCGTCATCATCTAATCACCATCACCACTCATAGATATAAAAGATGGTATCGGATCGGCCAATACACCCATATCGTATCGGTATTGACCCGATACGATAGACGATAAGGGGTCGTATTGGCCCGATACAAAAATTCTGCCCCATATCGCTTCGTATTGGGGCTTATCGGTACTGATATATGGTACTTGTATCATCCAGACGGATTGTAGATAACATTGGAAAGGCAGATGCAAAATTGTTTTTACACAATAATATTCCTCCATATGTTGCCGATTCCCCATATTTTTAGGTGTTTGTGGATGCAACAACGAATATAGGACCCGGGATTAAAGCGCCCAACTCTTATCACATTAACTCAAGTATTCAAATGAAGTAGAGTTTGGGGTTACATACAAATACTTTAAAGAATATGGGCAAGTGGAGGATGCACAATCATGCGTAATGGTTGGATGAACCAAACCAGATTAAGCATGAGAAATTTCATGGTCTATTGCCACCTAGGTACAATGTTCATTAAAGCCATTGATGTATCTGATCAAGTGAAAAATTCTAGTTATATATTTAGCCTGATGGATAGAATGGTGATAGAAATTGGGGAGAATAATGTGGTGCAGATTGTTACTAATAATTAGGCATCATATAAGGCAGCAAAAGGATGCTTATTGAGAAGAGCCTTCATCTGTTTTGGTCGCCTTGTGCAGCACATTGCATTGATCTCATCATCGAGGATATTGGGAAGAAGAATGTTTCTATGATGGTTGAAAAGGAAAGGCTGATTATAACATACATCTACAATCACAATTGGATAATTGCCCTTATGAACAAATTCCCAGGCCAGGGAGAATTATTGAGATTGGGGCAACTAGATTCGCTACAAATTTAATAGCCATGGAAAGTTTACATAATCACAGAGCGGCACTTAGCGAAATAATTGCATCTCAGCAATAGATAAACTCTAAGTATGGACGAAGGACAAATGGCACGCCTGTGGAAATGTGTGCAATTATAAAAGACAACAAGTAATGGAACATTTTATTAATGTTCTTCAACTTGTGAAAAGTAATGATAGGCCGACAATGGGTTTTCTATTTTTCTTTATGAGGCTATGGATAGAGCAAAGTTGTCAATTAAACGTGATTGTAAACGCTTCAAAGATTATTAAAAGATGATAGATAAACGCTGGAATGAACAACTTCACCATGATCTTCACGCAGCAGGTAAACATAAGTTATGGTGATTAAATTTAGTTATTCTTTTTCCTTGGCTTAGTTTAATAACTTGCAGTTATGAGTCATGAGTCACTTACAAATCACTTTTGTTAGACATAATGTAGTATTGATATGTTACATTGCTCACTCTTTTTAATGGACTTGTAGGCTTCTTCTTAAACCCACAATTCCAACACAATTATATATAAAGAGGATAATGAGATTACGATCAATTGAAGAATTAAGAGGTTGGAGCCATACGTTAATCGGAAAGTTGATGCCATTAATGAAGTAAGGTAACCACTATCTACAAATATGTATTTTGGGTTGCGGACCCACTCCTTCCTCGGAACACCATTGGGAGTCAATTCCTTTTCAATCTACCATACGGAAGAGACTTCCATGTTGGTATCCACTCATCCCTCACTGGACAGGAATCATGGCGACCCAGGAGGCTCACATATATAGATTGTATAGTGTAGATTTGTAGTACTTATTATTAGTTAATCTTTCATAAGTAGAGATGTATGAACTGGCAATGGGTAGCTTTGGAGATCCACTTGCACAAGTTGCAATACAAAGAACCAATCTAGGTATAATTTATGAGTATAACAAATAGTCTATAAGATTTAGAAAAGCTAACTGTATATAATATATCTTTACCAATTTAATAAAGTAAATAACTGATATATTTGTTTGTTATCTATGTAGCTCAATGATAGGTCAATTATGGAGAAAGTATACCTACTCTGCGGAATATTACAATTAGAATCTTGAGTCATGTACATCATCAGCCAGTGTGAGAGAAATTGGAGCACTTTTGCCTACATCCATACTAAGTAGCAGTATCGATTGAAGGAGATAAAGGTAGAGCAAAATGTTTTTACCCACTACAACGTGTGGCTGCGGTTAAAGAACGTGAAGAAATCATTTTTTTAATCAAAAGGGCAGATGACAGCCAAGCGCAGTATTGTCCAATAAATTTGGTCTATATTTTTGTTGAAGAAGGCCCTCTTCTCCCATGGCTTTAGCAAAGGGAGAAAGATAAAAAATAAAAAAAAGCTGAAAGTAAGGAGCTTGAATACCCAGATCTCGTTGCAGAAATAGCTCAAAACCTGCAAAGCCGATTATTAAAGATGTTGATGAAGGGCACCATGGTAGCAGTGCAACTCGGACTGATAGCAATGGTGGTGGTGGTGGTCATAATGATACACCTACTGTTGATGTTGCTTAGCACACCATATGGTCATCTACAAATACGAGGCCAATGAGCATCGGCGAGATACACGAGATCGGACTTATGAGGGGGAGCATCATGGAGAGCCCGGCACTCATGGAGCATCAGGACATCAAGAAGTTTACGGACAATATGAATATGATTACAGATATACAGAGCATGTTGCGCCACTTTCATATTGTGTTAGTCCTCATAATCAACAAGTTCCACATGGATATGGGTATCTGAATCCAAATCTAAGTTATTCATCATCAGTATCACAATCTCAACAGCACAGCTATTCATCTGACATTGGTGCATATCCTTACTCAAGATCAGGGTCGATGCCTAGTCAGGATCAATGATCCTCAACTTTCGTTGATCTACTTTTTCTATCCGGCTCCAGTTATTATGGATATGCAACGCCAGCACCTGTTGTACAGCCACAAGCACAGTTGGATGATGATGAGGACGTGGAGGTCGAGCAACTGCAACTAGCTAGATTTTCATTTTGGCGGTGAGGTGATTGGTGAGTTTTTATTAAAATAAGTGGTTTTTTAAATATTAGTAACATCTAAGGTAATTGGCAAGTATTGAGTATTTCTATACTTACATTGTTACACATTCTCCGAGCAAGCACAATAGTGACTAGTGACAATTGACACTTGACATTGTCGAACTTGCACTTAAAATAATTCCCCTGGCAACAGTTAGTACTTGGTACTTAATAGTCTAATAGTTTATATATAATCTATTAGGCTATTAGCAATATATGATATCAATTTCTAACATATATCAATAATTTATATCCAAAAAAAAAAAAAAAATCAACGCCACAACTTGTAGTAAGTCAACCCATCAAGACAACATTCTTATCAAAGAATGGCCCAATACACCATTGAATGCATGGTCAAAACAAAAACGAAAACAAAAACAAAAACAAAAAAAGATAGATTCTTGGATATCTCATTTTTTCTATTTTTTAAATATTTTTCCATATTTTTTGCCTTAAAAAAATTCTGACCAATACGACCTCAATACTGATAGGTGACGCCGTATCATATCATTTTTGGAGTCGTCATCATCTGGGCATCATCATCATCATCGTTGTTGTTGTTATCCAGGCATCATCATCATCATCCAAGCATTATCCTCGTCGCCGTCGTCGTCATCATCATCATTCAAGATTGTCATCACACCCACCATCATCATTACCATCCGTGACTTCATCATCTTAAGAGAGAATGAATTTGGGAGAGAGAATGAGTTTGGGAGAGAGAATCGAGCAGGGGAGTGCGAGGGAGATCAGGATAGTGATAGAATCTCAGAGAGGGCATATTTGGATAGCTCTCTAGCGAGAGATCAGGAGAGGAGGACAAAATCAAGAGAGGGTGATAAAATCTCAAGGGAGGAGAGAAGTTGATGCAGGACAGCCCTAAATATGATGCATGCTCATGAACACAATTATTCAGCGGAAGTAAAAGCAATAATAATAATGAAATCTAGCATAAATCATAATAAACTAAGAAGAGCATAAGGAAAACATGCAATGGAATGGACCATCATCACAACCATGGAGTATGGGATTCAAATAATGCTTAGGTTGGATCCGGCGAGGAATGGAACCTCCCGACCTTGCGTGGCTATACCCAATCGATCAATGTGGATCACTAGTCCGAAGAACCAGGAGGTTTCTCAGATTAGGGATTTGAGAATTTGGAGATTTAGGGTTTGGATCAATTCTCAAGGTTTAGATCGCAGAGAATAATCAAAACAGAAGTTAGGATGATAATGACAGAAGATAAAATACCTGGAAGAAGTTGGAGGGTCTCAAGAAGAAATCAGAAGAAGAAGATCAAAGAGAAGAGAAGAATCACCATGAGAAAGAGAGGAGGCTGGAGGAAGCTCAAAGAGGTTTTCATTAATCAATATCAAAAGTTAATTTCGTGTTTAGGGCCTAGCCCACTTAAATAAGCAAATAAAACAAGTACTAAACTACCCCTAAACTAAACAAAAACGCGCAAATAAGCAAAACTGCGCAAAACTTCGAGCGCTCGGTCAGGCGCTCGATCGGGCGCCCGAAGATGTCCAAAAACGTCCAGAGAGTTTCGGGCGCTCGAGAGGCTAAGTTCGGGCGCCCGAAGACAGTGGTTGGGCGCCCGATGGGCGCCCGAAGTCTTCAGTTCTTCAGTCTTCTTTCTTCATCGGGCGCCCGAAGTCTTCAGTTCTTCGGTCTTCTTTCTTCATTCTTCCTTCACACGTGCCCTCCCTAGATGGGGTCTTCCATGTGTCTGATCACTTGTGGAGAGTCTTCAGCTCCTCAATAGTTGCCTATCCACAAGGATGGTACTTGTGGATGGCACTTTCTTCGTAGGTACACTTGAAATGGTCTTGTGTCCTCATCAACTCCCCTCGGGTGAGAAAAACTCGACTCCGACGAGTTAAAACTCTTGTGGCGCTCTAGTAAGTCTGGATCAACACGCTACATTTCTGCTTCAGTCAACCACGTAGATTCAGAAGGTGGTTTGTTCCTCCATTTAACAAGATACCTCTGGAAACCTCCATCTCTCGTAGATACTATCTCATCATCCAAGATCTCTTCAATTTCTTCTTTATGGACAATAGGTGGAGGGAGGGGTGGAAGGGGTTGTGAAGCAAAATCAGAGTAGGGCCATGAATGAAATGATGGATCAATGGTAGGGTCAGGGGAACGGACTAGATCTTCTACATTGAAAGTCGGGTTAATGCCCATTTCAGATGGAAGGTCGATCCGATACGCATTGGACCCAATTTTCTGCACTATCTTGAATGGTCCAACACTACATGCTTGTAATTTCTTAGCGGAACCCTGTGAGAACCGCTCTGGCCTTACCCTCACCATTACATAGTCTCCTTCTTGAAAATCTTGCAGTCTACGATGAGAATCAGCTGAAATTTTATAATTATCATTACCCTTACCCTCACCATTACATAGTCTCCTTCTTGAAAATCTTGCAGTCTACGATGAGAATCAGCTGAAATTTTATAATTATCATTACTCTTACTTATCCGCTATCTAATATGCGTATGCAATTCATGGATATGTCGTGCAAATGCATCGGCTGATTCAGAAGACCGTTGGGTGACAGACATGGGTAAGAGATCTATTGGCATTCTAGGTTTATACCCACTAACAACTTCAAATGGACTCATTCCTGTAGATCGATTTACTGACCTATTATAAGCAAATTCAGCAGTTGGTAAAATTAGGTCCCAAGTGTTAACATGATCACCCACTAGACAACGTAGAAGATTTCCAAGACTACAGTTTACCACTTCTGTTTGACCGTCTGTTTGTGGGTGGTAAGCAGTAGAGAATTGCAAACGAATTCCCATAATATGCCACAGTGTCTTCCAAAAATAGCTAGTAAATCGAACATCACGATCAGACACTATGGTTTTAGGTAACCCATGGAGACGCACCACACCATCAAAGAAGATACGAGCAACATGAGACGCATCTGACGTTTTCGAACACGGGAGGAAATGCGCCATTTTAGAGAAACGGTCCACCACGACAAAAATGGAATCGTGTTTTTTTTGTTGTCTTGGGAAGTCCAAGCACGAAGTCCATACTAATGTCCTGCCACGGAGCATGTGGCACTGGCAATGGCGTATACAACCCGGTATTTTGCTTTCTCTGCTTTGCCAGTTGACATGTACGACACTGCCCTAAAACTTTGACTACATTTCGCTTGAGACTTGGCCAGTAGAAACAATCTTCCACAAGGGCAATGGTCTTATCACGACCAAAATGGCCAGCTATCCCTCCTGAATGAAGCTCCCAGATGAGGAATTCACGAAGGGACATACGGGGAATGCAAAGTCTGTCTCCCTTGAAAAGGAAGCCATCTTTAAGAACATATTCGCCCATAATACGCTGGTCACTAGAGAGCGACGCGTAAGTACCCCCAAAATCAGGACATGTGGGGTATTCATCTTTCAGTTGCTCAAACCCGACTACCTCTACACTCAAGGAGTTGAGCAACGCCACTCTTCTACTAAGGGCATCCGCTGGTTTGTTTTCAACCCCGGCCTTATGTTTCAACACAAACGAATATTCCTAAAGAAACGCTACCCACTTGGCATGCCTTGGGTTGAGTTTCTTCTGAGAATGCAAATATCTCAAAGCCTCATGGTCAGAAAACAAAACGAATTCCTGCGGTAGGAGATAATATCGCCAATGTCTCAGGAATTGCACTACCGCATAAAATTCTTTGTCGTATGTAGAGTATTTTTGTTTTGCCTCATTCAGCTTTTCACTGAAATAGGCCACTGGGTGTCCTTCTTGACTCAACACTCCACCTATACCGACACCAGACGCATCACACGCTACTTCAAAGACTTTAGAAAAGTCAGGTAGACGCATGACAGGAGCTTCTACCATTTTGCCCTTAATCTCCTTAAAAGCCTTGACTGCGGCTTTAGACCACACGAATTCTCCCTTTTTCATGCAGTCTGTAATGGGAGCCATGATCGTCCTAAAACTCCTAATGAACCGACGATAGAAAGTTGCTAGGCCGTGAAAGCTTCGCACCTCATGAATGTTCCTCGGTTCTGGCCACTCAACTATGGCCCTGACCTTTTCAAGGTCTGCACGCATCCCTTCAGATGACACTATGAATCCTAAGAACACAACTTGGCTAGACATGAATGCGCATTTCTTAAGATTAACGTACAACTTTTCTTTCCTAAGGACGCTACAAACCTTCTTTAAGTGTTCAAGGTGTGATTCCTTAGTGGTACTGTAAATAAGGATGTCGTCAAAGTACACCACTAGGAACTTTTCCATGAACGGCCTCAAAGCTTGTGTCATCACCCGCATGAACGTACTGGTTGCATTAGTCAAGCCGAAGGGCATGACCAACCACTCATACAACCCATCTTTTGTTTTAAACGCAGTTTTCCATTCATCCCCTGGGCGTATACGGATTTGGTGATATCCACTCTTGAGGTCTATCTTAGAGAATATAGTGGACCTGGCCATCATGTCAAGCATGTCATCAAGTCTAGGTATGGGGAACCTGTACTTGACAGTAATTTTGTTTATGGCACGACTGTTCACACACATGCGCCACGTGCCATCTTTCTTTGGCGTCAACAATGCAGGCACGGCACACGGGCTCATACTCTCTTAGATGAAACCCTTTCGCAGAAGCTCATCAACTTGCCTCTTTAATTCTGCATGTTCTGCAGGGTTCATCCTGTAGTGAGGAAGATTCGCTAGAGTAAACCCTGGGACAAGATCAATGGCATGCTGTATGTCCCTCATAGGTGGCAGCTCATTCAGTAAATCTTCAGGAAATACATCACTGTATTCCTTCAGGACCGAAGTCACCTCACGGGGTAACTCTAATGGAATCTCAGGTGTAATCTCTCTAGCCACAAGGGCATACACCATAGAATCCTCCTTAGTCTCTTTTTCAAACTCTCTTGCATTTATTATATGTAGAGACTTAGGCTTGGATTTCCCCACTCCTTTAGGCTCACTTGCCTTCTCATCCTTTTTCTTCCCTAGTGTGCTCTCGGGTGGCATAGGGTTAAGTTTGATCTTTTTACCGTTATGCATGAAGGTATACGCATTGGAACGGCCAAAGATCGTGACATCATTATCGAACAGCCACGGTCTACCTAGGATAACATGCCCCACATCCATAGATAACACATCACACCACAGGGACTCCTTGTATGACCCAAACTCGATGGGGACTAAACATTGATGGGTGACAGGTAGGGATGTCTTGTCAACCCACGAAACTTTATATGGGTCTGGATGAGGTGTGGGTTTCAGTGTCAAGCGCTCTAAGGTGTTAGTGGAAATCACATTCTGACAACTTCCACTGTCCACTATCACCTTACAATTCTTTTCACCACACTTGGCAATAGTGTAGAAGATAGTGCTTCGACGCCAGTCAGCACTACTCTTAGAATGAGCTAGCACACGCCTGACTACTGCAAGCGTTGCTTCTCCATCTAACTCTTCATCATCAGTAAGTCCTCCTTCAGGGTGGTACTCTTCAACTTCATAATCACCCTGGTCATCTCCACCCTCGTGGGACTCGCCTATAACTAAGGCTTTCCCACGGTTCTTCGTAGGACACTGATTAGCCATGTGGCCCAGATTGCCACACTCGTAGCATCTCACTTGGCTACCTCCACTAGGACCGGCACCAAGAACCCCTTTGCCCTTGTCCTCCCTAGGCCTAGGCGGAATGGTCGCCTGTGTCCTAGGTTGACTGCCAACATTAGGTCTCGTTCCCTGGGAACTAGATCTAGCACTGGAGTCTCGGGACTCGAAACGACGGACGACAGGAGTCTTTAGGTATTGCTCTAACTCCTGCACGACTTGATATGCCTCATCCAAGTCCGTTAAGGGCCGAGTCATAAGCTCGTGCTGAAGATCCGTACGAAGGCCCGTCTTAAAACGCGAGAGCGTTACCAGAGGGTCTTCTTGGATATCACATCGCATCACATATTCTTCAAACTTAGCGATGTAATCAACGGCAGACATTGACCCTTGGCGCAAGGATTGCCATTGGTCAAGGAGCTTCTGACGGTATGAGAGTGGAAGGTACTTCTCCTTCAACTTCTCTTTCATCTCATACCAATGTGTGATAGGGGATCTACCAACTCTTTCTATCCTACGCTCGGTGTTGGTCCAAAAGAGCTTGGCTTGACCCACAAGCTTCATCTTAGCAAACCGCATTTGACGGTTTTCTGACATGTCATACCACTCAAAGTAGTGGTCCATGTCAGCAACCCAGTCAAGGAATGCCTTGGGGTCCAAGCGCCCATCAAAGCTCGGGGCCTCGACTCTAACACTCTTCATCGCACGCTCATCTGGATCATAGCGGTCTTGATGATCATATGTGGCTCGTGCCTCTCGCACAACACCACGATCGTTACCACGATCCCTATCTTCACCACCTCCACGTGTGGCAGCGCGTTCCTCTATGATTCCTCCCACTTGAGCGTGCGCATCATCCCCAACAGCGGGGTTTTCCCTTTGGGACGCCTCTAATTGCTCAACCTTGGTCCTGGTAATGGTGATTTGGTCCTCAAGGCGGGCAAAATCACGCTTGTGACTTGCCTCTAGGGCGGTTATCTTTTGTATCAATTGAGCGAGTTGCTCAGATAACTGCTCGTTACTCATGGTAGGTTGGAGTCCAAAACCTCTACCTCTCCTAGTGGGCATACAAACAAGACTTGAACCAAAACTCTACCCAACTGGACCACTAGGTGTATTGACTCACAAGATGGATGCGATGTATGCAAAACTAATATGAACCAACTCAAATAAAATAAAACGGAAAACGACTCAAATTTGGAAATTTTCCAAATTAGAAAACTTTCTAAAATTGGAAAGTTTCTAAAATTTGAAAACTTTCTAAATCTGGACTTTCCTAAATTAAACCTAAAAATCAAAACCCTAATTTTTGATAACTCGATCTAGACAAAACCATGCAAGCCTATTCTCTGATACCAAATTTGATCCAGGACAGCCCTAAATATGATGCATGCTCATGAACACAATTATTCAGCGGAAGTAAAAGCAATAATAATAATGAAATCTAGCATAAATCATAATAAACTAAGAAGAGCATAAGGAAAACATGCAATCGAATGGGCCATCATCACAACCATGGAGTATGGGATTCAAATAATGCATAGGTTGGATCCGACGAGGAATGGAACCTCCCGACCTTGCATGGCTATACCCAATCGATCAATGTGGATCACTAGTCCGAAGAACCAGGAGGTTTCTCGGATTAGGGATTTGAGAATTTGGAGATTTAGGGTTTGGATCAATTCTCAAGGTTTAGATTGCAGGGAATAATCAAAACAGAAGTTAGGATGATAATGACAGAAGATAAAATACCTGGAACAAATTGGAGGGTCTTAAGAAGAAATCAGAAGAAGAAGATCAAAGAGAAGAGAAGAATCACCATGAGAGAGAGAGGAGGCAGGAGGAAGCTCAAAGAGGCTTTCATTAATCAATATCAAAAGTTAATTTCGTGTTTAGGGCCTAGCCCACTTAAATAAGCAAATAAAACAAGTAAAAGTACTAAACTACCCCTAAACTAAGCAAAAACGCGCAAATAAGCAAAACTGCGCAAAAGTTCGGGCGCTCGGTTGGGCGCCCGAAGATGTCCAAAAACGTCCAGAGAGTTTCGGGCGCTCGAGAGGCTAAGTTCGGGCGCCCGATCGGGCGCCCGAAGACAGTGGTCGGGCGCCCAAGTCTTCAGTTCTTCAGTCTTCTTTCTTCATTCTTCCTTCACACGTGCCCTCCCTAGATGGGGTCTTCTATGTGTCTGATCACTTGTGGAGAGTCTTCAGCTCCTCAATAGTTGCATATCCACAAGGATGGTACTTGTAGATGGCGCTTTCTTCGTTGGTACACTTGAAATGGTCTTGTGTCCTCATCAGAAGTCTAAAGAGAGATTGGGAGAGTTTTCTTTACGGAGATCAAGAAGTTCGAGTGTGTTACGGAGAAACAAAGATGATTCAAAGCCATTGTTCTAAAGAAAAATAGAAATTGGAAAGTTTTTTGTCTGATGAGACTATCATCTGTTTTTATCTCTAGAGAAAACTTCTTTTTGCTAAACGGTTACCAAAAGATCTCTTAGAGCTTGTGGGGGAAGAAACAATCATTTCAAATCATCTACCATACGGGGACTGAGAATTTGGATGAAAAGATATTTCTCATAACTCAAAGCTCTAATCTAAAACAAGGAAAGAAGTGTCCGCCCCCCAAGTATTTCCACCTTAATGGGTGTCGAAGACCAAAATACCCAAAATACCATTTGTTTGAGGTACTCATAAGGGTAGCTGATAACATTTTGCAGGCAGAAACCAGGCACACCACGAGACAGCACCTCACCTAGGCCCATGCGAGGAGCAGGTCAACAAAAATGCATAGGCTCGCACCTGGAATGTTGGCCACACTGCTAGAAACAAATGAAAAACATCAAAGCTTTATTCATTGATAGCATTCATTTTAAAGTTCATAACTTTCGATCACATTTTTAACCACCTCAACAACTCTAAAACCTAATTTTCTAGGTGAAAAACACTCATAACTTGACTTGCAACACTTCTTAAAACTTACCAAGCCCCGAAAATTGGGTTGGTGTAAAACTTGCCTAAAAACTAAAACTTTCCGGAAACAACCAAATTCAAAATGGAAATAAATAGAAACAGCCTTTGATCAATAACCTGATTCTTAACACAGGTAACTTGCTGACAAAGCTAACTTGGAAACCAACTTTGCCCGGACTATATAGTTGCACAAAACATCAAGTAAAGAGGAACAAATTCGGGTCCGGGAGTGGGGAAGCATCTCTTTCAAAATGTAAAAAAGCATAAATAGGTAGGAAGTGGGAATGAAAGCGAGGTTCCGAAGCAGAGATTCAAAGCAGGGGTGACACCTAGTTAGAAGCATCCTGCAGCTAAAGACTAGACCAACAACTAATCCAACCATGGTCAGTTATAACTCGAGGACCAACAATGGAAACCTTTTCTAAATCATGGATCGGCCAATATGCAGTCTTGGTAGACCCCATATGATGACATCATTAACAAAACCATAATTTTCATCAAACACTAACACTATTAGTAATTTGGTCATAACTTCTTCAAAACTAGTATGCATTTTATAATCTTGAAACCATTGGAAAGATAATCTTATGGCTATTCAATGGAATAATTTTGTAGCATTTGATCATTATTTGGCCTTTGAAAAGCAACCCACAAAATAAGCAACAAAAATGCTTTTGCATCAAGTGGCAAATCCGTGAGTGATGGCAGGGAGGGAGGGAGAGTCAGTTGCCAATGACATATACCTGCTGCACAAGAGGAGGAGAAAAAGAGATTTAATGCAGATGACATTCACTAAAGCACATGGACTAACTCTGATGAGGACATCCGAGCACCATACTAGATGAGGGCTGAGCCAATCTCCTTATAGCTAGACGACCATTACATGGGGCCCACTTGGCCTAATTCACATTTCTAGCCACATTGAAGACCTCACGTGCATGTTTATACATCTTTGAGGATCCCACACTGCAAAGATGCACGTGGGCTTCATATGGGAGCTTGATAGACACATCGGACTGTTGGATCAAGTGGACACGATGATTGGACCGTTGGATCATCATCATTGGACATCTTAATCATGGACCCTCATGGGCCACGAAATAGTTTAGTTGTTTAGTTTGTTTACATGCTTCGTTATTTTTTATATAGCTCATGTTTGTGTTAAGATTAGGGGAGTAGAAACAACTTTTAATTCATTAAGCATCTTTATGTTGAGAATCTTATCTAAGAGCGTCTTTTTGTAAAAGGTCTTTTCTAAGACTATAAAGGGTTGGACGTCCCCGCCCTAGCCATTATGCATGTTATGAATGAAAGAGATTTCTCTCCTTTTGCTTTGAGATTGGGCAAAATTTCATCCTGTGATTGGATTGGCGGTGCAAAGCCATAGAGAGTGTCCCTAGTTATCTTTTCTACTTTTCTCTCTTCTCATCAAGGTATTTTCCTTCTTCTCTTTTCTTTTCTCTTTCTCTACTTTCCCCAATCTCTCTTCTTTGATTTTTCTTTTGTCTCCCTAGAACCCACATTCAATCAAACCTTAACCCATCCAAATCTCTACCCAACCAAACCTAATCCACAAATCCTAATTTTCAAAATCCTAATTCTCCACCCTTGATTATCAAAACCCTAGATATCCAATCCCCAAAATTTGAAAATCCCTTAGCTAAATCATAAATCCCTAATTCCCATAATCCAAAACACATATTCCCAATTCTATAAACTCTAAGTCATAAATCTTTTAAACTCAAAATCTCAAATCCTAACTCAAAACCTCAACCCTTATGTTCCACACCCTAATTCCTCTAAGCCTAGATACCCTCAAACCCTTTTTCTCACATTCCCTAGCCTTTAGACAATCCTAATACATCAAAACTCTTACAAGACATGATTTCCATTGAATTCAGATTTAACCCTATGCTAGGATGGGGGTTCTATCTCCCATAGGTCCCGGTTAATTAGTAATTTATAAGATTCGCATTGCGGGACTGTCGTAGGCTTGAATTTGGACGTGTCATGAATCTGAAATTTCTGAATTTATGGTAAATTAGTTTTACTTTATCATTCCATTGCTCTAGTTAATTTGTCTTTTAATTTCATGGCATCATATTAGGTTAGATCATTCCGTCCTGCATCAAACTTAAAAGACGGAAGCTCCATAACCTCCATCATTAAAAGAAGAGCCAATGATCACAATGTTCACTGATGATTATTAGCAGTTATAGATATTACTAACAGCAATAGATAGAATTCCTTTAAGGTGTGAGCAAGAATTACCTCTGAAACAGGGGTGGGGACCAGAGATTTTGCTCCAAGATTCTTCTCTAAAATGGCAGTTGCAAAACCTGGAGGTACAAGTGGTCTAGACGCAGGTGCCTGTGTGGGGAAAGCATGCTTGCCAGAATCACTCTGGGAAACTGGTGTGACATCGTCCTCTGATTTGTCATCATTTTTACTCCAAAGGCTCTTTCCATCATCAGAGTTCTCCAACAATGTGGCAAAATCAGTGTTCAGTTGTTCTTTATGCTTGTCTGGATGTTTCAGCTTCTCTTGCAATGCCTTCTGTTGTTCCTTTCTCATCAACTCAAAGGAAGCTGAGAGACAACAGTAAAGGATAAAAACATGTGTCAAAACTGAAGAGTGTGACAAATTGAAAAAAAGAAAAAAGAAAATTCAATGGCCCAAATTAGAAAGAAAGAAACAAGAGATAAGTGCAACTAGCATACAAGTTGATTCAATGTTGGTACTAAGCAATATGAAGGAATTACCTCTTCTCTTTCTTTCCTCTTCTGCCCTATCCTGACTTGAGCATTCAGCAGAACCAAATGTTTCATCATTAAACGAGTCAGTGAAGTCTCTCCGTGAGTGAGGTAGTGCCTGGAAAGAACAACATAATATTTTCAGCTCATTATCATCGAGCATTGATTTTTCAGTTGAGGTTATAAATAGTAATTACAGCACAAACCTTATACGGGCGTGGGGGATGGTATGGTTCAGTGCTCCTATTGAGTAGAAAATTATCATTCCCCCTAGCCTTTGGAGCTAAGGTTCCTCCAGCATATCCAGACGGTCTTGGAAAAGCACCACTTCCCAGAAGCCCATCATGCTCTGGATTTTGCCAAGAACGCCGAGATTGATTCCCATAACGTTTTCCGGAATCTACATTGTCAAATGAATTAGTCAAGAGGTCACAGGATCCGATCCCAGTTCCTACATTAACATAAATAGCCATAAAGATGATGAAGGATACAGAAAAATACTAGCCACACCACACTTAAATCAGTACGGAGGATTCCAAGACCCATGTAGCTGGGAGCTGAGCATGTGCGTGCACTTTTAGATATACATATGATTTTTTTAATGAATCATATGATTTAAATAGAAATATGGGTCCTCTAGACAAGTTTAAATGGTCACACATACTATCAAAAGAATTAACTCTTTCCCCAAATGTTCGAAAAATGCTATAAAAATAACAATTGATGCAAATACCATGTGCATATTTGAATGGACAAGGCTAGTGAACAGTCATTCTATGGCGTTCTTTTTGCATGCCTTTAATGAAGTGTGAATGCATAAACTTTTTTTTGGTTTTGAAAGATGGAAATATTATTTGGCTGGGACAGCCGAAAAGAAGAAAACTACACAGAAAAGAAACAAAGAAAACTTACAAACCAAAACAACAAGTGTTAATGTCAAATTTTGTAATGAGATCCTCCGGCTTTTCTCCTCCGCTCCAACAGGGATTTCCACCACCAGACCTGAAGCAAGACAGCAAATAAGGGTGGCTGGGGACCAGCCGTTAGCCCTCCGACGCTTAAGTTAGGCCACAGAAGAGAAGCCAAGCAAAACGGGATCAAGATTGAATGATGAGTACGTACCTCCTCTTCAATGGAGCCATCCCCTTATATAGATCTGAAACAATCCAATCTGTTACGTGAGATGTCGAAATCCCGTTGATGTCGCACACGATACTGAGAATCCGCTGATTTCGTGGGATAAGATCCTATCTTTTTAGTCAGATCCAACCCAATGATTTATTCCAACAATCACGCCCCTAGATGGTAATCCCTTGAAATCCGGGCCTCCGAAAAGGAAGGAGACGCCCGTAGCTGGGAGTCATGACCTCCGAAAAGGAAGGAGACGCCCGTAGTAAAGCTGCTCGCAGGTTAAAATGTGGTCGCGAGTCCAAGTACATATTTTGGGTGTAATATCTTTCAACGACTTGTGAGAAGGTCTGCTCGCGAATCTAGTTTTCCGTATTTGACCATCCACGACTCCAGACCAGATGATCTCGAGAGTCGAATGGGCGTTCCGTACTTGTCCAATATTCGACTCTCGATCAGATGATCTCGAGAGTCGAATGGGCGTCCCGCACTTGTCCAATATTCGACTCTCGATCAGATGATCTCGAGAGTCGAATGGGCGTCCCGCACTTGTCCAATATTCGACTCTCGATCAGATGATCTCGAGAGTCGAATGGACATTTCCACGTGAAATCTTATCTCCACCATTTTGCCTATAACAGATGCCCCCGAAGTCCTTGCCGCCAAGAATCCTTAAGGAAAGGACTTACTTGATGTCATGCGCGGCTGCCTCTTGCTTTCACCGAGACACCGTACATGATTAGGCTGGAATTAATGAGCGCCAGCCTTTCCGCAGTCAGGAAATGAAGAGGCGCTCGCCACGTGTCCGAGTATTTAATGGGCGTGCCTGCTTGAGTGCTGTGCCGAACGAAAGATCGCCACGTGCTACCATATACGGCGGAATGATTGCCTATAAATATACGGAGTCTACCATATCTTCTGATTTTCACAGAAATTTCAGAATCCTCCTTTGCTTTTTCCATCATCTTCCTCCGGAGCTCCTTGGTGTCTTCCTCGATCCCCTTTGGTGCTCTTTCTTTCCTTTTCCATTATTCTATTTCTTCTTCCTTTTTTTTCTTTTTTGAATATCCCATGGCTTCTGAGGAGAGTACCGTTCCTTTAGGAGATGCTACCCCGGAATCCTCTGCTTCTAGTAACGCAAGGGTTCCAGCAGGTCAGTATACAGCGGCCGGATATCCCTCCATTCTATCGGAGAACCGGCTGCTGGAGTTACGGGAGAGATTTTCGATCCCTGACTCAGTCGATCTCCGATTACCCAGAGACGGAGAGACGCCAGACTCCCCTCCCCCAGGGTGTGTGGCCTTCTATGAGTATCAACTCATTCTGGGGGTTCGCCTTCCCCTCCATCCCTTCATCCGGGATGTACTTCGGTGTTATAAAATTGCCCCCGGGCAACTTATTGTGAATGGATGGAGGGTGGTCCTAAGCTCATTCGTCCTTTGGGCTCAGGCCGGGAACGGGGAGCTTACAGCTGATGAGTTCCTCCGCATGTTCCGCTTGAAGAAGGCACCCTCCAGCGAAGGCTGGTACTATCTATGTTATTGGCACCGGGATAACTTTGTGCTGGGGAAGCCCACATCGAATTATCCCGGCTGGAGGAAGCGTTGGTTTTACGCATCTGGAAATTGGGAATTTGCTTCTTCCAGGGGCCCAAGAGTAAATCGTTTTTTCTGTGAAGGTAGGCAGTCCCGCATTGTGATCCGTTTCTTCAATAAAAGGTTTTTTAAGGTTTCTCCATCTGACCCCTGTTTGTGCTCGCAGGTATCCTGGCCTTGAGAAAACCGAACTTGAAAGGGGGGATCAACGAAAAAATCGTAAAGGTGTACAAGGTGCCTATTGGTGATAGGCACGTCGAGACTTGCTTGTCTCCACCTCGCCTTGCAGCAGCGGGCTTAATACCTGTAAGAGAAGTCGAGATGACGCAAGTTGGAGAAAAAAGAGGTTTGCTGCCCCGGCTGAAGGGCACGAGCTCTAAGAGGCAGAAGAAAACATCTGCTGGTCCATCTCACCCATCCACCGAGAAGGGTAGCGATCAGCCTGCTCCTCTCGCGAGCAAGGTGGGGGGGGCTCCAGCAGGGCCCGCTAATCCTTCACTGGCGGTCGCGCCCGGGCCGCCAGTAATCAATATCGCTGACAACTCCCCGGACGGGGTAGGGTCCAGCTGTCCCCCAGCTGAGGAGGCTCGTGAGCGCGCGGAGCCTCGAGAGATGGCTCCTACCCGCGAGCTGGTACCTGCTACCGAGCAGGGACCTGCTCGCGAGGCGACGGCTCCTCCTCGCGAGCCGTCTGGGCTGATCGTTGCCCAACCTTCTGGTGGTGGAACGTATTCTGTTCCTCGCCATCTCCACCCCATCTGTAAATTCTTATTCGAGAATGTCCCACCTCAATCCTTCGGCTCTCTTCCCGAGCCAGGCCCCGAGAGCCTCTTCCTTGAGGCAGGGATGAGGATGGCTCAGGTAGAACCTCCTAACCCAAAAACTTTATTATTTTGGTGTTTTAAGTATTTCTTCTCATCCATCTTCTTGTTTGCAGGGACTAGACCTCATCTTGCGGACGAAGCGAGACATCGTCGCCGCTCGCCGCGTAATAGACGAGGCAGATGAAAAAAGGATTGCTTTGGAGAAGGCGGTCCTGGGGCGAGATCAACTCCTCAAATCCCGTGAGGCTGTGATTTCCAAGAAAGATGAGGAGATAAAAATCCTCATAGAGAAAGTCCAGGTGTTGACCGAAAGGTACCAAACTTTGGATAATAAGTTCGCGAAACTCGCCGACTTGAAGGAGAAGGCGGAGAGAGAGAAGGAGATCTTTCGCCAAGACAAGATCTCCCTGGAGGAGCGACTTGCGGAGGCTAGGTCGCAGCTCAAGGAGGCCTACGACAACCTAACCAAGGAGCGCAACGCTCTCGCGCAGCTTAAGGACGACTCGATCCACTGGGACGAGGAGAGAGTCGCCCTTGCGAAAATGCTCTCGGAAGAAGGGCCTCGGGCAATTTCCGAGTTCCGTTCTTCGCAGCAATATGACGACGAAAGGTACGAGTCGTATGATGCTGGTCGCGACTTTGCGCTAAGAGTAGTGCAACGAATGATCCCATCCTTTGATATGGGGGAGTTCGGTCGAGTCGCGACCACCATTGCTGCCGAAGAGCAGGCTGCTGCTGAGAACGAGGTGACTGAAGCCACTCAGGTTGACGGAGCTCCAGAAATGGGCCCTGAAATTGAGAGCGCAGCTCCTCCAAGGGATTGATTTTCTTTGTTTTCCTCTCTTGTATTCGTGAATGGATATTGTAAACATTTATCATTAATGAAAGAAAAGAAAAAATATTTTTGGAAGTATTGTCCTCGTTGCCTTTTCCTTTTCACGCAATGAATGCCTTCTCGTTTTTGCTTACTTTCTTTTCCTTGTACTGAATGCCTTGTTGCAACGAGAATGTGCCCAATCTGGGGGTTCGTTGCGGCCAAACGATTGAGACCCCCAAGTTGACTTCATATCGAGTCATCAGTGAATGCGAACCCTTAATCCGAGCACGAGTTACACTGCTCGCGATTTAGGGTGTATGACGAACTGTGGTGCTCGCGATTAAGGTGTATGGCTGATTCGGGCTCGAGCTACGGTGCTCGCATTCCGGAGTGTGATCCTTCCTTACACCAGTCGTGAGCAACTAACTCATGAAAATGAATTAGACTCAATCCGGGGGTCGTACGACCATGTCCGCGTTGAGATAGACTGATCTATCGATTGAGATTTTAGTTCTACCAAGGGTAGAAGGTTGGTCAAGAGATGGTATTCATTCTCTTCGAGGCTGTTCAGGTCCATGTAAATGGAAAAGCAACCAACTAGTAATGATTTCAGTCCTACCAAAGGTAGGTAATTGGCCAAGAGGATGTGTAAGCACTCTCTTCAGGGCTATTCAGGTCCATATAAATGGAGTAGCGGCCAAAAGATGTCTTTTACTTTATTCATAAAATGCTATAATAAACTACATCGAATCTAAGGGTAGTATCGTAGCAAATGCTCCACGTGCCAAGGGCGACGTACAGGCTTCCCGTGCATGTCTTGAAGATAATAAGTACCGGGTCGCACAACCCTAATAACCCGATACGGGCCTTCCCAATTCGGATCCAATGAACGAACAGGAACTCCAAGATTTCGCCTTAGAACCAAATCTCCGAACTGGAAGGATCTAGGTCGAACCTTTGCATTTCGATAACGAGCAATACGTTGTTGATATGCTGCCACTCGTACTTGGGAAGCATTTCTTCGCTCTTCCAAGAGATCGAGATGAAGTCGGATATTTTCCTGATTGCTCGCGGGATCATACTGTTCGATCCGATATGAGGGCACTTGAATTTCCACTGGTACCACTGCGTCAACACCAAATGCTAAGGAGAAAGGAGTTTCACCTGTCGATGTACAAGCTGTGGTTCTATAGGCCCATAACACTTCTGGAAGAAGTTCTGGCCACACCCCTTTACATTCACTTAGCTTGGTCTTTAAATGATGCTTTATAATTTTATTCACTGCCTCGACCTGTCCATTCGCCTGTGGATGATATGGAGAAGTGCGGAGATTACGTATTTTCCATTTGTCGCAAAATTCATCAAAGGCTGCGTTGTCGAACTGCGTTCCGTTATCGGTAATTATAGTATGAGGAAGTCCGAAGCGACATATAATATTTCTCCACATAAACTTAGTAGTTTGTTTTTCAGTAATTTTGGCTAATGGTTCTGCCTCGGCCCATTTGGTGAAATAATCAACCGCCACGATCGCGAACCTATTCTGTCCCTTTCCCATAGGTAAGGGACCGATGATATCGATCCCCCACTGAGCAAAAGGCCAAGGGCTATCGACTGGGGTCATCCGCTCAGACGGTACGCGAGGTATAGGTTGATATCGTTGACACTTGTCGCATTTTTTAGAAAATTCTATGGCATCTGCTTTCATAGTAGGCCAATAATATCCTTGCCTCATCGCTTTATATGCTAGAGATCGCCCCCTGGGATGATTACCAGATGCCCCCTGGTGTACTTCATCTAGAACACGATGTGCTTCTTCTGGGTGAAGACACCTCAAATAAGGCAAGGAGAAGCTTTTTCGCAACAAGATTCCATCTTGTAAGGTGTACCTGGCAGCTCGAAGCTGAATTTGTCTTGCAGCTTTCTTGTTTTCTGGTAGGTATCCATCTCTGAGATAAAGGATGATAGGATCCATCCAGCATGGAGACGATTGTACCGAAATAACTTGTTCGGGAGTTACTTGGTCGATACTCAAGTGTTGACGGTGCTCGATGGGGATCGAATGTGATAGTTCTGATTCTGGTGCAGAAGCGAGTTTTGCCAAGGAATCGGCAAGTTGGTTCTGCTCGCGAGGGATATGGAATATTTTGTAAGTCTTCAGTTTGGCGAACAGGATGAGGACACGAGACTTGTATAAGGCCATTCTTTCTTCTTTGGTTTCGAATTCGCCAAGAACTTGGTTGACAATGAGCTGGGAGTCGCTATGAATTATCAAATTCTGGACCGCGAGGACAACGGCTAGCTCGAGGCCAACAATAAGGGCCTCATATTCTGCTTCATTATTGGAGACGCGTGATTCGAAACGCAGAGCTTATTGAAAATGCGACCCGTCTGGAGCCACTAAAATCAGGCCCGCTCCACTGCCACTGGCCCGTGACGACCCGTCCACGAAGAGCGACCAAGGAGGTTGATCGCTGGTCATGACGCTATCTTCAGAAGAATATGTAAATTCAGCGATGAAGTCAGCCACGGCCTGGCCTTTGACTGCGGTCCTAGGACAGAATGAAATATCATGCTCGCTGATCTCGACCGCCCATTTAGTTAAGCGCCCGGAAGCCTCAGGCTTTTGAAGGACTTGACGTAGTGGATGATTTGTTGGTACTAAAATGGCATGGGCTTGAAAGTATGGTCGCAGTTTTCGAGCTGCCGTGATTAAGGCTAGGGCCAGTTTCTCCAAATCAGAATACCTAGTTTCTGCATCAACCATTGCTCGACTGATATAATAAACGGGCCTTTGTACCCCGGAATCTTCTCTTATTAAAGCGGCACTAACGGCCGTGGAAGACACAGATAAATAAAGAATGAGTTGCTCATGCGCCACAGGCTTAGATAAAATGGGGGGAGCGCTCATATATTGCTTCAGTTGTTGAAAAGCTTCTTCACATTGAGGTGTCCACTTCCAATCAGACTTGGCCGTTGCACGAAGGAGTTTGAAAAAGGGCAGGCACTTGTCGGATGCTCGCGAGATGAACCTGTTCAATGATGCGATGCGACCAGCTAGACGCTGAACGTCCTTCAGAGTCACTGGGGATTTCATCTCTATCAATGCTTTAATCTTTTCGGGATTCGCCTCAATTCCGCGTTGGCCAACCATGAACCCAAGAAATTTCCCTGCAGATACTCCAAACGCACATTTTTCTGGATTTAATTTCATCTGATACTTCCTCATCAGATCAAAGGCTTCTCGAAGATCAGGAATGTGGTCATCTTCATCGATGCTTTTCACAAGCATATCGTCAACATAAACTTCCATGTTCCTACCGATTTGAGCAGCGAATATTTTGTTGACAAGACGCTGATAAGTGGCCCCTGCATTTTTGAGACCAAACGGCATTACCTGGTAGCAATATAGTCCTCGATCTGTGATGAAGGCAGTATGTTGGCCATCAGGTGGATGCATCATAATCTGGTTGTAACCAGAGTAAGCATCCATAAAACTGAGGAGGGCGTGTCCAGCTGTCGAGTCGACCAACTGGTCGATTCGTGGTGTCGGGAAGCTATCTTTGGGACATGCTTTGTTTAAGTCTGAATAATCGACGCACATCCTCCATTTGCCATTAGCTTTCCGGACGAGAACTACGTTGGCGACCCACTGTGGGTAGTCAACTTCTTTTATGAAATTTGCCGCGAGCAGCTTCTCAACTTCAGTTTTGATCGCCATTTGTCTTTCTGCAGTGAAGGCACGTCGACGCTGATGTACGGGTTTATGCTTTGGGTCAATGTTGAGACAATGTACGATGACATTAGGATCGATGCCCGGCATATCTTTATGAGACCAAGCAAACACGTCCTGGTATTCAGTGAGGAAACGGATCAAATCTTCGCGGTGGATACTGTTTAAGGAGGAACCGATGTACACGATCTTAGACTGGTCGTCTTCGGTCAAGCGGATCGCCACTGTTTCCTCCCCTGGAGTTCCTGATTTCAGAGCACTTTCTCTTGGATCCAACGCGGTGGCGAGCACGTCGGATGAACCTTGAACTATTTCCATGACAGGCGTCACTTGAGCCTTCTTTCGATCTTGGAGGGCTATCTGGTAACAGGATCGTGCCTCCTGCTGACTTCCTCGCACGACCCCTATGCCATTTGGGGTCGGAAATTTAACGCATAAATATGATGGGTGCAAGGCCGCTCCAACCTTAGTTAGTGACGGTCTCCCCAAGATGGCGTTATATGCTGATTTTCGATCTACGACGAGGAAGTTTACGAAGACGGTGGTCTTCGCTGGACTCTCCCCAAAGGTGACTGGGAGATCGATACTTCCTTCAGGTGTCACCACTTCTCCTCCAAAGCCGACAAGAGGGGTCGATACTGGCTTGAGGAGGTTTGTGGCAAGTGCCATCTTGTCGAAAGCCTCCAAATACAGAATATCGGCCGAGCTACCTGTATCCACCATAATTCGATGAGTCAGATAATTTGATACCTTCAGTGTGACTACGATGGAATCTTCATGAGGGAAATGAATTCCCGCTGCATCTTCGAGGGTGAAAGAAATTGGGGGATGGTTAGCTTTCGAAGAGTTGGACGTTTGTTCCAGCCAATAGATCTGCTGGGGTTCTTTGGACGCCTTTCGGGCGTATGCCTTTCTTGAAGCTTGAGAGTCACCCCCGCAAGCTGGACCCCCGACGATAGTGCGAATTTCTCCTGTGGGCTCAGCATCCTCTTGGTCGGTTTGATGATGAGACGGTTCCTTTTGGCGAGATGAGGTTTTCGCCCTTTCTGGTGACCTATTTTTACGAGCAACATAATCTTGGAGATGGCCTTTTCGAATGAGGGCTTCGATATGGTCTCGTAGAAAGATACAGTCCTGGGTCCTATGCCCGTGATCTTTGTGGAAGTAACAGAACTTACTCTTATCTCTCTTCTCGGGATCGGATTTAATCTTTGCAGGCCACTTCACATATGGCTTGTGTTTTATCTCCATTAGAACCTTTTCAGGAGACCGATTAAGAGGAGTGTAATTATGATATTTACCAGAGTAAGGCTTCCTGGGAGAACGATCGCGCTGATCGCGATGGTATTTTTTATCTGTAGAAGTTCCTTCTGGCTTGCGTTTCTTACTTTGTACTCCATGGCGTGTCAATGCGACTTCTTCTGCATTGATATATTTCTGAGCTTTGGCTTGGAATTCCGCCATAGTTTTCGGCGGGCTCTTATCTAAGGCAAACCTAAATTTCTCGCTCGTTATTCCAGCAATGAGGGCTGTGAGACCCTTTTCTTCAGTGTAACCCTCAGTTTGAACGGCTTCGGCAGTGAACCGTACTGTGAACTCTTTTATTGTCTCCCCATGTTGCTGTTTCAGATTCATCAGATGGGAGGCTGGCTTTTTAATGCGAATGCTTCCCATGAATTGAGAAAGAAATATCTCCGATAATTGGGAAAAGGAACTGATGGAAAGAGGCTTTAACCCCCGAAACCACGTACGAGCCGCTTCCTTCAATGTAAGGGGAAAAGCCCTACACATGATTTCTGAACCATGTCCCTCCAACTCCATGAGGGACCTATAAGTTTCCAGATGTTCCAGAGGATCGCCAATGCCTGTGTACGGAGCGATAACAGGCGTTCGATACTTTCTGGGCAACGGGGCTTCCATGACCTCGCTTGTGAAGGGAGATTCAGATTGATGTATTGCCGCCATGATAGCAGATGGCCGATTTGCCTGGTATCTCTGCTCCATGACATCAAAACGGTCTTGGATTCTTTTGAGATCTCCTTCCCATGGCAAGGTATAGCTAGACGTTTCGGCGGTGGAGCCTTGCGGTTGAGGTTGTCGAGACGAACTGGAATGTATAGAATGCGGAGACGGCACAGGGGGATGGCCTCCAAGTGGTGGGACCTGTGGTTCATCCATAGAATGTCTGGAAGCAACTGGTATGGGTGGCGGTGGTAATCCTTCGGAGGGTTGTCTTTGCGGTTCAGGGAAGTGCTGATCAAGCCGATTTGACAGTGCCTGAACTCCGGCGTTTAGAGTTAGGAGAGTGTTCCCGAGGAATCGTAGGACATCATCCTGATTTCCAGAGGCCTCCAATAATGGATTTGTTGATGGCATATTTGGGGCTCCTTGAGGGATATCCGTCGGAACAGGTGGGAGGGCAGGTGCGGATTCCGTCTCACCGGGTGGAGGTGGTGCCTGCCTCGAAGTTGAAGGATGAACAGTCTTTTTAGGAGGCATCACCGAAGGATTTTGATCGGTGGTTAACACGATTGATTTTAATGATCAAGTCGTTCCCACAGACGGCGCCAAACTGTTAATGTCAAATTTTGTAATGAGATCCTCCGGCTTTTCTCCTCCGCTCCAACAGGGATTTCCACCACCAGACCTGAAGCAAGACAGCAAATAAGGGTGGCTGGGGACCAGCCGTTAGCCCTCCGACGCTTAAGTTAGGCCACAGAAGAGAAGCCAAGCAAAACGGGATCAAGATTGAATGATGAGTACGTACCTCCTCTTCAATGGAGCCATCCCCTTATATAGATCTGAAACAATCCAATCTGTTACGTGAGATGTCGAAATCCCGTTGATGTCGCACACGATACTGAGAATCCGCTGATTTCGTGGGATAAGATCCTATCTTTTTAGTCAGATCCAACCCAATGATTTATTCCAACAATCACGCCCCTAGATGGTAATCCCTTGAAATCCGGGCCTCCGAAAAGGAAGGAGACGCCCGTAGCTGGGAGTCATGACCTCCGAAAAGGAAGGAGACGCCCGTAGTAAAGCTGCTCGCAGGTTAAAATGTGGTCGCGAGTCCAAGTACATATTTTGGGTGTAATATCTTTCAACGACTTGTGAGAAGGTCTGCTCGCGAATCTAGTTTTCCGTATTTGACCATCCACGACTCCAGACCAGATGATCTCGAGAGTTGAATGGGCGTTCCGTACTTGTCCAATATTCGACTCTCGATCAGATGATCTCGAGAGTCGAATGGGCGTCCCGCACTTGTCCAATATTCGACTCTCGATCAGATGATCTCGAGAGTCGAATGGGCGTCCCGCACTTGTCCAATATTCGACTCTCGATCAGATGATCTCGAGAGTCGAATGGACATTTCCACGTGAAATCTTATCTCCACCATTTTGCCTATAACAATAAGGAAAGAAAGAAGAAAAAAAGAACAAAAGAAAGGGCCCGGGCCCACACTATACAACCATGGGCCCCAACACACTCTAAACAATCAGGGGACCCATTCCCTGAACAACAACGTCACCCTATTACATATATACTCTGGAGAAAACTTTACATTTCGGAAGCACCTATTGTTCCTTTCTAACCAGATTGCCCACAGGGCCGCAAGTAAGGCCACCCTCCTTTTGCTCAAGCATCCTAACCCTCCATGGGCCCCAACACACTCTAAACAATCAGGGGACCCATTCCCTGAACAACAACGTCACCCTATTACATATATACTCTGGAGACGACTTCACATTCCAGAAGCACCTATTGTTCCTTTCTAACCAGATTGCCCACAGGGGCGCAAGTAAGGCCACCCTCCATCTTCTTTTGTTCAAGCATCCAATCCCTCCAAAGACCCAGGCTCAATAAAGGGAGTCGATCAAGCCTGACATGACCTAGAAAACAGAAGCCAGATTGAGGATTCAAGACTAGACAAAGGAAGAGAAAGGACATTGAATGAGCAAGTGATCCACGGTTTCTGCAGCTTTCAAACACAAAGGACATGCACTGGGGATGCACATTCCTCTTTTTTTTTTTTTTAAGATTATCAATGGTTAATATCCTATTTCTCCCCGCGAGCCAGACAAAAGCTGCAACTTTCAAAGGAGCTCCAAATTGCCAAATCCTTGATGTGTGGCATTCTTCTCCTCTCTGACCTTCTCCTGCAAGGATCGTGTAGCAGGATCTTGTAGATATATCCCCGATTTATGCTTGATGTGCGGCATTCTTCTCCACTATGCTTGGGCACAAAAGAAACTAGCCAATATATAATGTTCTCATGACGTTATGACATCTACATAGGGCATGAATTGGAGGTTTACATCACCAACATGTGTCACTTAGGGAAGCCGATGAATGTCAAATGCCAAAAAATGAAGGTAGTGACTGCCCTATGAGGGAGAGTCGCATGCTCTTGCTAACTTGTCCAGGTGTTGCATGCTCTATGGGTGTAGCATTGGGCACAATCATGTTGGCATCAGTGAACAGGTGTTGATTGGTTCCCTGCTATTCTTTGTAGCTACTACTTGAACATGTCCTGTCCATTTCTTGTCAGATGGTGATACATGTGTACTAAACTCTGCCCCATCACTAGCTGGTCCCCAACCCAGGTAAATCAGTGCTGATGTCAGATGGCAGCCAATCATCAAAATTTTGCCAAGCTACCACGAGAATAAGCAAACCCATATAGCTAGGACAAGGTTCTGGTGATAACAGTGATGATGGTGATGGTGATGGTGATGGTGATGGTGATGATGATGAATGGCTGCCTTGCAAGGGAGTTGCAGGGGATCATGCTCTTTCAACAAGCTTATTGCAGCTCAAAATATACAGTGGTTTCAAAATCACAATTTGAAATATTGGTGTAGACCAGCTATACCGCACCCCAAGAATAACCAAACAAAATATAGCTACAATATGTCAATGGACAAACAAAATATCACTACGAGATGTCAATTGACATATTAAGATGCATGTCTATGCAATCTCTATGAATACCAACAGCAAAAAATAGAACTCCAGAAAAGAACAATCAATGACTAATAGCAAAAAGAAAAATATTAAAATATCACTCGATTCATAAACAATGAGAAATGCGAATCAAACATTTAAAAGCTAAAATGAGTTAACATATTTTGATGATTATGATCTAGATTTATCATCAAAGGATAGATTGGTCTATTAGCAATTTATAATTGAATCTTAGCTAGAACTTTGAAAGATTGTTCCATTTGACACCTAATCCATACCATGCACCCGCTAGACATGTTCCATGTATTAGAAAATATAAACCTCTATTATCTTAGTTTATGCTATCAAGGTTTCTTACATGGACATGGTGCATTTGTGAAAGTGTTTGAATCATCATAACAAGAAATTAACTTTAATTTGGTAGCCATTGATCAAGAGGCCAACGCAAGTCTCTATTACATATTTACATTCAACATGAGTCTTACAAGCCACAGTGGGTGGTCAAAAAGGAAGCTTTCCCCTTTGGCCTTGATTGCCACCATCTAAGCATAATCCCCATTAATTGGGGTCGACTACACAAAAATCTTTTCTTAGACCATAAGTCACCGAGTCTTTTCTTACTACCTCCACCCACATCCTTTTGGGCCTTTCCCTTTTCTTATTACTTACACAAATCATGTTCCACCATTCCTCTTCCATCTTCCACTGCAATTATCTTATTAACCGTTCCTACTATTGTAAGTGATCATGAACCAAGGATGTGTGGTACTAACAAAGAAATGCATCAACATCCAATACCAACAACATGGAATCAAATTGGTAAAAGTACCTGAAGTCTCACACAAATGCATGAAATTTGAGAAATAATAAGTGGCAAAAGTAGTTACCTTTACAGGATATGAGTTTCCGCATAACTATGGCCAAATAATCTATTTAGTATTGGAACAATCCAATAAATTACTCAATAATAATATGAATAAACAACCAACCTTGGGTAACTGCATCCCGATCAGACTGTGAGTCTCCATCCCTATCATTTGATCCAGAAGAACGAGTTTCCCACTTTCCATGGCTTCCTCGGGAATAAGTACTTTGTAGGCTGTCCGCTCTATTTGGTGGGCTTGAACCATACCTAGAACTTTGTAAAAATAAACCTCCAGAGTTTCTTTGCCGCTCGGGTATGCTATAGGATGCATCCTCGAATTCACTGCTTCCAAAGACCACCATACTAAGTTCCATACATCCCAAAATGAAAGAGGAAAAGGGGAGTGACAACCAGAATTATAAAGTGTGTGGAAAACATTAGGCAGAGTTCTCAATTCATGACAACCAGAGAAGTTTTATATTATGTGCACAAATAAAAGTGGGGTTCATAGTTCCATCATCCAAACTATTGATCTGATGTACCCACCATGGATAGAGTATCAATATATTCCCAATGTGACAATCCTGGATCTCTGATTATTGGCGTGCAAACCAAAGGTTGAGAAATGAACGCAATAACAACTCGCATTCAATGAAAAAAGCAAAGCCAAAGATTGAACAACCAGGATCTTCCAATCTGGGAGATCTTTAGAATGCCCTGCATCAATAGTGGGGCCCATCAAATCAATGGTATGGATGATCGAAACACGTGAGCCACTTGTACATATTGTGTAAAGAATAGGAAAGTATCTAGCTGAATACCTTCCTTTTGTCAGGAATACAAAGCACATTCTATTTTACAATTGGTGAGAATTTTTTACATTTCAAGTTCAATTTGAAACAATATGGATAGAAAGTATCTAGCTGAATACCTGTGACCAAAACAAAAATTTTACATCATAAGGTTGAAAGGAAAACCATACCTTAAAATTGATGCATCAAAACCAGCAGGCAAACTTTTGCATATATCAAGCTCGCTAAAAGATAAGAGAAAATCCCTGGTATATGAAATCTTTGACTTCCTGAACCCCATTAAAAGAAGAGAAGTTACTATAATAACAACAAAAGCCAAACAACAAAACTAAAACACACAAGGATGATCGGATGAAAGAGGTACTTTTGAGATTCATCTTTATTTTCGACTGGTAATCCTGGCTCATGTTGCCCTTCAATTTCCGAACCCATTTTGGGAAGCCCCGAAATCGCTGGAAATGGAACAGCTTGTAGAAGTGCAAAGCCAATCACAACTGGTGTGCAATGCCTATGAAAATTCACAGTTAAGTTTCAATTGTACAAGGGTACAGTGCCCATCAATCGGCTTCTTGAAAATCCTCAAAAACCAAATTATCTCAACAGCTGATTTCAATCGTCCACTCTTCTTAACAGAACCCCAGGTCAAAAACCCATAAATTGTCACTCAATACTGTCATCAATGAAGTAAACAAGTTTGCAAAAGAAAAGAAATAGTCTCACTGACGCAGGGCCATAGCTCAGCTCCCTCAAATCCGTAAACCAAAGACCCGATTATTTCAACTCCCAGGCAGAATCCAAATTAATAACGAATTTCAAAGAAATTCTCCCACCGTGAAAATTTGCAGCCAAGATTCAATCATACAAGGCCATGCCCATTAAGCATCAACTTGATAATAAAACATCAAAGATGCAATACGGATAATCTCAACCATTCATTTCAATCATCCAATCTTCTCAACCAAAACCCAATGCAGAAACCCAAAATTTCTAACTCACTGCAGCCGACGACGAAATCTTAAAAAGAAAACGATAAAAACAAAAGAAATTCAAAGAACAACTCCCCCCATGTCATTTCATTACTATTCGTCCGCAGATGCAAGCAGAGTTAATCAAGAATCGTCCGCTACCAAAATTACTTAAAATACTAAAATCCCAAATTCCAGAAACCAATATCGAATCACTGCATTCTCTAATCCAGAATTATTTCCCGAAGCGACGCAGAATCATCTCAAATTCATTAATAACAGCAATAATTCCTCGATCAAACCGAAAAGGAGACGGAATTTTTCATGCACTAGAGCTCGGGAGAAGCATCGGAGCGGAGGATATCTAGGGTTTTAGATTTTCTAGTACAAGGCCTGAAAATTGAGGCGAACTGATGAGACAGAGAGGGCGAAGAAGGAGCTACCTGAACCGTGGATTGAGAGAGAGAGGATTGGTAATCCGCCGGATTTGGAGAAGCGGAGATTCTAGGGTTTTGATCTGGAATTTTTATCTCTTCCGATCGTGTTGGAGAAAGGGAGCGAGCGTGGGAGGATTGCAGAAAGAAACGGAAATGACGTTCTCTTCTCTCTCCAAAAATCGATATCGATTCTCACATCAGCGAAGGAAAATAATACCAAACCAGAAGAGCGAGACCTCTGCCGTGTGCGTTCATCACATTTTAGTAGATCCACCTACAACGGGATGAGAGGGGCCCACCGTTATGTTTTCACGACATCCAATCCGCCTGCGCAAGCGGATTGGGTGGTGACCCCACACCCAGGGGACGCGGATTGCGTCCGACCCTGGGTCGGACCTTTAAACGTCCGACCAGATTTGTGTGGGTCCCACTGAGATTTATCGGTTTATCCACGCCGTCCATCCCTTCTTTAAGATCATTGTAAGATATGGGCAAAACATGAAGCAGATTCAACGGTCCAGTGTACTCCACCAGAGATGACCCTTGCATTTAATGCAACTAGCATTTATTGCTTTGTGTATTTAATGCAGCCAAAGCTTACTATTTTGTGGTCGACTGGACGGTTGGATCTGCTGCATTTTTAGGCCCATTTCCTAACATGATCTTAAAGAAGGGATGGACGGCATGAATAAACAGATACATCTCTGTGGGCCCCACGCAGATCTGGTCGGACGCTTAAAGATCCGACCAGGGGTCGGACGCAATCCGCGTCCACACCCTGGGTGGTGATGGTGCTGTGGGGCCACTGTGAGGTATGCGTTTTATCCACGCCGCCCATCCGTTTTGCAGCTCATTTTAGGGCATGAGCCCAAAATGGAAGCAGATTAAAATCTCAAGTGGTCCACGCCACAGGAAAGAGCGGTGATTGGACGGCCACCATTAAAAACTTCTTGGGGGACAGAAAATGATTGCATCAAGCTGATATTTGTGTTTCCCTTCGTCAATGTGTGTGTGCCTAACTAACCTGAATAGCTAATTAATATTACGGTGGCGCCAAGAACGTTTCAACAGTTGTTTCCTGCGGTGTGGTCCACTTGAGCTTTTAGGCTAATGCCCTGAAATGTTTCGTGTGATGTGGCCCACTTGAGATTCGGGTTTGCTTTAGATTTACGCTCATGCCATAAATGAACCCGCAAAATAGATGGACCACGTGGATATGGAGAATGTATATTACATGTCCCAACGGTGCCGAATACCACCTAGCTCGGTGGTGTTGGGTCACCACTCAATTGGCTCCTCTGCCCACCATGATCTCCTTGTGTTTACACTTGACTGTCCTGTAGCTTAGGGGATGCCACATGACAATGAGATCTCGATAAGAAATAAATGGAAGATCTTTTCAAATACTCTAATGGTTGAATTTGATCAATATCCAAAAAGTCGTGAGTAGTTCATAAACTCGTAAGTTCAATCGGCTATTATCATGGGATGCATGTTGCATGTTTCACCAATATGGTAGAGTCGACTATTTACCTTAGTAGCCTCATAGTTAATAATGGGTAACGATCGAAATATGGTCATCGTTAAGAACAAATTTAGCCGATGCACCATATACAGAAGAGACCCTTACGGCCAAAACCGCTCAAGGAGCTACGAAGCAACGTAAATGCGACATTAAGTTGGTCGATTTTCACAGCAAACAACACACTTTTAAGCGAATGAAAGGATAGCAATCATTTATACACGACGTCACAAGAAGAACTCTCATCCATATGGTGAATGTCGGACGTGTGCATGACCAATAGCCAACCCACAAGAAATGACTACCACACGTGGTATTGCATAAGAAGCCACAATTGTTTACGGACCCAAACGGTTATTTCCATGTCAGCAAATATGAGAAGTATCTATAAAGATATCTCTCTAGCTACCACCCAAAATTTCTATAATATGAAGAAGATTGAAGAGCTTCAGGCCCTCGCAAACCCAACACAACAAAACGATGCTTATCTAGCTTAGCTTTTAGTGTATTTCAGTCTACTATATACATTATTATGCTGGACTGGGCCTAGCTTAGGAGTAATGTAATTTTCTTCATCTACGCTCATGTTGCTCGACCAAGGAAGACCTTTTTTTTTTCTTTTTAGTGTAATTTCCTTTACCCAGACCTAAGTTGTTAAACTAAGGAAGACCTTAGCTTTAGGACCTCATCATCTACCCTATAATCACTGGATTCCATAGGATTTCTCTTTATTTATGAGTATTCATCCTTAATAAATATAATTTCTTTTCCTTTTATTTATATGTTGTGTTAATCGATCAATCTCTATTATTATAGTGCAAAACAGTATTTTCGGCTTAAAAGCAAAAAGAATTCATTAATTAGAAGGATGAACCCTCCCATTTACAAATCATTTGGTATCTATTACAAGTGGTTGAATAAATGGCCAAACTGCTAAGTTCTTGGTCATAGATAATCATTCTTAGTCTATCTTAACACTTGGGGTCAAAAGCGTTTGGTTGGGATTAAACCGCGCTAAGTTTTGGCACACTAGGCATCACGTACATGTACCAATTACGAATTTTAAGTTAAACACCTTGGCTTAAGAAACTCAAATAGGCCCGTCGATATGCGCGGGAGGGATAAGTGTCAACACAAGCAATTAATATCAAAGGTATTGTGCTTGCGTCACTTTTGCAATAGCCAGGTAGATCAAATTGCAACAGCTAGGTAGATCAAATTGCAACTTTAGAGCAGGAGATTCACAGACTTACCTCGACCCGTGCCTTTCAGCAAGAGGAGCTCCAATACCTGCAAGGAGAAAACGAGAAACTCCTCTAGAGATTAGAGGAGCTGAAGCATAAGGAGAGAGACCATCTCTGATGCATAATAGGGAGGTGGAAATGATAAGTGCTCACGATTTATGTAATGAGAGGGATTGTACATGTAGCCATGTAATTTTTGTATTCCAATGCATCTAGCTTTTATTTTAATGATATATGATTGTTAAAAATTAAGAAAACTTATGCAAAAAAACTTGTATCATATCTGTTTGTGCGATTTTGATTTAAGTTTGTATTACTTATGAATGTAGGAATCAAACATGTGACTCAACCAGGTGTCATCTTTGGTTTCCAAATTAGTCCATAGGAATTCTGATTTCTTTAAATAGTGCAAGTTGGAATCCTGCCCTTTAGGGTCGTCTAAAGTTAGGCTATAATCCTTAAGTACATATGTTGTACTTTATATTGCTCTAATTGATGCACTACCTAGATCTTTGCTTTCCTTTCTTCTTCTTATTTGTTATTCTAATTAATCATGTTTACTCACGGTGCCCATTTGAGTTTTTTCCCTTCTAGGTTTGATTATCATTCTTGCTCGCATCATTTTTCAGGTTTTTATATCGAGGGAATTTGCTCTTTCCTACCCCTTGGCAATTGTGCATCTTTGCTCTTATCACCCTTTCGAGCTCTCACCACGTCTACTCATGTACCTGCTTGTTTTATTCGAAGTACTCTTTCAGGTTTTCATCTCTTCCCATTTCGCTTAGGCCCACTTTTATCTCTTTTTTTCCCCTAACATATTTTGTGAAGCTATGATGTGATCCTTCTATTGCTAATCAGCCAAGGGCTACCTTTATCACTGAGCATGGTTCCAAAGTGACTTGTGTTAGGGATTTTGATTAATCCGAGAGATTTTATTTTGGTAATTAAGAAATTTGGTTATCTATCGATCTATCATGAGGGGCCAATAATCTTATTATTTTCCTTTTCTTTTTCTTTTTCTTTTTCTTTTTCATCTTTCATCTTTCGTTTTTTATTTTTCATTCTTTATTCTTATTCACTATTAGGATTTATTTTTTACTGGGAATGATTAGGGGAAGGTTCTCATCTTAGTCAATTAGCCTTGATTATTGTCACTTTATAGTTACACCTAATGCTGGTGAGTTGAGTTGCCCGTGATAAATTTTAACCATGTAAGCCTTGATTAGTTTGTGGAGATTTTCACCCTTCTTGTTAGTAAGGCACCTCTTGGTAGCACTTTCTGGAACAACTTGTGGGTCATCCCATTTGGGCTTAAACTCGCCCGTTAAGTTTGGTAGATTTGATGGTAGAATGCTCGTCAGTATCATAATTCCAACCGAGAACGTCCTCTTACAATTATAATTGTTATAGGCTCGAGCAATTCTTTTTTGGTAACTTAGCAAATAACAGAGGGTTCACATGTATTTTTCGTTTGCCAAGTTCAATTAGTCGTATCAAGCCTAAAGTCATTCACTTTCCTCGACTTCACTTTCTATTAGTATTCACAATGATGGACTCTCGACTTCAACCAGTAAGACTATCTCCATTTCGTATGTTGGCTCATAAAGAATTACACTGGTTATGGTTCGTATGGATGTTCAATAAACCCAGAGTATATACGAAAACATTTCTAACTACTTGAGACAAATCTTGACCATCTTTTTCAATATAAGCATGAACATCTTATTAGCGACCTTGACCTCGTCATTCATCCACAATCATAGGGCTTGACCAATGCTTCTTATGTTTAAATTGATTGAAAAATTCGCCTGCCTTTCAGTTCACTAAAGGCATCCCATTTTTTGTGACGATGACATGTGAGACTCCATAGTGGTTGATGCTATTGTGTTTTCAAGAAGTGTTGTTGCAATAATTGTGTAGGATGTGGTCTCCGCCCACTTTATGTAGTAATAATCCGCAATGAGGATGTCTTCATGATCATTAGGTGCCTCCGGGTTAATTTTACCTATGAGACCGATGCCCCACATTAAGAATGGCCAGGGCATTATCATATTGTAAAGTTCAGAGGTCAGCAAGTGGATTTAATTGGCATGTTCTTGACACTTGAAGCATCTTCTAACATATTGGCAACAATCAATTTTCATGGTTAGCCAATAGTATCCGAGTCACAAGATCTTCTTCGTCATCATGTGGCTATTCATGTATAGTGACAGATGCCTTCATGCACTAATAACATGATTTTGACTACTTTTGACTCTTTCACACATTGTAACAAAACTTAATTAAAAGACTGCTTGTAGTGAACACCATCATCGATCGTGAACAATGTTGTTAAATGTTGAATTATGTGGTGATCAATGGCAACATCTTTGGGATGCATCTGACCTTCCAAGTACTACTTGATGTCGATGCACCATGAATGATCATAGAAGGGCACTTCAGCTTCTTCTATCTGTAGATAAAATATCTCATACTAAAATTCCACCATGAGACCCATTTAAAAACACCCCTCATAATCTCAAACATAAATGTAAGGGTTGTACGAGAGTTGACAAACTAATTCTCCAAGCACGTGTATGTGAAGGTGATCTTCTTGAATTTTTCAATTAGATTCTCTTGATATACATGATACGGGATCGAATTTTCATTATTGGTCTTTCAGTCGATTTTTTTTTTTATCGATGATGAATTATAAATCGTTAAAAACTCACAATTTTTTTTTATGCCCAAGTGATGGCCTAAATTTTGAAATGCAGTGGAATAAAAGGTTTTTGAAAAATCTAATTTCTTATATTAACATGATCCCCGTCTTAAATCAGCCCTTATCCCTCAAAAATAGAAAAATCTAATTTAACATAGTTATACCTAAAGTAGAATTGTTGATCCAGTGTTGTTGTCGATCTCTTAGCACAATTATCCTCTCCCAAATCTATCCAAGATGAAGAGAGTGGAGAGCCATCGTCAAAATCCTGCTAGGGCCCAGATCTAAACTTTGAGTTGTCCTAATGCAGACTTCACATATAAGATGTGGACATGTGAGATTGGAGAAAGCTTGGGCATGGTCCACTTCCTCTCTATTCTCTCTTCCTATTTTCCTTTTAGGTATGGACGTCCACCATGATGAGGGGAGGTAAGATTTCCAAGGCTCTCTCTTTCCTTTTGTTTTTTATAGAATCTTAAAAGGAGTTTGGGTTATAGGAGGATACACCCCATATGGTGCTCCACCACTATATAAAACAATTGTGTACCATACCGTGAAAGATATCCATATACTTATCTAATTCATGCACCGCAACAGTCCAAATCCCTTTACTATCAATGGTTGCAATCCCTAAGCAATTTTCATGTCACCCAGGGTATGGATCTTATTAGATCTTAACCATTAGATGTCTATCAAGTATGATTTAAAATAAATCAACAGCTAAAAACACAAGCTAATAGTTGAAAAACTTCAATTAACTAATTGAAAACTTGAAAAATGTAATCTGACATTTTAAATACTTAATGGACAGTCCAAATCTTAAGATCAATCACATATTCATGTCCTAGGAAGACTAACATGTTGGATCATGTATACTTCGAGAACTCTGATGAAGAAATCTAACTACACCCACTTCAGTAGCTATGCAAAATCCTTATAAAGAGAGCTAAATTATGATTAATCATAACCTCTTCATGCGCACATTCTCAGTGTGTAAGGATTTTATAGAGCTAATGTAAGCATAAACCCATTTAAGTCTAGGCATGATAGGCCTCTAGGTCCTAATGCTAATAAGTAATCCATGTCAATGCAAGTGATCACCAAAAGCCCAATCCAATAAACCTTCAATGGCATGCTTACACACTCACGTGGGGTAGGGAATGAGGTAAACCAATACTAAGTAGGCCCTAATGGGTAGAAACTGTCTATCCTAACACCAAATCAACCCTCTCATATGAGATAACCATTCAATGACATATATGCATGCTTAATAACCAGCATAGTCATGGCCAACCGGGGCTACCAAGTCATTGTGTCCAATCTCGAGTGCTCAAGAGCATCAAAGGTGATACCTCTTAAACATGTTCCATAAGAATTAACTTAAAAGGAAAAAAAATGCATCGTGTTAATCAATTGAGGTCCAATAACATTGGTTTTTCAGGGAACGACCCCAAAACTAAGATGATGGCCTCTTTTAGATCAACTATACCTTATACTCTAACATGTTATTTATGCATCCAAATGCTAACTGCCTTGAAATCGGAATTGAAATCTCATCAAGCAAGTAGAGAATTACCTCTGCGCCACTTCCTTTTAAGTTAGTTACACCGTTGAAGTACAAGGTCCACTTGTCTCCCTTTTCTTTCTTCTTCTTCCTCGATGAATAAGTATCTTCATTAGGAAAATACGTCTTCAGTAGTTGATAGTTGGGTAGGGAGTGAGTTGCCAGGTGATTCCCTAATGCTTGCCCCCTGATTTCTTTTCGAGTGACATAGACAATGTCAAACTCAGAGAGAAATAACTACCATTTATGATCTTCTTGTCAACGTTAACTTCTCAAACAACCACTTCAATTGATCTATATGAGTGAGTAGGAGTATCAAATAAGTCATCATGTGCCGACAGAGGCGTAGGTGGCCCATACAAGGGCTAAGCAGGTCCTCTCGATCATTAAATATCTTGACCCATAATTGATTAACCTCTGACTTAAGTAGTGTATTGATTATTCTTTCCTTCTAGCATCATCATGTTGATTAAAGTCACACCCGATTGTGTTGGTCGATACTAAAATGTAGAGTAGTGGTCATCTTCCTTGGAGAGGTAGTACTAGCATTGGTAGATTCAACAAATGCTTTCTTGTTTTATTAAAGGTGGTTTAACAATCTTCATTTCATTTTTAGGATTTTTTTCAAAATAACTTACGATAGGCTCACAAATGGGAGTAAGTTGAGCAATAAAGTAACTAATATAATGAATTTTGCCTAAGAAGTAACAAATTTCTTTCTCAATCTCTAGAGGTGGCATCTCAATAATTACTTTTGTCTTGGATTTTTTGACCTTGATGCCTTTCTTGCAGATCATGAACCTGAGTAATTTAACAATGGTGGCACTAAAGACACACTTATGGGTCAAGCCATAGCTTTTATTTTTTCCATCAGTGAAGGATTTTTTTAGATCTTCAAAATGCCTTTCGATGCTTAGAGATTTGACGATCGTGTCATCCATGTACACTTCCATCTCTTAATTCATCATATCGTGGAACAAGGTTGTCATGGCTTATTGATATGTAGCTTCAACATTCTTTAACTTAAATGATATGACTTGATAGTAAAAAAGTTCCCTATGACGTGATGAACGATGTCTTCTCTCAGTCTTCGATAGCTATTTTTATCTGATTATAACAGGAGAAATTATCTATAAATGAGAAGAACCTATGACTTGCTGTGTTGTCCACCAAAGTGTCGATGCGCAGCAATGGGACGCCGTCAATAAGATTGGCTTAGTTGAGGTAGCAAAAGTCAATACACATCATAACCCTGCCATTCTTCTTTAGCACCGATATAATGTTTGAAAGCTACTTTAGGTAGTTGTTCACCATTAAGAATCCCATATTATATTTCTTGATAACCTCATCCCAGATTTTTTAGTATCCATTATGGTGTCATTCTTCTTAGTTTCTGTTTGATGGTCTTAAATTTAGGCTTCATTAGCTAATGGTGTATAACTAGGTCTTCATCTTCCTTATTCATACAAATGCATGAGCTCAAAGTTTAACTCTAGAATGAAATCATATGAGTCGACATCAAATTCATATGCTTCGATAAATAAACTAACTTATTTTTAAAATCTTTAAGGTTTTTTTTTATATATTTTTTAAAACTTTATCAGTTTCTCGCTTTATATATATATATATATATATATATATATATATATATATATATATATATATATATATATATATATATATATATTGTTGTTGTTGTTTAATTTTATGGAATATTTAATGTTTTTGCTCTTTTTTATTTTTTTGAGTTTTATAAAAAAATATGTTTTAAGTATTTTCATGGATATTTAAATTTTTAAGATTTTTAGTTTTTGAAAGCTTTAAGCAAGACGACATTGTAAACCAAGTGCAATACTGGTTCGACCCAAGGAGTTGGATGCTATTTTCATTGGCTCTTTTTTTTTAGAGGTCGGCATCCTTAGAGAATGTGACAGTCAATTCTATCATTATGGGCATATTAGAGGATTCAAGCCTCATTAACCCACCTTGAGAGTTTAGCCTATGCTTTATTTTAGTATCTTTAGTTGCTAAATTGTCATCTTACTTAAATTAACATAATTTATTGAATTATGTGCTTAATTTATGCTTTGGTCATTTACGTCTTCTCGTATATCTTGAAATGACCATTCTATGCATGATCACCTATGTTTATATAGGAATATATGTTATCATCATGAGATGCATGTACCATGTGTTCATGAGATGCATGTACCATGTGTTTAAGTTCATGCACCATTAACCTCTATTGTTAGCATTAGCTTATAGTTATATCTGAGATTTTCTAATCTCTCATTCTCTAAACTAAATTAGTGTATCATTAAGGGGGAGAGATTGGTTTGCATCTGCTGACAAAAAAGGTGAGAATGATCTATCCCTCCAAAACAAAGTGGTTTCTGCTTTACGAACGTGTTTTGCAGGATCTATTTGTTGCAGGGGGGCTGTTGGATTATGGGGGAGCAATTGAAGAAGAGCAGCGCATGGTTACATGTCTTAGTTTGTATTTCGAGTTGTAATATTTATACTTTGACATATAATTTATTTGTTGTTTGAGTATTGTCATTGGCATGGACCATGACAAGGTATAAGTTAGGTTTTTGTTACGTAATTGACAAATGGAGAGATTGTTAGTGCACTTATTTATGGTATATTAGTGCACCTTATTTGTCAATTACGTATGTCAATGTGTTATAATGTCGGTTAAGCCTTGACAAGCTAAAAACCGAAGATTTAAGTTGACAAGAAGCATCAAGGACGAAGAAACATGTAAAACAGAGATGCCTTGGTGACCCTAACGTAGCTATTAAAACCAAAACAACCTTAACTTCTATATGACTTGGACCCCAATATTGTTAGAACTAGAAAATGGATATGATTACATTTTCTGTGTGTTTTGTGTAATGTATTGTTGCTCTGGGGTTCTGAGTAATAGAAACATTCATAGATAATCACAAACATTCACAAAAGGTACACAAGAAGAGATATGACAAGGCAAATTTTATTCCAGAGATTCTGAGATCTTGTACAAAACAAGTCGTGATCTGGCACGAGCCCTTAATTACATCGAATGATCGATAACCCTTGATTAAAAGGAGAAAGACTAGTAGAGACTATGGCCTTAGAGTTTGTGGTCATAGATACCTATATTTGTTTTGTTATGGACTGAACTATCTTTGTATTAGTCAGTTGTCTATGTCCCATATTTTGACCGAAGATCCAGGCTGAGACTATCAGGGTCTATGACTGAGAAGGACGACTCTGGGCTCGCGCCTATCATGTATGGACAGGTGACCTCGGGAAGTCCAATCTATAGTTGTGTATACCTACGTAGTCCAATCGACGGATGCCGTTTGAATGGATAGGGCATCGACTGTTGTGTTGTGGCAGTTCATAACAATTGCTTTGTAGAGGATTGAAACTCTTTGACATGGTTTATCGTGATAACCATAGTCCCGTTTTTCTAGCTCTCTACCCAAATCGGATCATATCTTTATAGTAGATATAAATGATGACATATTTGCGTAGTTCTGGATGCTGGCGGCTTCTTTTCGAGAAGTCATTCCATTCAACGTGTCGAATTGAGTCAAACCTTGAAGATGCACAATTCTGCTCGTTTAGAGAATTCGGAACGTCTATTTGACCGTTCCATTGCGTTGAGAACGCTCGAAATACCCAAAATAGGCTCAAATGGAACTTGAAAACACTTAAAATTGAGTCCGGTGCACCCGCGAACATGTTCTGTAATTGGCTGATTTTTAGGGTACATGGGCCTTAATTTAGGGTGCGTGGAGCATTTTTCGGTTACGTGGGATCGAGTATGCAAATCTGGATTTCGTCAAATTTATGGACGCGTGGGACCCGAATTTACAGGTGCGTGGGTCATTTTTGGGTGCATGGGAGTCCGACGCACTTGTCTGATTCATGTTGAATTAATGGGCGCGTGGGACCCGAATTTATGGGTGCGTGGACCTTTTTCGGGTGCGTGGGACACCAATCCACTTATCCGAATTACGTCGAATTTATGGGCGCGTGGGATGATTTTTCGGGTGCGTGGGACCGAATTGTTGGGTGCGTGCCCACACTTGTGAAAAATCAGGATTCAGACCTGCGGTCGTCTTGGTCGGCGTGGCCTTCCGGTGGAAGATGTCGGCGATCGAAAAAGAGTTTTTCGGTGACCGAGAAGGGTTTCCGGCGATCAGAAAGGGTTTCCGGCAAAGGTTTTCCTGCGAAAATTTCAAATACTCAGAGGGTAGTCGCTCTCTCTCTCTCTCTCGCTCTTTGCAGAAGTAGAAATGAATAGTCGAACGGGGTATTTATACTCGAAAATACCAGAATTCAGTCAATGAGGGGCTGCCACGTGCCACACACCCTTAAAATACCTCTCACGCACCTTAAAATTGACATGCGGAGGTCCAACGCACCCGGAAATGTATTTTGGATTTTGCTGAATTTATGGGTGCGTGGGACCCTGAATTTATGGGTGTGTGGGACCTCTTGCACCCTAAAAAATGGCATTTCTGGAATACGTTGAATTTATGGGTGCGTGGACCCATTTTTGGGTGCGTGGGAAGCAATGCACCCTTTAAACCGATTTTTTATTTTGACGAATTTTAGGGTGCGTGGGCACCTGAATTTATGGATGCGTGGGACCTCCTGCACCCTGAAATGAGTTTTCTGGTTTCGCTGATTTTTCGGGTGCGTGGGTACCCGAATTTATGGATGCGTGGGAGTCTGAATTAATGGGTGCATGGGACGGACTTTTGAACTCTACCATTTGGGTTTTGAATTTTGATAGGTTTGTGGGGCTCGTTTGATGATGAAAGCACATGTATTGTTCATTATAAATCATAATCAAGCTATGAGTTCAATTTTGGGCGATTTCGATCACGGTGGTTTGCGGGGCCCGCCAGAGATTTTCGTCGAAATTGGCTAAGTAAAGGAACTTTTGCAAATCTCCGTTTTGCGTGCACCGGGAAGCATTTTGTAGGATTATTTTGGGGATGTGTGGACGTTCTGTTCGCTTTGAGGGACCCTACATTTTGGGACCCCAACAAGTATGTATACTTTTAGTCATCATAAAATGGCCTTAGGAGTCCCAAAAGACCACCCTTTGTAAGGCTCAAGAGGTTTGTGTGCTACTGTAAACAAACTAGCCAGATTAGCAGACTAATTGTATTATACGTAGGTCTATAGGTGCTGTAGGTGGGTCGACAAGTGCTGTAGGCAGGTCGACAAGCCCTGTCGACTAGCCAAAATGGCACATTTCTGGACAACAACCACAGAGGAAAAATTGACCGGTCGACACCCAATTTAGGCCAGCCGACAGATCCTGTCGACAGGTTGATAAGTAGTCATTTTTGTTCATTTTTAGTCATTAGAACTTCAATATTATAAATACGATGTCTGGGCTCTGGGCAAAGTGATGAGTTTTTAAGGCATTAAAGACCACACCATTGGCAAATCATTAGGGGCTCTAATCTTAGGAGTTTCAGGCTTATCTTCCATGTGATTCATCACTCTAATAAGCATTCCATGCTTTTTTTTAAAGATGAACTTGAGTTCCATCATTTTCTAAAGTTTATATATTAATCCTAATAGTTGAATTTATGTCTAAATCCTTTAGAAGACTCATCTAGGTGAATTCCTCTAGGCAACCAACTTCAATTAGTTGTAGAGAATTCAACCACCTCCCTACCTTGGTCACCTCAAAGGTAAAACATATGCAAGGTAGTTGATCTTGGAGCTTAAGCATTGGTAAATCATCGGCATCAACAATCGGGGGAGCACAATGGGAGCTGATTCAATCACAAGAGAGCTGGAAGAAGCAGTCCAAAGAAGGCACGACAACGGGGCTCAATCCGACTACAAGTAAGGATCATTTGTTAGAGTTCATACATGCTCTTTTCTTTAGTAGGATTGAGTGTGAGAGTTTGAGGACCAAGCTCAATAGATTCTTTTATAGGACCTAGGCCCTTGTGTAGGGTTGAATCAAGTCTCCAAGGAGAGCCATTGACAAGGGTGCATACGTGTATGTTATTGGTTATCCTGAGAAACCATTGTGCGTCTCTTGTGTAGGACCGAATGGTTGGGAGGAATCTCTTTAAAATTGCTAGGTTGGGAGGAACCTTATTTAAACTCCTAGGTTGAGTGGAACCTGCAAACACCTAGGTTGAGAGGTAAACCTATTGTAAAAATCTTTGATAAAGGTTGAGAGGTGAATTTGATTTAAAACTTTCGTATAGTTAAATTCGGTGTACTTATGGGTTGGGTACGGCAATCGGGAGTGAAGTAAGGAAACCGAACCACTATACATTGTTTTATTTGTGATTGCATTTGAGCAAATTTCTATTCTTGCATTGTTGCTTAATTTGATGAATTATATAAATGATGAAATGGAATGCATGCTAGGCATTTGATAAGCATATTCACATACATAACTTATAGTTTCACATCTAGGCTAGTTGCTTAATTAATTATATCGTTTATAGTCTAGACATTGCACATAAATTAGTTACTTAATTAGTAGAATTATTTGTAATATATGTGTTTGGACCTACTTGGCTTGGAAGGTAAGTGTTACTTGCTTTCATTCAATTTAATTAATAAATTAATTTTAATTAAGGTAAGAATTTTTAAAAGGTCCTAATCACTCCCTTAAGACTTAAACAGAATTCTAGTAGCTCCGCTAAGCTTTCACATATAACATAGGGTGTTGTGTTAGACCACCCCCCATGTAATTTTATGGGGAGTTGCCTAAGCATGTAGGCGACCATTTCAAGCAGTGCCTCTTGAAAAATATGTGCATCGTCAACATTTTTTAATGTGATTTTGATGTGCATAATAATTTCGAAATGAAAATTTGGGCAAGAATGGACTTTTGTTGTGCTACTACGTCATAGGCAACCTCAACCTTGGATGTAGTCTTGGCCAAAGGTCCTTTAAGATCTTGAGAGAAGATGGTGTTATATTGTCTCTTTAGAGACACTGTCCATTAAGGTTCATGTTACCCACTTTGGCATACTCTGGGTAGTGCTAAGAAACCGCATGCTCATTATAGGGTGGAACCACTTATTCTTGGAGCACGATGGGGGCCTGAGAGCAAGGAAGCTTGGCTCAAAACAAGGATTTTGAGTTCACTTTTCTTTCTAAATGAACTGGAAATGATGAGCTAGGTGGATTGGACTAGGCTTTGCACCCCCCACCCCCAAGAGCACTACAAATTGGTTGGGAGGATTAGGCCGAACTGAGGGACAATGTCCCTTCTTTGGAGGGTGACTGGATGACTGAAGATGGATCCTAATTTGACTAGGGCATGTGTCATGCCAGAAGGGGAAGGTTCTCTTCCCTAGAGGACAATGGATGGACTAGGTGTTGCTAAATTGGAATTTAGAGCCGAACTTCTACCATGGAGGAATACTGTTGGCTGGAGGTATGCCTTGATCTGGTTAGGGCATGTGGCATTGCGATAGGTTTAAGTGCCCTTAGAGGACAACAATCGAGGTGGGCACTATGCTGGTCGGTAATGCCTCTTGTAGGACCAATGATGTGGAATGCACTAGCATCAGGTTAAAGGTGATGATATTGATGGACCGAATGGGAAATTCGGTGAGGTAGACAAACTCGGCCTCAATCATGTTGACAATATGGGTGCCCAATGATGCTAGGGCAGGGGATTTTGCAGAATATTGTTGGCAACAGGAGGTGTTGTAATTACAATTTCTTTTCATCGATCAAATTTTGGATCGCGTGTTTTAGGGTGAAACATCGAAATGTTGTGTGACCCCTGGATTGGTGAAATGCACAATATTCACTTTCATTATAATTAGGAGGTAAAGGATTCAATGGCAATTTAGGTTGGAGCAGTATGAGAATTTATCTTTAGATGAGGGTGGCTAACACCTTGCTGTAGGCTGAGCCAATGATGTGAAGACCTTAGGTTCCCACATCGTTCTTACATGTTTTGATTAAGGTATTACATATTCTCCCTTTTATTCCTAATGTTTTCCTTATTGGGGAGCAAACTGGGTGCCTTGAGTAGTGGTGACGTTGTTGTTGATTTTTTGTTGGTTGTTAGATGGGGACATTTCCATTCCCGTTCCCTCAGTCAATAAACTTTCTCTCGATCTGACGCTTTCTTATGCAGTGGCCTAATGAGGCGAGATTATCCCAACCCTTACCCAACTTTAACTTATTTTCTGGCACAAATGAGTTGGGTGAAGTTGGCATACAGGTATGAGATCAGATATCTAGAGATGCTTGAATTTACTGAGTGGATGATCATTAAAATTTGTTCCTAATAATCAATTGGGATTTTCGTTTGGGCAACTATGACCTACCATTGTCCAACATAAGCTAAAAAGGACCTGTCAATCCTTTGCCTCAAGGCGACTAGGGCCACTCTCCTTGGTGCCATATTAAGATTGTATGAAGATTTATTAATAAAGGCTTGTGAGAGTTGTTTCTAAGTCTTGATTCTGTGATAGTTGAGTGACGTGCACCAATCAATGCATAGCTATTTAGGGATTTTTGGAAGAGGTGAATTAACGCCCCATTATCGCTTACTAAAGCGTTAAGCTCTCCACAAAATGCTTTTAAATGGTTTATAAAGCAACCACTATCATGATATCTTTTGCACTTTGGGTACCTTGAAGTTATTAGGTACCTAAAAATCCGGAAAGGGACGGAGGTCTCTGAATCTGGTAAAGGGAAGATCTACATCCTATTGCCTTTGCAGCTTATTCTCCATTGAATGGAGTTGCTTGTATAAGTGTTCAAAGTTGTTTGATCTTTGAAGGACTATACCAAGGGTGCCTTGTGCCTTGAAGTGCGGCATAGATTGCTTCTTCTTCATATTGGTCGACACCTTTATTGCTCTCATTAGGGGGAGGCTATATGTGACTCCTGTTAAGGAGAGGTTGCTGGAAATGTTTTTCAGTTGCAGGAGGTTGGAATTGGCTATGAATCCCATTTAGAGAGGTTGTTGGGTGTCCTTTGCAGGAGTGGGAGAACAAGTTGAAAGCTAGATGATTCTTAGTCAAGGGAGGAACAAAAGTAAAAGGAAAGTTGAAGATTGAGGCTGAGGTGGGAGAAAGAGTGAAGCCTGGAGGAGATTGTAGAGGTTGATTGATTGGGGTTCTAGATGATTGTACCTGCACATTTTGGGCTAGGGATGTGGTCTCACCCTGAAGGAACTGTATCATGAGGTTCTCCAACCTTTAGATGCTTTGGGCCATTTCGACCTTGGAAGGAGCCATCGAGATAACATTGGTTACAAACTCTAATGATTTGGGGGCTGAAAAGGCCACAAGTATATCCTCTTGGGAAGCCATTGCGGCATGAGATCGAGTGAGAATTGGACTATGAGGGTTGATTGATTATGATTTTCTAGGATGCTAGACATGGAGATGTCCTTGGGCCGTAATGGCGGAGGAAAGTGCCTTTTTGATGTAGAGCGGGTTGCTGATTATTACATGGCCCAGATGGACCAAAAGAAGATCAGTCGGGGTCAGAAGTGATTCGGACCATCTGGATCGTAAAACGGTTGTATCTTGCAATCCAGAATGAGTCTCTGTACATATAATATATGATTTTGGGGTAGCTCAAGCTACTTTAGCTATCCAACCTCGTTATGCCGGGTTGCCCATGCCGGAATTGCGAGATTCGACCAGATCAATGGTCATTAGGCTATTTGTTTTTCAATTTTACAATTTATAGTAAGTATTAATTTGATCGTAACTTTTGATTCGTAAGGTTTTAGAGTCAACGCCCAACATGAAAAGGGCTTAGAATAATTAGTAGAATAACATAGTTAGGCCCGTTTGAAAACTTTCTATTTTTGGCCGAAAACCATGAATTCTAGTAGGATTGAGATACTTTTATAAATAATAAGTTTACAATTTATATCAAGTCGGGTTTTCTAGGAGTTTGAGTTAGAGTAGGAGTAGAAGTTTGATACTTTACCTAGGTCTTAGTTTGCTATTTATATACATTGTAATTTCGTTTTTAGTCATTCAATCAATTATAATCAATTATTCGGAATTAATTTACTCTTTTATCTTATTTTATTCTTCTTGTGGATTCGATAACCGACCAGTGAGTAAGACGTGATCGACCTCCCACGTCCTCCCGGCATCACTTTCATGTCTGTTTTGTCTCTTTTGAATTTTTGGATGCTCTCTTTTTTTTTTTTGGATTTTTTTGATATATATTTGTTGTGATTTTCTACTTTTATGTTTTTCCCTTACAAGAGAAATATCACGGGCGGCATACTAGTGAATACATGCAACTAGGTTTCCCAACTTTCATAATTAGTTTCCTAAGCAATATACCTCTCGACCCAGGTGGTCCAATCTTTGGTATATGCTTCGGTTGTGCCTTTCGGGGGCCTTCTCAATGACAAGATTGGAGAAGAATCCTCTATGGTCTCAATAGGTTCTACACGGTGGAGGTGCTCACTGTATGAGATGTGAGTGGTACAATGGCTCCCAGCTAAAGGTAATATACAAAATGTAAAAGTAAGATATTAGAAAGTAAAATTCTATGCAAAATAAAATACTAAAAAATAAATGGACGTTAATTTAGATGACTCCTTTGGTTGGCCCATGTCCCTGGACTCCAAATAAAAGGACCTCAGGTGGCAGAGAAGGAAGGGGTTAGACACCCTTCTCCGCCTACACTAGCATGCAAATTTTACTTTGAGAGATTTGAAATTTTTTAGAATTTTAGGTTTTGGATGCTCTTTGCCCAACCTGGTTGTAGATAAGATCCAAAGCAAAAAAGGACTTATGGTTCAACTTCAGTTATGGATGAAGAGACTGCAATGGCCCAACTATAGTCATAATTGAGGAGACGATATTGCTTACAAGAAAGGAAATAAAACTAACATTGGCTCACGTACGATCATGCTTGTGGAGACAAGTTGCTCGCATCGATCATAATGGTATGAAGGTAAAAGGAAAAGACTAGATGAAAAAGGTTCGACAAGACACACAGCATGCACACAAGGGATACAAATAGATGTATCATAAGGTGTACGAGGGAAAAATTGTTCTCATACGGAAATAAATAAGTAGAAAGGTAGGAGCTCTACTGTAATAGCTGTGTATATAGGAGATTTGAGAGGGGAATGAAGAGCCTCGACACTTCTCCTTGGAGAAGTTGATTTAGGATCTTAAATCCTAGCCCTACTCCAGATGAATTGAAATGCTGCAAAGGCTTGGCTTGATGTATTGGAGGAGTTTGATGGCTAGGATAAGGCAGATGGCTTAGGTAGGGTGCTTGGGATTGGTTTCACACGTCAGTTTTAGTGCAGTTAATCACTTGGTTCTGGGGTGGGGCGTCTACTGGGCCACACTGTAAGGAAAGAGTTGGGATGAGAACACCTATCATTAAAATCCTTCCTGATTGTGTGTACGGCCCACCATCTTTTTAGATGCCATCCAACCCATTCAAATAATGTGCCTGATTAGGATGAATAGAACCCTCCAAAATGAGGAAATCAAAACGTCCGGTGGGCCATGTCATGTGATTTTAAAGGTTTTGGGCATGATTTTGCATGGTGTGGTCCACCTGAGTTTCTAATCGACCTCTTTCTTTAGCACCAAGGAGAACATTAGGGGACTGTACATATGATGGACGGATTGGATGTCATGCACATATCACGGTGGGCCCCACACATTGGGTTTTAGATTAAGCTTAAACTACTAAAGCTCTTAGTGGAGTTGGCCTCCTAACTAAATTCGACCACAATCTACTGTGCATGTGGCACCCATGATTCTCCATAGAGGCTGCCTAAATCATGAGTGATTAGACAATATCTACTTCAATTTCTTTCACTTAACGAGAGATGGTAGAGCTGGATGTGGCCATTGATGTTTGAATCATGACCAACTATCTACTGTCTTTTTAAAAATCCCACCCAGTTGGACAATCCCAGCCATTGTGCTTTTTTTAGGGGATGTTGGATTTTTCAATTAACATGGTAAATGATGGTAAATAAGTAATGATGACTCCTGAGGAGTGTTTAAATGAGAGGGAAATACCTATGTAGGAAAATCTTACGGGACTGAGTAAACTCTGTTGGGCCCACCGTGAATATATGTGGTTTATCTACGCTGTCCATCTGTTTTTCCAGCTCATTTTAGGGGTTCGAACTCAAAATTGAAGTACATCCAAAGCTCAAGTGGACCACACCATAGGAAACAATGGGAATAGTGATTTCCACCATTGAAACCTTCCTAGGCCCCACAGTGATGTTTATTTCTCGTACAACCTGTTCATAAGATCACATGGACATGGATGGAGGGAAAACATAAATATCGGCTAGATCCAAAAAAATTTCAACCATAGGTGTTCAATTCACATTGTTTCTGGTGGTGTGGTCCACTTGAGATTTGGACATGCTTTATTTTTGGGCTCAAGCCCTGAATTTATCTGATAATATGGATGAACGGATTGGATGAAATACATAAATCACAGTGGGTAATATGGATTTTACTCAGTACGCCTTACCAAAGCACATATGCCTTTAAAAACCACCCAAAATGCATGAAACTGGACATGAATGAGGATCTTGTAAAATCTGTGGGTCCCTCCATGATGGAAGGATATGTGTTCCATGTTATCCATCCATTTTGTCATCTTAATTTAGAGCATGAGTAAAAAAACGAGGGAGAATATCGTAAGCTCAAGTGGACAACACACGGACATAATGATGCCACAGCTCAAAGTAGAAACCTTCCTAGGGCCCTCATGATGTGTATCTCTTATCTAACCCGTTCATAAGGTCACACGGACATGTATGAAGTGAATGCACAAATATTAGCTTGATCCAAAACTTATGTTGCCCTGAGAAGTTTTCAACATTAGGTGTTCAATTCCTATAATTTCCAATGGTGTGGTCCACTCGAGCTTTGGATCTGCCTCATTTTTGGGTTCAAGCCCTATAATGAGCTGGCGGAACGAATAGATGGTGAAGATAAGATACATACACCATGGTGGGCTCCACAATATTTACATGCTAAAATTGTTAAGGTGGACTTTAATAAGCTTGCAAAAATGCTCCCTATCAACATCACCACTGGGGCCACTGCTGTAATTTCACCCTTAAATAACTTACATTGAATGCTATAATTTTAAATAAAAAAATCAAACAGCCCCTTAGCTCATGTTCCTTGAACGTAGAGCGCGGTTCCAGTGGATCCTCGGATCCACCGAGGTGGGTGGATCCCCGAACGTGGGGTCCACCATGATGTACGCTCCCTATATCTAGGCCATGCATCTGTTTTGAAAACTCATTTTAGGGCATTATAGAAAAAATGAATCAGATCCAAATTCAGGTGGACCATAATAAAGGAAACAGTGGTAATCCAACATTAAAAACTTCTGGTCGGACACAAAAGCTTTGGATAAACCTGATATTTGGATGATCTCTTTATCCAGGTCTTTGTGACCTTATCAACAGATTGGATGGAAAATAAACATTCAGGTGGCCCCGTGAAAGTTTTAATGGTGAGGATTCAATCAAGACTGTTTCCTGTGGAATGGCATCCTAAGTTTTGGATCTGCTTCATTTTTGGGGTCATTCCCTAAAATGAGCTGTCAAAATGGATGGATAGTGTGGATGTAAAGAACATACATCACAGTAAGCCCCACAGTTAGGGATCCACCAACCGACCTCGGTGGATCCGGGGATCCACCCAAACCGCTCCCTTGAATGTCTGCTATTACTAGTTTCCTTTTCCTACCTTTAGCATAAAAGCCAGTCCTCAAATGGCTAGGAATCAAACCATGTTTGAGTATTTTGGACCATTTGCCACCCACGGTGGGGCCCACTGGAAGGACCATCCTGGTTGAACATGACACTGCCTAGTGCCTCGTGGCCACTTGCACCAACAAGATTGTCCTGAGTCTGTGGAGTTGGGTTGGTTCACTGAGTCGCTCCCAACTCGGGTGAGTCGTCAACCCATGACTTGGTGAAGAAGTTTAAGTGATCTTTTACAAAAAGTTCCATTTTCTTTTCAAAAAGTATTGGACGGTTGCAAATGTCCAATCAGGACTCGGATTGGGTGGTGACCCGACACCACGTGGCACCCAGCTAGCTTGTGGAAAAGCTCTGTGGGCCCTACCATGATGTATGTGTTTAATCCACGCCGTCTGTCGATTTTGGCAGCTCAGTTTAGGGCACGGTACAAAAAAGGAGGCAGATCTGAATCTTGAGCGGACCACACTGCAGGAAACAATGGGTATAGAATGCCTACGGTAGAGAACTTCTTGGGGTCACAGAAGTTTTGAATCAGGCCGATATTTATGTTTTCCCTTCACGCAGTTATGTGACTTTATGAACAAGTTGGATGGTAAATAAACATTGCGTTGGGCTCCCAGTAAGTTTTTTGATGTAAAGTGTACAATTTCCTACTGTTTCCTATGGTGTGATCCACTTGAGCTTTGGGTTTGCATTATCTTTTTGGATCATGTCCTAATATGGTATGGAAAAATGAATAGATCGTGTAGATCAAACACATACATCATGGTGGGCCCACAGTGCTTTTCCACCAGCTAGCTAGCTAGCTTGGTGGTGTTGGTTTCACCGCCAAATCCGTGTCCGTCAGACATTTCATTTATGGCCCATTTAAATCGTTTCGTAGATAGATACTTTGACTATCTCAATCTTTAAGGACGCGGATTGGCTAGTGACCGTGCCACTAGTGCTTTGTGGGCCCACCATGATGTATGTGTTTCATCTACTCTGTTCATCCAATTTTTTTTTCAGATGATGCACGGCCTAAAAATGACATAGATCTAAATCTCAAGTGGACTACAATATAAGAAACAATGCTGATTGAATCGCCCACCATTCAGAACTTCTTAAGGCCACAGAAGTTTTGGATCAAGCTGCTATTTGTTTTTTCCCTTCATCGAGTTATGTATGACCCAATAAACAGGTTAGGATGTCAAATAAACATTGCAATGGGTCCTAAGTAGGTTTTTAATGGTAGACATTCAATCACTACTATTTTCTAGTGGTGGGGCCTGCCTGAGAATTAGATCTGCATCATTTTTGAGATCGATACCTAAAATGTTATGGAAAAATGGATGGACAGCACATACATCATAGTGGGACCCACAGAGCACTGACCTTAAAATTAGATATGGGGCAACAAAAAACTGACCTGAGAATTCAGTCACGACTGTTTCCTGTGGGTGGGCCCACCTGAGAATTAGACGGCCTCATTTTTGGGATCGAGCCCTAAAATGTTCAGAAAAAATAGATGGACAGAGGAGATAAACACACATACACCATAGTGGGACCCACAGAGCACTGACCTCACCAGCCAGCAAGCTGGTGTCAAAGCTCTGTGGGTCCCACCATGATGTATTTGTTTTATCCTGGCCGTTCATCCATTTGTATAGATCATTTTAAGGAATCAAAGGAAAAATGAGGCAGAAAAAAATCCTTTTTGGGGGCCACAGAAGTTTTGGATCAATCTGATATTTGTTTTTTCTATTCATCCATTTCTTTATGATCTTATGAACAAGTTGGATTACAAATAAATATCACTTTGGACCTTAGGAGGATTTCAACGGTGGACATCATTCTCCTCCTTGTTTCCTGTGATGCGGCCACTTTAGCTTTGTATCTGCCTCTTTAGTCACATGCCTTAAAATGAGCTGTAAAAATGGATGGACGGCGTGGATAAAACAAATACATCATGGTGGGACACACAGAGCTTTGACACCAACTCGCTGGCTGATGTTCGCGTCACCAGCCAACCTGCGTCCCCAACCCGCATCCAATCCGTACATCAATCAGTTCGTCTGTCAGGCCAGCCTCGTGTGCATGCAATAAGCGTGTAAAATTAGATAGAGCACACGGTGAATATTTTTTTCCTTTTACAATGCCAAGGAGGAGTCGGGCTGTCAATGGGCCGGACCTGGGGTAGGCCTCGGCCCGGAGTTTGAACTGTTTCAAGCCGGGCCGCGTACGGCCCTATTCAAAATTCTGATTTTCAGGCCCGAGCCCGGCCCATTGACACACCTACCAAGGAGGTGAAAACCTTTGTAAACCGGGAAAAGCCTTTGATGTTTTTCAATGCCTAAAAAGTATAAAAAGCAATGAAAGGGCTTTTACAAGCAGTGACAAAAGCTTCAACTTATTTGAAATACACATAAGTTGATATGATGAACGGTTCAGAAGTCATGTGAGTTTGGCACTCTTGTATAAACCACTAACACTAGTTGAGAGAAAACAAAGTGGTAAACTCCATTGGCTAGCTCAACATTCCCTATTGAATTTGGAATTCTTGCCATTTTCATTCCAGTCCATCTGATGGCTAAAAAATTGGACGGTTAAGATCATCCGATTAGACCATTCTAGGTCTTTGCTCATTTACAATGAGCTCCGCAATTTGAATGTTTTGGATTGCTGTCAATATGCCAAATGATTTGTCACAACTTTTCAATTCTGTCCAATGCCACGACTTAGCTTTGCCCAAACATTGATAGTAGCCCCCACATGATAGGTGACTAATATCAAGGTGGGCCCCACATGAGGACAGTTTATATCAGGTTAGCCTCTAATAATGAATAACCCACATCCAAGGTGGGCCCCATTTGATGGATGGCCCACTTCAAAGTTGGGCCCCACATGACGGACGGTCCACATCCAAGGTGGGCCCCGCATGATGGATATCCCACATCGAAGGTGGGTCTCGTAAGGTGGATGGGCCATATTGAAGGTAGGCCCCACATAATGGATGATTCACATAGAAGACAAGGCCAAAATGAGCCCATATAATGAATGACCCACATCAAAGGTTGGGCCCACATGATGGATGGTGGATATTAAGGGTGGACCAAACAAACTTGACGGGAGCGCCGCTGATAAAGGGATCCATTTGCAAACTTTTATGCAATGGAGAAACGAAGAATATATGAGGAAGTTACCTTCTTGATTGGTCATATGATTGATGGTCCTAGAATTAATAATCAATGATCAAGGAGAATGGATCTAATTACCTGATTGATATAAATACCTAAAGTGTGCCTACACGGTCCAATGGATAGTGGAGAGGGATGAAAAGTGGTTATCCTATGATGAAGCTCGACAACTGGTTTTGGCTCAATGATATCATGCTTCCTCTTAACTATAGCATCATTAGCCTTTTATTAGGGCTTGGATTGCAGGTGAGGGTGCAATTTATAATAAAAATCTGCGTCGTATCAATGACGGCCACGACAGGTCACACTAAACTTTTATAATCACGAGGTATAGACTCCTATCCTAAAATTTCCACCTGTTAAGGCCTAAACCTGTCATTAAGAGCCTGTTTGGATAGCAAGAAATAAGTTATTTTTTTTTTCTATTTATAGCAGTAGATAAGTAACTTATTTCCGATAAGTTAGTTTGGTTTATGATTAGTAACAAGTAACCTTTTTTTACTTAAAAGTACATAATCACTTCAGTTAATTTTTTTAACTGTTTCACTTTTCATTAGTTATTGAAGAGAGAAATAAGAGAGACGAAAGAAAGGAAAAATCGATAAATATATTGTTTAACAAACATACTTATTTTCTTAGTAAGAAGAAACTAAGATAAGCTACTTATGGCATAAGTACCTCATCTTAAGCAACTTATGATTCAATCGAGCCCTAAGTTCACCCATAAACTTGAAGGTATACATATTTTCTCATGCCAATTGCGCATGTCTTCATGAATTGTAACTTTTGGCATCCTTGGGTCATTGTAGAAATTCCATGGCATAGTTAATAGATTCACATCAAACCTTAAGTGTGAAACCACATTTTTGCAACTATATCCCATATCTCGTTGGCAGAAGTACATGTCATAAGTAACTCATTAATTGCTAGGTCCATGAAGGGCCCTTTTGGATACCACCAAATAAGTTACTTTTTCTACTTACAGCAATAAATAAGTAATTTAAGTTCGGCTTATGATTACTTATAAATAACTTTTTATCTTAATCACTTCAGTTTAGTAAGTATAAATCAAGATAAGCTACATGAGGTATAAGTATCTTAAGTAGCATATGATTCAAATGCCCCGAAATGCAATTACTAACGGTAATATATTTGTCACATCTCCAGTCTTCAAATGTTGGATCAGTGGAAGAGTGCTTTCATTGCTCTCAACCCAACTTTTTTCCACTGCCAAGATATATGATGGAAGACTGTGATCACGTTAGGTAGTCGTCATTGCCATTGTAATGCATAAATTAGGGTGCTGGTCGGGTCTAACCCTCTATCTTTACAAAATTAATATATGAATGACAGACATGTAAACAAAACAATATTAATTGAATGATCGCAAAACACATGGCAAACTGATGATGATGTGAAAATACATTTTTGCAACAGTATCACATATCTCCTCATAAAAATAATGACAATATGGATATCCAATATGAGCTCCAATCTAAGAGATTTTGGAGGCATGGTCTATCCAAGTTAGCTTCCACAAGATTAATGGTCTAGATCATAACCCATTTGACTACCTTCTTGTCTCAATGTAGAGGTGATGTAGAGGGCCGCATATATTTTTATGGCTAAGATGGGCCAGAGGAAGCCCGATCGAAGACGGAAGTAATCGGGGCTGTCAAGACCATAAAACAGTTGCATCTTACAATCTAGAATGAGTTATAGGATGTATAGTATATGATTTTGGGGTAGCTCAAGCTACTGAAGCCAACCAACCCACTTTATTGGGTTTCCCATGCAGGATTTGCGATATTTGATCAAATCAATGATCATAAGCCTAGTTTAATTTTGTTTTTACTATAAATAGTAAGTTTTAGGTTGAGTATAACTTTTGATCATTTGAGTTTTAGAAGTTGTGCCCAATATGAAAAGGGCGTGGTTAAGCCAGATTGGAAACTTACTATTTTTTTTCAAAAATCACGAAGTCGAGTAAGAATAAAGGTTATCTATAAGTAATAAATTATGTTTTTAGGGTGTTTGAGTTGGAGTTTAACTCTACAACTTTTCCTAGAGTTTAGTTTCTTATTTAAAGCATTGTAATTCCGTTTTTATGAACAATCAATTATTTACAAATTTGGCAGAAATTATTTCTGTTTTAATCTTTTTCCTCATAGATCTCAAAGAAGTCCAGTCGAGAAGTCCTAGAAACCTTGTCGATTCAAGGTAGTCATTCAGTGTCATGGTAATTGGCCATTTAAAACTTCCCGTGGGCCACTAAAGTTTTGGATAAATTGATATTTGTTTTACTCCCTTCATCCAGGTTTGTGCGATCTTATCAACATCTTGGATGGCAAATAAGTATTATCGAAACATTATGGTGGGCCTTAGGAAGTTTTTAATGGTAGATCGTTCACTCACAATTGTTTCCTATAGTATGGTTCACCTGAGATTTGAATCTTCTTCATTTTTGGGCTCAGGCCCTAAAATGATATGGGAAAATGGATGGATGGCTTGGATATAGAATACATATATCAAGGTGGGCCCCATGGTAAGAGCCGCACCATCTTGGGTGAGGCCGGGGCGCACCTAATAGACTCCCCAGCTTGGATGAGTTGGGAGATCCAACCCTGACTTGGGTGGGTCACGGCTCGACTCAGGACTGGATGAGTTGATCTGAGTCGCCAGGACTTTTAACCAATTTGAAGTGAGTTTTGAGAATGGACCACCCACGGATCGGAATTCAAAACTGCTGTCTATATTACTCCATCTAGCCCTTCCATGATTGTACCATTTCGTAAAATACTAGGGTCTAAATGTCAACTTTCAAAGCAGTGGACCCCCTATCATCACCTGCCATGAACTCGAGTTGTTTGTGGGCCCAGAATGGGACGTGTGTGACATCGAAACTGTGCATCAGGTAAGACCCTCAAGCTGATCCAAAACTCAGGTGGGGAACACGATGGTAAGGAATATAAAAACTTTCCCAAACCCTCAAATTCAAGCAGTGTGGCCCACCTGATTTTTGGATCGTGCTAATATTTTAGGCATCCGTTCATCCAGATGGGACTCACCTTATGGACGGGTTGGATGGCATATGAATACCATGGTAGTACCTGCATGCAATCAGATCTATTTTTTCTATAGTGGGCATCCTCTCAGCATTGTTCGCCGTCTTGCTACCTGAGTTTTGGATTTGCCTAGTTTTTGGGCTCAATCCCACACATAAAGGGTCACAAAATGGATACATAGTTTTAAGACAAAACATTGATTTTGCCACGGGCCCACTAAGCTGAATGCTTAGCCCAGCTAGGTGGCCCATCTGGTCAGACCTTCAAGAAGCATCAAACGAGCCTGGTCCAGTTAGCTACCACAGATGGAGTTTCAGTCCAGGCTCATTTTATGTCCCTCCATTTGTGTCTCAAACCTGACTCGAAGTGAGTTGGGCCTCAGACCAGCCCATTTTCGTTACTCGTTTTAAAAATGAGTGAAGCTTGCGAACCGGTTTCTCCCAAGCTTGACCATGCGAAATGGACCACCTCCAGAGCCATGGGTAGGGGTAGAAATGTGCTACGTTTGCTCCAGGACAAGCTAGGTGTGGTCTAGGCATTTGCTTAAGAAACAAGGCCCGAGGCCAGAATGGGCCTAGCAATCACAATCCTGTGCCCAAAAAATTATTTGCGCCCGTGCCAGCCCGGCCTGGCTCATAAATTGATAAAAATCCTAATTTCCCACATGAATGTTCCAAATCTATCAGTTTGATTGAGTGGGCCACACATGCACAAAGAAATAAAGCACTTATAGGAACGGAATGAACGGTCAGTTGACTCAAGATGCATGGGTTGCCTAACCGAGAATTGAAATGGCATACTTGTAAGAAGCACATATTAAGTCAGACTAGGTCGGGCTAAATGACTTGAACCCAAGTTCGGCCTGAAAAATGATACGGTGGTGCATGAAAGGCCCAGGCCTGAGCCACAGGCTAAGCTCATTGGTCCAAGCCCAGTTGAAAGCCGGGTTAGGATTGTTGGGTTGGCCCACCCATTGCCACACACACCAATCAAGGGAGCTTTATTGGGTCATGTCTAGATTGTGGTTCCACCTGCATTAGTCATGTCTAGTAAATGGGCCCAATCGTCTTAACTAGCATTTACATAAAGCATGCAACTGGGCCATGCTGGGCACTACTGAGGCTCGTCTAAGCCAGACTCGTGGTTCAAGGCATAAGCCTATCTTGGTCTGTTAGTTAAGCAAAAGGGCCCAAACCCAAATGTTCAAATACCCAACAGAATGGTCCACTCATCGAAAATCAATCTGATTGGTTTTCAGTAAGTGGGATTTTTAGTAACTATTTCAATGAGTGGACAATTAGATGGGGTTTGCAAAAGTGCATCCAAACATGTAAAATAAATTGAAGTTGGGTGCAAAACAACCTTTAGGGCCATTTTGACACCATCAAAAAGAAGATTTGAAATGGGCTCTAAAAGAAGCCCACTCACTGAAAACCAATCAGATTGATTTTCGGCAAGTTGACGAATGTAAAGAGAGAAGAAAGGGATTTGCAGAAAACCCTTTTTGCAGGGCATATATCCTAACGGGTCTGTAGGCATCAAACGCCTCTTTTGAGTAGAGCTGCCAACGGGCTGGGCCTGGGTAGGTCTCAGCCTGGATTTTGAACTGTTTCGGACCGGTCCTATTCAAAATTCTGATTTTTCAGGCCCAAGCCTGGCCCACTGACACCCCTAGAGGGTGCATCCAAATGGGCCCTTACGAAACCCTACATCCAGCCAAAGCTAGTGGCCCTGTTAGGTTGTCCTACACCCAGCCCAACCCAGGCTCACTCAGTCCATTTGAATCTTGACATTCTCATCATCCTCTCTCATTCTTCTCTTACCAAAGCATCTTCTCATCCTCCTTTGGAGTCAACAAACAGCCTTACCCTTTCCTTAAGGTCGTGTTTGGGTGTTTTGAAATAGCAGCACGGAATATTTCGCTCAGATTTTGACTGAAAAGGATAGCCCACAATGCAGTTTCCGCTTTCCATGACCTGAAATATGATTTAAGGGCCTGCTTGGTATGTGGGATTAAATGTTATTGAATTGCATGTGGAATTAACACCATTATTGCACAATGGTTATATGTCTGGAGATACTGGTATTTTGACAGTCCAATCCGACATTTGGGATCAAATTCTTTTTTTAGGAAGAACAAGGTATCAAATGAAACTTGTGTTTGGTGGACCTGTGGAATTGTAATCAATGGACCAAATTTTACAATTGATGCTGGTCACCTCTCTGCATATGTAACTCAATTGTCGCGTGTGAAGGGTGCATATGGATGGATGACATGAATTAAACATAGGCATCAATGTGGGGCCCACAGATATAGTGGATTTAGAAATCTGCCATATCTTCTACTGGGACTGGATGATATAATATCTGGATTAATCTATTCCTTCCCATCTTTTTCCAAACCCTGATGGAATTTGCATTGGAACAAAAGTAATTTCATACCACCTAATCCTAGTATCCGAGCCCAAGCTTGGCCAAAAAGCTCATATTCGATGGCCCAATAAAAGGCCCAGTTGCAAATCAGGTTGGCCCACTCAAAAGGCTGGCTGGCCTGTTCTTGAGTAGACCGGCCCGATTGTCTCGACAGTTGATCTTCATGGTGGGGACACACTATAGAAAATAGAGGATGGCCGTCGATCTGGCCCAAATTACACACGTGGACAACCTGATGACCGATCGATTTGGTTTTTGCACTTGGTGAACTGTGTAACAAGGTCAACTTGTTGGATGGGTTGGATGCCATGCACACATGACATCATAGCGTGGAATTGCACCTATCATATGATCTGATCCATCCATGAGTTGCCCTTCTTTTATATAGCCATCTTGGAGACATGGAATGGATGGTTAGGATCATCGGATACTAATGATTCTCCAAAGCCACAAGCAATCCATGATGTTCCCAACATCTAAATGGCTCATATTGTTTAGGCGTTTAAAAAAAAAAAGAAAAAGATCTTGACCATCCACTTCATCCGGTCTCACTGTAGTTGGAGCATGAGATCTGGTGATCAGGACTGTTCATCAAGTGGGGCCCACTATATAATTGGGTTGCATGGCGAAGATTCCACCAATAAGATGATCCTAGCCATTCAATCAGACGTATGCAAATGCATGGTAATGAAAACATGTCAGACTTATTAACTTTCAAATTAAAAGGGAATTGCTATACTGTAAATCCTAAATTTGTGAATATGGAATCATAGCCATTCAGATCCTTCATCTGGACCGAATGAAGGGTCAGGCCGAAAATCAGACTATTTTGAAATTCAGGTGGGACCCAGTGTAGATGAAGGGTGGGCGTCCCTTCTAACATTGTTCCCTGTGCTGTGGCCTACATGAGTATTGGATCAAGCTGATTTTTGGCACCTGAGTGGAATGTAAGATGATAATGGTAACCGATGGTCTAACTGACCGTACGGGTGCGGCCCACCTAACAAGTGGATCAGTCTAATTTTCAAGACGATTGATTTCTTCATCGGGACCCACCATTTACATGGCTCAGATGTCATGAACAGTTGTTACTGTCCTTTGAATATTAATATGGAAATACCAAGTGGACCACCAACATAGCTAAAAATGAGTATGTAATGAGGTGGTCTATGACCCACACGCAAATGTCAAAATGCCAGGTGTGTAAAATACAACCTGTAAAAAAGGTGGGCCCACCAGAAAAGAACACCTCATGCAAAAAATCAAACAGATCACTCATGCTGTAGGCCACAATGTAGAAAACAGTGGGCAACTAACACTATGGACGAAGGTACATGTGTGAACCACCGACTAAGTAGATCAGAATGGTGGGGCCAATTTGTTGGATGGGAGGATGTCAGTCATGTCACAGGTATGTGTGCTTTTTAAATCTTTACTCTCCTACACGGTGATGCTTTTTTTTTTTCTTCCTTAATTTCTGTGGATGAAAATGCTCTGCATCGAGCTTTGTGTCTAGGCCTCTTGGATCTTCTTTTCTACATTCATATCTTCTTTTATCACCGCTCTCTAGTTAATTCTTCTTTTATCACTAAATTTAGGGCCGCACATAATTTAATTTATGATCAATTTATCGATTGAATCGAATTGAACAAATCGATTTGAATCGAATCGCTCCCCAAGATTAATTCAATTCAATTTTGTTTTAAAAAAAAATTAATTTCAATTCAATTTCAATTTTTAGTTCCAATCGATCGAATTGAATCGAAAATCGAATTGATATGTATTGAATTGAATTGAATTAAGTACACACACGCACGCGCGCGCGCACACACACATACACACTCATAGATACATCATAACGTGTTTTATCTATACCCTGCATCCATTTTTACATTTGAATTTAAGGCAAAATCCAAAAAAATTAGAAAGATATATATCTCAGGTTGACCACACCACAACAAAACAATGGGGATTGAACATCCACCATTAAATTCTTCCTAGGGCCCATTGTAATGTTTATTTGCCATCCAACCTATTGATAAGGTTACAAAGACCTAGAGGAAGGGAAAAAACAAATATCAGCTTGATACCAAACTTATAAGGCCCCAAAAAGTTTTCATCAGTAATCGTCAATCCCTCACTGTTTTCCTGTGGTGTGATTCACTTGAGATTTGGATATGTCTCATTTTTTGGATATGTCTTAGAATCAGATGGAAAATGGATGGACGGCCTAGATAAAACACATACATCATGGTGGGGCCTATAGAGCTCTGAAACCACCCTTCTGCATATCCGCACCCACTCAAGAGTCCAAGACGAACTAGATTGCGTACTTAGTAACTTAATGCGCTTAGTGTACTGAGTAAATTTTGTGGGGCCCACGGTGATTTATTCATTTTATCCACTCAATTTATCTATTATTCCATTTTAAAAGATAATTTTATGGCTCAAGCCCAAAATTAAAGCACATACAAAGCTCAAGTGGCTCACACCACAGGAAACAGTGTGAATTGAACCTCTACCATTGAAAAATTGGTGTAGGCCACAAAAGTTTTTAATCAAGCTGATATTTGTGTTTTCCATTCATACATGTCCACCTGATCTTATGAACATATTAGATAACAAATAAACATCACTATGGCCCCTAGGAAGGTTTCGATGGTGGAAATCATTATTCCCATGTTTCATGTGGCATGGTCCACTCCAGCTTTGGATATGCTTCAAGTTAGTAACAGATGATTTCCACATTGATGTTTGTATGCTAGGAAAATTCCTACCGTTGAAACTTCCCTGGGGTTTATAATGATGTTTATATGCTATCCATACCATACCGCTCATAATGTCATTCCTATAGGGATGAACTGAAAACACAAATATTAGCCCGATTCAAAACTTTTGTGGCACCATAGATATTTTAATTGTGGACGTTTAATCCTCACGTTTCTAGCCCACTTGAGTCTTGGATTTGTCTCATGCATATTTGGTGGAACATCCTAAAATGATCTCAGAAAATGAATAGACGGGTTGGATTTCTCACAAACATCATGATGGGCCGTGATTAAGGCATACCACATAATTGAAAAGAGTGTAGTTTCCAGCATCACTACGCCAAAATCGCATTTTTGCGCCATCTATATTAGCGACGAACTTGGTCCGTCGCATGGGCCGTCGCAGTTTACTATGTGGCAAATTTTAAACGACGGATTATGTCCGTCGCTAAATTATGTAAAGCGACGGATTTAGCGACGGACATTTGTCCGTCGTACAAAATTGTTGCGACGGACATCGGTCCGTCGTACAAAATTGTTGCCACGTAAATTGGTCCGTCGTTAAATTTATGGCGACAGCGTGATTGCATTTATTTAGGAATTTTAGCGACGGGTTTGGTCCGTCGCTAAATTTTCTGAACGCACACCTATTACGTTTGAATTTATTTTTAAATCTATTGCACCTGATAGTCATCCAAATTATTTAAAACAAAAAAAATTTAAAACCTAACAAATCATAATTATATCATATATGAAACTTAAAGTCCTTACATTTCTAATGAAAAATAATATTAATATTTGTTACAAATCTACACATTGAAGTGAACCATTCTCCATAGAATGAGCAACTAGGCTTTATTTTTTTCCCAATATTGAAACCAATCTCTTGACCATACGTGAAGCTAGCCTTCATTTCTAATCTTTCCTTTATAGATACTTCCACCTCATACGTTAGCAAATCCATCAACTGGTCCACCTGCAAAATCCATAATATAAAACATAAAGAGTAATGTAAGAACAAAAAAGGAAAAACAACAACAAAAGACAATGAAGAACCATGTATATTTCATTAGAAAAATAAATAAATTTCCTCAAACGCAACATGCCGAAAAGGAATAAAAGACAATGTTTTTTCTAGTCATCATCATCGTCATTGAAGCCTTATACCAAGTTATTGGCTTTGGCTTGTTTTTTCAAGTCCAAATTGAAATTGATAGAATTACAGCTCAGAACCGAGAAATCCCGGATATGAATGCTAACGAGTTTTCAATCTGGCTATTTCCACTTCATTACACTAATAACTGCATTACATTAATAAGTGCTCCAAATGCACCCTTAGAGATGCATGTATATACCTTCACATCTTGGTCCAAATCCAAAATGGCACTGTTGAGTGCGTTTGGCTGCACTATCACATCGAATTTCAAGTATTAAATTTCGATTCCCCTGTTAGCATTTGTATTCATGTTACTTAGCTTCAAGTTCAAGGTAACATAGTTAACTTCCATCATTTCCTCCTTAATTAGATAAAAAAAATTCACATCTCAAATCATTTGGCTTTCCTATGGTAGCCTTGATTTCATGAATAAAGGTTAGATAGTTAAGACCATCAAAGAATAAATTACATAAAAGGAAAGAAGTAAGTCAGCATTCAGATACCATTCTCCCAACTTCCATTCCCTCGTCTGGTTGAGAGAAATTTCAGTCACTCGGCCGCCTGTCACATTGTTGCATTTGATTCTTTCCCAACTACAACAGTCAGTCCCATCCTCCGCCAAGTCAGGTCTCAGTTTTCCAACATTTAATATGTGACATAAGAAGAAAATATAAAAAAGGAAAGACTACTGCTAAATAAAAACATAAAAAAAATGTTTCACACAACATCTGTGAAACAATAATTCCATGGTCGTTAAGGCACAAACCAGAGGAGACTAAAAAACATAGCCAAGCGGGATCCATGATAGAAAAGCATGCAATGTTGCTAGTGTTGCCCGTATAAGTTCAGTCCTTTGGGATGCAGATAATACATACAGGCATAGCTCATGAATGAGTTGAAACTCACTGCAAGCAAACCAAAAAAACAGAAAGAGGAAAACGAAAAGAAAAAAATCAGTAAGCTAGGTACCTAACTGATTAGAAATAGTAGAAAAGCCTATAAAGTAAAGTTCGCTGGCAAGCAACTTATAGCAGAAAAAAGAAATACGTTCCATGATTACAAAATGAAAAGATGAAAGATTCTATTTTAATGATATCAGTGTTTTAAACACGCTATGTAGCGCATGAAAATGGCGCAAGTTGCTAATAGCATATGCTACGGGCTACGTAGCCGGTATCTCACACAATATTTTTCACCAAAGACAATAAAATAAGTTTATCCTTTTAATGATTTGTTACACTTTGCTAACAACATAGATCAAAGAGAATCAGCCAACAACATGATGATGTTGTTGGCAAAAAATACATAATAATAATAAGAACATAGAAATATGATATGGGGGTGGTGGTGGTGATGATGATATACACAAATCATTATGCACAAATGATGATGGTGGTGGTGGTGATGCTCAGATGGTAGCGATTGATTATGCTTGGATGGCGATGGATGATAAGTGATGGTGATGATGTATTCTGCTCAAATGATGATGATGCTTAGGTGGTGGTGGTGGTGGTGGTGGTGCCTAGATGATGATGATGATTGTGCTCAAATGATGATAATTATGATGCCCAAATGATCATCCTCGCCATACTATTGAATGCAATATGATACAAGGCCCACCGCATGCTCATCATCCTCATTATCCTACCGCAATCTTTTCGTTAAATAAAAAATCAGATGCTAACATCCAAACAGCAAATTATAATGGCGGAGAGATGTGTTGGGATCACCAGCCATGTCCATGGAGAAATGGACCACGCTTGGCACACCGAGCAACATGGTCGTTGGTCTCAAGCCACCAGCTCTTCGGCTGGGGATGAAAGTAAGAGTATCAAAGAAGGTAGGACTGAGGAATTCATCTGCCTCATTTATGGGCTGTTGCAACTGATGGAGAGAACATAAGACATCAGGGTGGCCCCATGTAGCTATTTTTTAGACAGGCTCTCGTCAAACAGAACATGCGCCAAAAATTTGACATCTGCCATTTGAGGTACAAATAAGGGGGCCCTTGTAAATACTGAGATCGGCTGAAAAACGTTGTGATCTGGTTTCGAGAGCATATCGATTGTAGTACCGTCGTTAATGCCGGTTTTATGAAGAAAAATAATCAGATACTATTATTGTAAGGATGGGATCCCCAAGCCTTTTTCGTATGCTGTCCCTTCAAAAGGTGATTCATGCTTATTTTGGTTAGGGAGGTTCTTTCTCCTGGCCGGTTATGGGCATGTATTCTCAGCTTTTTGCTAGCCATGACTGCTAACTTATGCTGATCTGATCTTATGGCTAATGTTTTCTCAGCCATCTTAGGCTTTGGAATGGAAGGTCTTAGTCGCGTGGCATTGTCCCAGTGCCGTGGTGTGCAGGTCGCAGATGTCTGACACAGTCAACTAATGTTTCAGGAGGCATTGTAACAAGCCTCTGTACCCAGTGATCAGGTTTTGGGGGCTGTTGCCTATTATAGGGAAGGCTTAGGATCATCTTCCTCTATTTTGGGGTGGTTTCTTTTTGGTTCATCAGCTGTTCAGTGTGGCCAGTCAGACAGCGGATTGGATCATTGACCCATGCCCCACTTGCACGAATCGTAAAACGTAAGGACATTGAACTTTCTATATACCTTTGATGTGATGCTCCACTTACATTGAACTTTCTATATACCTTTCATCACTGGCCTCTGCACATGAAAAATAAATAGATAAATAAATAAAAACAAACATTGAGAAATTCCAGTTATGGTGCACCTTTTATCTTTCTAAGAATGTTAGGTGTGGCCCACCTTTATATACCCCAGTGCAAAAATCAATCTAGCAATATTACATTTAGACCTTGCACTGTTTTCATACACGTGCAACCGCCTGTGATGAGTGGATCAAGGCGTCCAACTTGGCCAGTAGGATCGGTCCGCTATAAAAATTGGAAGCCCAGGAAAATCAAATCACCAGAGGGTCACAGCATCTATATAGATACCCAAGAAAAAAATCAGGCTAATCCGATCATAAGAGGTCCAGCAGACTAGAAAACAATGCACAAACACCCAAAAACCTGCAAAGTAAATTGGTGGGATACCTGATGGTTAGATCAGCGCTATTTTAGTTCTTGGCTTAGATGAATGGGTTGGATGCAATACATGAACTATGGTGGGCCGCATGTCTCCAACTAATTGCATATATGGAGAGATAACAAGTGGAAGACCCAGAGGGGTTTCAACACTGAGATCAGTGGTCGAGTTCCCATGTGGTGTGAGTGTGTGGGGTCTGGGTGTGTATTAAAAAAAAAAAAAACATGTAGAGTATTCGAACATACCTCTACAGTGTCTTTACAATGGGGAGCCTTCATCTGCTGGGGAGGATGTCTGAAAAGGAAAAGTCATGAAACGGTGGACCTGCAACAATGAGGAAATGCAAAAACATGTTTTTATCAAAAAGGATGTTTCTGCCAAACGGGCACTATCTCGAAGCCCAAGATATTGTTTATCAACAAGGCAATCCAAAACAGAAGAAGAAGAAGAATATAGGAGGAGACATCCTAGGCATCATCACCACATCTAAGCCTTATCCCAACCTGCGCATTAGCAGTTACCTATCCATAACAAGGGTGAAAAGGTAAGCATTTAATGCTAACCCTGATGGAGAACAATTGCTACTAGTGAATCTTCAGCCCCACCGCAAGTCGTTTTCCCTATTCTAACAACACCCCTGTAGCTTTCTTTAATGATGTCAATATATCTTCCTGGAACAGATTTTCCCATCATCTCCCAATCACATAACCAGTGCGGGTGGGTGCGTGGGTTTGTTTTCTCCAAATCTATATAACTAGTGTGTAGATTTCTCCTCTTATCTCTGTACTTTTCCATTTTACAATAAGAGATGGAAGAGGGAGTGAAATTAATGGCTATCCAAAAATAACCAAGCAATCATGAGAATCCCTACCTTCATATTATCAGAGAAATGCGACATGTAAAGTTGACCCAAGGTGGAACAAGGCCACAATGATGATGGGATTTCTTTGAAAGGAGCAAGCATTTGTTCGACCTAGTCGCAAACAAATTCTTTTCTTGAAATCAATCAAATTCATCGAACATTGTTGGCTTTTAATAATCATATGATACTCAACCCAATGCTTCACACAGTATACCTAGAATTCCCAAACAAAATGGTGGCCACAGTTCAGCTATGCAGGCCATTGCTCTGCTGTTCCCCATTGCAGAGCATGCCCCAAACATCTTCTCATTGAAAACGCAAACTTGAGTATTTTACACTGCTTAAAAGTTAAAACAGGTACTTCAGAGAATTCTAGTCCTGTATTGATGACGCTTCCCTCGTCCTCTTAGCCGACACCATACAAATCAGCTCCTGTAGCAATATGGTACTCTAGCTCCACTGCTTTATAAGCAGGCTCTCATAAAATGTATGCAAATTATACAGGCTGTTTGATAGCTGAGAAATGAAAAGAAATGAAGGTAAATAAGTAATGATTACTTATCATACTATGTCCTTAGAAATGCACATTGTCTCAAAAAGTCTTACATTGGGTAGCATGCTATGTACCAAAATTTCATGAGCACCACCATGATGTATGTGTGCTATGTACCAAAAGTCTTACACTGGTTGTTCTTTAGCCTCTGTCGTGAATCATAGTCCAGCAGATGCTGCCGCCCATTGGAGCCCACACGCTGAGTTTTTTCAGATGATACAAACTGCCACACTGTAGATTATTCGACCAATATTAAGAAAATTACACTGAATTGATGATTGTGATCATTACTATATCTAGGTTGATTTAGGAAAAAAAGAAAAGAAAAAAGGAGAAAGGTCAAATAGCTCAAATTCAACTCTAAAAATTCAATGGCTCAAATTCAACTCTAAAAATCAAAGGTCACAATCATCACAAAAGCTTATTTAAGGGATAATTGGTTATTTCGGGTTAGTAATGAGAACGTGAATGGTTTGAATAATCGGATCATCTCAGCATGTGGGTGGCGACAGGCGCTGGATCCTGAGCAAACGACAGGGGAGTAGATTTCAGTTTACAAAAGTGAACTCGGAACCGACGTTTTGCAATGGTCAACAAAGGTTATCGAATCATTGATACGCGTCCAATGTCGCGTCATTTTGCAATTTTCCTGTTTCATTGGATAATGACTTCAAGGTAAGCATAGTATCATACGGCCCTCAGTATGGAAAAATGGACCCCATGTCTTAGTCATCCAAACTGTTGATCTGATGGGCCCTAACGAGGCTAGACTATGCCCAAAAAAATCAATACATCAGATGCTCTCAGTCATCCAAATTTTAGCTACATTGAAAATGCAAGCATGCACACAAATGCACACATTTTTAGTACATTGAAAACACAAGAAAATATAATGAAAAATGTAAATTCCAATGAGACAGGATCAGACTCACAAGTTTGTCATGCTCTCAAGCTTTTGGAATGCACGTGGAATGGTTCCATTCAGTCTATTCCCATACACATTACTGCAACCAAACCCATGTTAAAATGATGATTGCTGCAACTAAACCTATGCTATATCATCCCCTCTATTGTTATACTGCAAGATGAGAAAAAGAAAGAAAAAAATGTGGCTGCACCAATACAGACTAGTTCGAACGGCTGCCTACGTACCCAAAAAAGTGATTTGGGATCAAGCCACTATGTAGTTCTTTTAATATTCAAATCAGAACATTTTACTGAGTCAATAGATAAGCCATCTAAAGTCTTCAAAGGTCCAGTCAAATAGTTCATACCGATGTTGAATCAAACATTTATATTGTAAGAATAAGAAGAAGATCTCAAGAAAATAAAATACCAAAAGAAATCAACAACTCGGAATGGAAAAAGCTAACTTATTTTACCTTTTAATAGGACTCGATGAGTGTCTTTTCCTTTGCATATCTTTCGAAAACAACTTTGAATGAAGATTCACACTGCAAGAAGTTAAGGAAAAGTATTTCTAGTTGCACCATACAATCTAGTACAAACGACTACATACCAAAAATCACTAAAATAATCCAAAATAAGTCACCATCCAAAAGCATTAAAATAATCCAACATAAAGTTTTAGTCAAACAATCCAAAATAATATCAAGTTTGCCACAATTCCTCCAAAATAAACTAGCTTGTTTAGGAATTAAGAAGGGTTTAACATGGCCTCGTCAAGACTCTGGGCCAAATAAGAACTTCACCCAGATCGCAATCCCCCAATGTTCTGTCACCAACTTCATCAAAGACATCCGCACTAGGATCATCGACCGCATCTAAAATGATCTTCACGCATTCTGATGGGATATTGGTCTCATAATCTGTAATTATCCGTCCACGCCCAACAACTCGTCGACGCATATTTGTCAATGAATAAATTTGTTCCATACGCTGAGTAGGGGCTGAGTCTCCTCGAAGACTCGAAGCCTCGCCAGATCGAAGATTGGCCTACAACAAATAATTTTATCATTTTCGTGGAGTAACTAATGATGTTACATTTATCTTAAATAACGAATAAATGATGCAAATTTGTCACAAAAATTGCAGTACCTGCGATGCTGCAGTGCCAAGGGAGCATTGCATTGTCAATGGAACATTGCTAAGAATTTGCTGCTTAAGTTCAATGATCTGTTGTTCCATGTTTTTATACATGTTCTTATTCTCGTTCCGTTGCTCTGCCATCTCCTTTTTCAATTCAGTCATTGATGCTTTAACGTCATCAATTTCATTCTTCTTAGCTCGAATTTCTTCCACGTAGGGGATTGAAGCAATAATAGTGGTTTTTGAAATATTGCCCAACCCCCTCACACGTCCCTTTCTATCACGACCACAAACCCAGATGATAATCCATCATGAATTGTGATGCATGTATATTAGTAAGAGAAATGATATAAAAAACTGTGTATGTAAAAGTGATGAAGATGAGGGAAAAACCTGTGCAACTGGGTCATTATTTAAATCCATCCTTATACTAGCCGGGTTGCTCGCAATTATCTCTCTCAATTTTCCAGTTGCGTCACTCAGCTCTTGTGTGGGGTAGGACCCATCGGATCTAGTATGTGTGGCCAGAAACAAGTCTGTTCTAGTGATAACAGTATTTGGATTTTCATTTCGCTGTAATTTAAGAAGGCAAATCATGTTAACGTGATTATAAAGAAAATTGATTTTAAATTGATTTTAAAGACAATGAAACTATGTTACAAATTACCATCAACTCTTCTGTCCTGGCAGATCCCCATCTACTAGACAGTTGAGGGTACTTTAACTCTTTTCTGGAATACTTTCCCTTTTGACGACGATTCTTTGCATCTACTGTAGATTCCGAATCAACGAATTTGTCCCATTCTTTTTGTTTCACACCATTGGGACAATTTCTTTTTCTTTCTCCATCCTGATCAAACTTATCATAAGTCTTTCGCAATTCATGCTTCCAGTCCCTCCACATTCCATTTACTCTCTTTATTATATCTTTTTTGTGCTTACTGTCAATGTCATATGTGCCCTATATATTTCATTATCGACAACAGATCAATGGTAAGTACATTATAAAAATTAAAAAGTAACCTTCAAATATTTCAATGCTTACCACAATGATAGACCAAACATTCTCCTTAATTGTATCAGGTACAACACGCTAATCATTATATGTAATTGGACAATGTGTCCTGGTCACATTCCCTAAAAATGAGGAGAAAGAAGTTCCGTTTGGTCTAATAGATTGCCCAGCATAAATGATTTCGACATGCTTCCTTGTGTTGCTTCCTGGGGCAGAAGTTGAAGAAGTTCCTGCATGCGACATGATTCCTACAAAAAAAATTCAAAATATTAGTCATTTAAGCTGTTGCTATATATTATATGAATTTTAATAATAAAAGGTTGATATGTGTTATTGTTTGCAAAATAATATTAGGGCCCACTTGCTAGTTGAATTAGATTTTTTTTTTTTGTGGAAAAACATGTACAAAGTGGACTAAATTGATTGATGGATTAGATATCATGCAGCACACTTGGATGTACAAGAGTGTTATTGCACCCGTGACTTTAATACTAAGTTCGAAAGCATGCTTTTGTAAATATGAAAGCTAAAAGTAAAAAAGTAAAAAGATCACAATCTCATATAATAAATGGAATTCACATTACTTCCAACCTCACACTTAAAATAATATATGAAACTGATTAATTTCTTCTCCGCTTTCGATGACGTGAGGTACTTGCTTCATTTTCTACATATGACCCTTCTTGTATATCTTCATCTTCTTCATTTAAATCGTCTGTTAATGAAGTGCTTGAAGAACCTGCCATTAACCTAGCCTCAAATACTAGCGGATCTTCAAATGCATATGCATCCTTGGTCAGCCGCTTTGGAACATCTAACATGCCAGTCATCTCTTGTTAGATCCTTGTAGTAGAAGACTTGAGCTGCCTGAGATGCATGAATAAACGGCTCATCATCTTTCTTGATGTTCCTTCTGAACCTTCCTAAATTAACGAATATCAAATTCGTCTCGGGATCTACATAACATCCATTTGTTTTATCTTCAATATGCACCCAATCACAGTAGAATAATGTTACCTTGAATTCAAAGTAGTCTAATTCGAGAATTTGTCTAATGATGCCATAGTAGGTGGCTTCCTGTTCTACAATGTTCCTATCCCTGGCACTCGACCTGAACCTAGTCAATGCTTTCATAGAGACCCCGCTGTTTTGTGTTGTAGAGTTCTTTTCGGAGTCTATTGTGCTAAAAACATATCCATTTACTGAGTATGTACTATACAATGTGGCTTTAAAGCTAGGACCAATAGCTATTCTCTTAAATTGTGACATTTCTTCATTCTCTAGTTGATCCCTTAACCACGTGTTATAGTCCATTTGTTTTTCTGCTGACGGATTGCCCCTCCGATTTTGTCCCCTACGTGCTTGAGACTGAAGGTATGCATTGTACTTCCTACAAGTCACATACTAAAGAATATAAATAATTTTATTATTTACATTAAGCCATTTTAAAAAATATTAAGGATAGAAGAAAATAATTTCATTAACTTACCCCTCCCACTGAGCATTTTCAGCGTGATGTTGTAAAACCCACCTGCATGCTTGTTGATACTGCACCGTAGTAAGAAGATGGATTTTTGCTTTCTTGTTGATTTGAAAGTTATCGACATTCTCATCACCCTCATCATAGAATATCTTTCGTACTTTCTTATGGCTTCCTAGCTTCTTCTCGGGCATGTAGTCCATACAGTACATTATAGATTCCTTTAGTATATAGCGTTCCGCAATACAACCCTCTGGATAAGTTTGATTCATCACATACTTTTTGTATGTTCTCATCATCCTGATAAGTGTTAAAATAAGATATCGATAGAAAAAGGCTATTGTAACAAAATTTAATTCAATGCTGATAGTTTATGTTACCTCTCAAAAGGGTACATCCACCTATATCGAACGGGTCCACAAAGTTGTGCCTCCTCCGCCAAGTGCACAACTAGGTGTGTCATGGGAACAAAAAAAGATGGAGGAAAGTATTTTTCGAATACACATAATGTTACCACTATTTTGTCTTTCATATATTGAAGCTCCTCACGATTAATAACTTTCGAACATATGACGTTGAAGAATCTTGACAATTCGCAAATGGCGGAGTGCAATGGTTTATCTTTCCCTAAAAATGAGTGCATCAACAATACCGGTAGCAATTGCTGCATCACAATGTGATAATCATGCGACTTAAGGGCCTTAAGTTGGTTATCCTTCATACTGACACGATGTGTCCAATTTGCACTATACCCTTTCGGAACTTTCAAATCGATCAAGGTTCGACATAATAAGTCTCTTTCAGATCGGGACAAAGTAAAACGAGCTTTGGGTAAGAACACCCTGCCGTTCCTTTCTTTAGGCCACAATGACCTTCTTATATTCATAGCCTGAAGATCCTTGCGGGCTTGTAAACCATCCTTGGTCTTATCCTTTGTGTCCATGATCGTTGCGATGAGATTCTCAGTGATGTTTTTCTCAACATGCATCACATCCAGATTGTGGCGAATGGGTAAATTCTCCCAGTATGGCAAATAAAAAATGATTGATCTCTTTGACCAAGCAGTAATGTTGTGCTCATCATCCTTGGACTTCTTCCTACTCTTTCCCACTTGCTTTTCGAACTCTTTTTTAATATTATTCATTTACGTAGTACATCAGAACCTTTCATACGCTTTGGAATCTTCCTTGTGTCCTCCTTCCCATTGAATTCAGTTGTTTTCGTCCTGAAGTCATGATTAAGTGGCAGGAATCTTCTATGTCCCATATAAGCGAACTTCTTTCCATGTTCAAGCCAGACTGAGTCTGTCTCCTCACTACAAACATGGCATGCATACTTTCCTCCTGTCCTACAACCAGAAAGATGTCCATATGCTGGAAAATCGTGTATTGCCCATAACAAAATTGCCCTCATTGTGAACCTGTTCTTGCTATGCGAGTCATATGTTACAGATCCATTCCACAATTCAATCAACTCTGCAATCAACGGCTGCAAGTAGACGTCAATGTCATGTCCTGGACCTTTTTTTCTGGGGATCAAAAGTGTTAACATTGTAAACTCTTTCCGAATGCATAAATGAGGTGGAAGATTGTACGTAACAATCATAACAGGCCAGCAACTATGTGAGTTGCTCAAATTCCCAAAAGGATTGAATCCATCCGTTGCAAGCCCCAACCGAACGTTACGTGGCTCCGTGTTCACTTGCCTCAAGTGTAAGGCTGCGATGTAGTAATAAATCTCGGTAAGACCGAGGTCGATCCACAGGGAAAGAGGTAAACAATTCCAAGTACTCTAATAACTAGAATCTAAGAAGTTTGAGAAGATAGTTTTTCACATAAAATAGAAAAATCTGAAATTAAGAAGAACTAGAGCATTAAGGATCCACTTGTAGTAGTCCAATGCCAATCCATTCATCCAAGTACAACACAATTAGAATCAAAGTCCTATCTCTCATCTAATTGGAAGATATAACATTCAAGCACAAACAATCCCACTTAAATCTGGAAATTAGATTTCTAGTTCTAATGAAGCACATAGAACTTGAACTTGTAGCCTTCGGAGTAACAGCCATGCCTATGGACTATGGCATGCTCAAGGGTTACTACAATTCTAATTCAAACAACCCAATCATGGTAATCTTAGAGAATTGCAAGGAACTCATGTCCGGAGCACACAAACTCTCACAAAACTTCTAAAAAAACCAAAATTTATTCAAACTAGAACTTCAAAATCCAAAATTAAGAAAAGGGTACTTGAAATAAAAGAATTAAAGCATTGGAACCAACTACAAATTTCACCTCTAGCTCTAGCTAAGAGGTTAGCTAAGGAAAAGCATATTAAAAATAGAACTAGAACTAAGAAAAGGAAGAAAAACTAGCTGGAGGAGGCTAGGTAGCCTCCTGGGACTTGAACTCCTTGCTCCCCACGTCCTTGGTTGATTTGGAATAGAAGATAGCACCTCCTTTTATAGTGCAGCAATAGTACAGCAACATAGCAGAATTTGTTTCGCTTGGTACGGCTTAACCAATGGTCGGATTGCCTTCAAATTTGGTTTGTAGCTTCCTTGTAATGTGATCTTCCAAATAGATGATTTAGATTTCCAAGATTATCCTCTGAATGGGCCCACCAATCACATCACCGACCGCCTCTCAAAACCGCGCACTTTGGGTACCTTCAGAACCAGTCATCTTGCTTTCAACGCCCTAGAGTGTACAGAGGTCGGATTGATCTCAAATTTTAAACATTGGTAGAAAACTTCATCCTCTACATGATAGACGGATTAGATTGTCCAAAACAATCCCAAAATGTGGTCCGAAAATTAGAACACTTAGGGCTTTTATAAACTCTGCGCAGTTGGATCTTTCTGGATGGTCCATCTTTCTTCAACCGGTACTATCAAACCACACATCCTTTTGATCTGAAACTTTTGTGGTTATTTATATATGGATGTGTTCTAAAAGATGGTCAAAGTAGATTCTTCATATCATCAATGATGAGTCCTCTGGACGGGCCCAGAGTTGAACAGCGAAATCTGGAACTTTCTGGACAGTTCGTATTGTTTTGGCCACCACGGTCAATCCGTAGCTCCGATCGACACGAAACCACTTGGGTTAGTTCGGCGTCGAGCTCCTCTTCGACATGGATGTGTTGGATTTTCAAATATCATCAAGATCAACCCAGAAAACTGGTCCAAAAAACCAGGTGCGGGAATACATGCTGTTTTAGAATCTGGAATCTGAAACTTGCATGGCCAACCGGTCATGACCGGTCAGGCCCTCTTTGGCATTACTCCAGCAAGCATGGCCGACCGGTCAAGACCGGTCGGGCTCTTTTTCTTCTTGTTTTTTTCCTTTCTTTCTTCTATTTTCTTCTTTCTTTGCTTCCTTCTTTCTTTGGTCCACCTTGGGCCTTCATCAAAGGCTCCAAATGGCCCCTTTTTGGTCTCTAATTGAGTGAAGTCCGCTCTCATTCCTATAATCACAAAACATGTGTTAGATGGCCCTTTAAATCATGAAAATCATGCAAACCATGTCATGTAATGGGCAATGCAATGTATAAATTGGAGGTTCAACACACCCCCCAACCAGCTTTTTGCTAGTCCCGAGCAAAACATGCGCGAAACAATTTCAAACCTCCAAACCCAACTCTCCCTCAGAACCCATGATTCTATCCATTCCAAGGTGTATAAGTATAAAATTTGGAAAAATTAGGTGATAGAAGCTGAAATCTTGGACTCTCAAAACATAATAAGTGTCTACATGAAATTCCCGCTGATTGATTGATAAATAGAAGAACTCGAACAAATTCAACCTAGTGTGCATAGTGAAAGTTCATCTCATGAGTTTCTGGGATCATCTTCTTCATAGATTAAGTAAAGCAAGGATTTTAAGGTGCACAGAGCAACAACAAGCCTATGACAGGAATTTGCCTTACCGTCCTTCCAACGGCTTTCACACTACGTCCCATTTCCGGCTTTGGTTACGGTTCGACCATCCCCCGGTTGGTAATAGGTAGCCCTTTTCGAAATTTTCCACCATTTTTCCTTCATTCCCGATTTCATCCTTTCTTTCCTTTTTCTTTTAAAATTAGATAGGATTTTTAAAAATCCATATCTTTCATTATTTTCCCATGGACAAGGATGGACAAAATACCCCGGCTTGGTTTCTCAACACCTTTATATCAAAGTCTAGCTAATCCACAAATCACATAAACCTTTCAACTCATGAAAATCGTGTAATGTGAACTTGGTGTGAAGGTGTTCAAATTTTCTATCAATCACAACAATAGGAGAACTAACATATAAAACCATTATGTTGGGAGAATTCAAGACTTACAACATCACACACTTCATATCTCCTCTTCTTATACTCATATCATCTCGAATGCATGGAAATACGGTTTTCTAAAAGAATTTTGAAATTGTAGAAAATTTGAAAAAATTTGCGCATGTGAGGCTCGAAATGTTGCAACATGCTAGGTGAGGAATCTCATCTCACCCCCCAACCAAATCTTGCATTGTCCTCAATGTAAAAAGATATGCAATTAGCATGAACATGAGAGCAATGGTAAAATATGAGTGAGAACAATAGTACCTGAGATAGCAAGTTGATCAATTCTAGCATCTTCCATTGTCTCGATGAGACTTATTCAATCCTAATTGCAGAAAAATAAATCCTAACCTACCTACCTACCTTTGATTAGTCCGATCAACTACATGATCAAAGTTGAGCAGGATCTTCATGAATTTCAATAAATTTCTCATGAGGACCATCCAAAGTCCTGCTCGACAGTAAACATGTGTGCTTCTTATCATTGAAGTCCAATCGTATTGTGCACCACATGCATAAAAGGAGGAGATAAGAGCAGCAAAAAGATATCTCCTCAAATTCTGATTTGGGTTATGATTGATTAAAAATGGGTCCTCCCAATCAGAATTTTCAATGGGCTGAAGGACCCATGATGGTGGAGAGACACTCATCAAGTTTTCATTGGTTAAAGTTGTCTCCTCCACAATTTCAGAATTATACGGTGCTTCCACAAACAATGGTAAAGAGTGTAAATCAGTGGAAAGGTGTTCTTCAGGCACCGGCACCGTGTCTAACAAAATGTCCAACTCCTTAATCATCTCATCATCAAGATCAGAAGATTGGGCCAAGCATTCCTCTAGGAAATCGAGATAGTCGGATGAAGGGTCCTCATCCTCCCTTAATGATTGAAGAAATTCTATTTCAATGGTAAGGAATTCCTCCTCTATAGAGAGGAGGTCTTCCAAAGAGAATTCTTCAGATTCAGTGGTAAGCACTTCATCTAACATTGGTTGATCTTTGAAAATTTCAGATTGTGCCACCTCATCATCCAAAGGAATAGAATTTTCAATCAAAGGGAGGTCTACCACACTAGAATTTGGCATGTGTTGTTGGTGGAAGGACTCAAAAAGATCGACTTCGGCCATCTCTCTAGCATGCATATCCTCTAGAGACTCATAATCATTATGCCCTTGGGAAAAAGAAACCATAGGTTCATAACCATTCACCACACCCTCATTGTAGGCAACCCCACTACCACTTTCAAATTTTATGGATTCCTCGGGTTCGTCAACCGTCATTGAAATCTCTTCATCATTAAGTTCAAAGCATCCAAAAGAGATAGTGGACTCACCATAATTGATGATGACATTGGGATCATCGAAATCAATCTCCTTTAAAAGTCTATCCATTAAATCAGAAGAGGGTTGGGCTTGGATAGCCTCATCCTCCTCATTGTTGGGGATTGATTCGGTGTTCCCAATGTTGGGTTTAATATTTTGAGATGGCGAGAGGTTTTGTATGCATTTCTCAGTTATTTCCATAAACTCTCGCAGCACATCCTCAAGAGTTCGTGTCGGTTGCGGCTCATGAGAAAGAAACTCTTGAGGATAGTTGTTGGCATCCATGGTTGGTTCCTCCCTTGAACAAGGAGAATGGTGGTTTTCCCAATTAAGGCCGTACGCATTGTAGGATGAAAAGTTATATGATGGTTGATAGGCATATCCATACAAGTAATCACGCATTGTCTTAACCGGTTGGCTACTATTCACCTGTTCCTTTTGTTATTGCACACCTCTTACCATAACCGGTGGAACACTCATGTTATTTTCAATCCGGTAATCACGTAATGTTTTTCCCGGATGATTATCCAATTTTGCTTCGTTCCGGTATTCCCCCATCGTCTTACATCGTGTCTCAATATTTGTATTGTTTTCATTAATGTAATCACGCATCGTCTTACGTGGGGCGGCAGTGGAGGTTGATTGAACCTTAGAAAAATACTTATGCTTATAATGGTTCCAATCATAAAGACTTTCAAATTCATGGTCTGACATCTCATCTTCCAAAAGATGCTTATATGCACCATTCGTCCAATCATACATGATGAAATTTTAAGAAATTGAAAACTACCCTAATATAAAAAAAAGAACAAAAAGAAGGGATATGGGGAGATGTTACCCAATAGAGTGAGATCTATGTCAGCAACAATGTCCTACAAAATCAAAAAAGAATTTGTTAGTAATCTAAAAAAAAAATCAGAAAATCTACTTCTATAAAAACTGAAAATCCTACCTAACTAAGATTACTCTATAGCTACTAGAACAATTAAAACCGTTTAACTTTTTCCCCGGCAACGGCGCAAAAAACTTGTTCACTTGCCTCAAGTGTAAGGCTGCGATGTAGTAATAAATCTCGGTAAGACCGAGGTCGATCCACAGGGAAAGAGGTAAACAATTCCAAGTACTCTAATAACTAGAATCTAAGAAGTTTGAGAAGATAGTTTTTCACATAAAATAGAAAAATCTGAAATTAAGAAGAACTAGAGCATTAAGGATCCACTTGTAGTAGTCCAATGCCAATCCATTCATCCAAGTACAACACAATTAGAATCAAAGTCCTATCTCTCATCTAATTGGAAGATATAACATTCAAGCACAAACAATCCCACTTAAATCTGGAAATTAGATTTCTAGTTCTAATGAAGCACATAGAACTTGAACTTGTAGCCTTCGGAGTAACAGCCATGCCTATGGACTATGGCATGCTCAAGGGTTACTACAATTCTAATTCAAACAACCCAATCATGGTAATCTTAGAGAATTGCAAGGAACTCATGTCCGGAGCACACAAACTCTCACAAAACTTCTAAAAAAACCAAAATTTATTCAAACTAGAACTTCAAAATCCAAAATTAAGAAAAGGGTACTTGAAATAAAAGAATTAAAGCATTGGAACCAACTACAAATTTCACCTCTAGCTCTAGCTAAGAGGTTAGCTAAGGAAAAGCATATTAAAAATAGAACTAGAACTAAGAAAAGGAAGAAAAACTAGCTGGAGGAGGCTAGGTAGCCTCCTGGGACTTGAACTCCTTGCTCCCCACGTCCTTGGTTGATTTGGAATAGAAGATAGCACCTCCTTTTATAGTGCAGCAATAGTACAGCAACATAGCAGAATTTGTTTCGCTTGGTACGGCTTAACCAATGGTCGGATTGCCTTCAAATTTGGTTTGTAGCTTCCTTGTAATGTGATCTTCCAAATAGATGATTTAGATTTCCAAGATTATCCTCTGAATGGGCCCACCAATCACATCACCGACCGCCTCTCAAAACCGCGCACTTTGGGTACCTTCAGAACCAGTCATCTTGCTTTCAACGCCCTAGAGTGTACAGAGGTCGGATTGATCTCAAATTTTAAACATTGGTAGAAAACTTCATCCTCTACATGATAGACGGATTAGATTGTCCAAAACAATCCCAAAATGTGGTCCGAAAATTAGAACACTTAGGGCTTTTATAAACTCTGCGCAGTTGGATCTTTCTGGATGGTCCATCTTTCTTCAACCGGTACGATCAAACCACACATCCTTTTGATCTGAAACTTTTGTGGTTATTTATATATGGATGTGTTCTAAAAGATGGTCAAAGTAGATTCTTCATATCATCAATGATGAGTCCTCTGGACGGGCCCAGAGTTGAACAGCGAAATCTGGAACTTTCTGGACAGTTTGTATTGTTTTGGCCACCACGGTCAATCCGTAGCTCCGATCGACACGAAACTACTTGGGTTAGTTCGGCGTCGAGCTCCTCTTCGACATGGATGTGTTGGATTTTCAAATATCATCAAGATCAACCCAGAAAACTGGTCCAAAAAACCAGGTGCGGGAATACATTGCTGTTTTAGAATCTGGAATCTGAAACTTGCATGGCCAACCGGTCATGACCGGTCAGGCCCTCTTTGGCATTACTCCAGCAAGCATGGCCGACCGGTCAAGACCGGTCGGGCTCTTTTTCTTCTTGTTTTCTTCCTTTCTTTCTTCTATTTTCTTCTTTCTTTGCTTCCTTCTTTCTTTGGTCCACCTTGGGCCTTCATCAAAGGCTCCAAATGGCCCCTTTTTGGTCTCTAATTGAGTGAAGTCCGCTCTCATTCCTATAATCACAAAACATGTGTTAGATGGGCCTTTAAATCATGAAAATCATGCAAACCATGTCATGTAATGGGCAATGCAATGTATAAATTGGAGGTTCAACACTCCGCAGCAAAATCATCGAACTTTCCATCTACATTCTTCCACATAGATGAATCAACAGGATGACGCATGTGACATTGATCTCCAACCGACTTCGAATGCCATATCCTAATTTGGAAATCTAATCCATTCACTCTATTATATTCATCAATAACTTTGATTTGACTGGTCACTTGCCCTGATCAAGTTTAAGATGAGAAAGATACTAAATAGATAAAATTGATCAATGATGGGCCATATCTTGTAACCTAACCATTAGATTTGAGTGAAATTTAATCTAAACATCTAAAGTCATTTACTTTTCAATTTGGACCAATCAGATGTCCAAAATTTGTCTAGCTCTAGACAAACTGATTGTGCACATTTAAAGAGTCTTTTATACGGATATGATTCGGGCTTAATTTTGTTTTTAATAATAATTACCACGTTCTAAACATATCTGACCATTCAGATCAAGTTTAGGATGACTTGATCATAGAATTTGATCAATCTCATCATTATAAATTTTCCTTGCAATTAATTAACATTATTATATTAGGGCTTTCAGTTTTTGCACCAATGAACATGTATGTATGCATAAACCAATCTGATAACCAGTTAACTGAATAAGTGTAATTTTTCATTTTCAACTATCTAATAAATGTCCACCAATAAATTTGGCCCACTCATTTCAAATTTCTCGCTTTTATTTAAGCCACAATTTTTTTCCAACATTTTTTTTCAAAACTGATAAAATCTCTCTTTTTTTTATTTTTTATCAAATATCTCAACTTTTATTTCTTTTCAAAATATCAATTTTTTAATCAAACTTCTTAATTTTTTCGAAATACAAAATCTTAATTTCTTTATAAAAATTTCAATTTTTTTACAAACTTATCAATTTTATTCGAACTTCTCAACTTTTTTCAAATGGCCATTTTTTTTTTAAATCTCAATTTTTTGAATCTTATTATTTTTCTAAATCTCAATTTTACTAAAAAATTGTTAATTTATTTCCAAACCTCTCAACTTTTTTTGTTTGAAAATCACAAATTTCTTTTTTAACTTCACAATTTTCTTTTTCAAAATGTTTAATTTTGTGAAAATTTGAAAAGAAATTTCAAACATATTAATTTTATTCAAATTTCTCAATTTTGTTTTTAAAATCTCTTAACTTTTTCTTTCAAATTACTAAATCTGTTATTTTAAATATCAAATTTTTTAATTTTTAAAAAATGTCAGTTTTTTTCAATATCTCATTTTTCTTAAATTTTATTTTCCGACGGACCTTATTTGGGGGCATCTTTTCGGGTTAGGATTAGCAACGAACCAAATTCGTCGTTAAATAGCGACGGGCTAAGTTCGTCGGAAATTATAATTTTGCGACGGACTATGCCCGTCGGTAAATCCCGCGACGAAATCCCGCCTTAAATTTCGCAAAAGCGACGGAATATTTTAAAATACGACGAATCAGGTCCGTCGTTAAACCAAGCAATTTTTGCGACGGTCAATATTCGTCGCAAAATCCGTCGCAAATTTACCTTTTTCACATAGTGATAGGAACTTCCTGCAAAAGGCTTTGCAGGAAATCCACGCCCATTTAAATTCTAGAAGCGCATTGCATACTGAGTAAACTATGTGGGGTCCACCATAATTTATTATTTATCCACTTCGTCCATCCATTTTACCGTATGATTTTAAGGCATGAGCCTGAAAATGAGACATCCAAATCTTAGTTGGACCACAACACAGGAAAAAGTGGAGATTCAATGTGTGATGTGTGAAAAATTGAATCGAATCAAATCGAAAAATCCATCAATTCAATCTTATATCAATTTCAAAAAAATTGAGGTCAATTCAATTTTAATTTGAAATTTCAAAAATAAGATCAATTCAATTTCAATTTCAATTTCAAATTTGAAAATTTACAATCAATTTAATTTCAATTTCATCCAAAATCGAATTGATCGAATCGATGTGCAGCCCTAACTACACTTTGGCAATCTTTTGTATTTTTTAGTTATTCTTTGACAATCTTTCATATTTTATGATCACTCTTTTTGGAAGAAATTCCCACCTAAAAATTAATTTTTACCTTATTTGGAAAGAAAAAAATATTATAAAAATTTTACTTTTAAAAAATAATTTTTTCTATTTTCTTCAAGAGATCATGCTTAGGTGAGTCTTTTACCAAGAAATGGATAAAAAAAAAAGAGATAGGAAACACTCCACTTTTAAAAGATAGGATTTTCTTCTTTCTTCAAAACATTATACTTAAATTGTTATGGGTAATTCTGAGCATGTCCCTGATCGTGACATGAAAGATGCACAACCATCGATATGTGGCCCACTGATGTTAGCTCATCACACGTGTCAAATAAGGATCCAAGCTTGCCAAGGTAGAGAATCCTCATATTCGATTGGAGCCATGGATGTAGTCTTGAGCCCTAGGCTTTGGCCTCAGGAATGGACAAACTCCTAAGAATTCGGCTTCAGTCTTAGATAGTGGAATTGGATCTAAGGCCTTAGCTTCGGCCTCAGGTGACGAACTTAGAACTGAAGCCTCAGCCTCAAGCATCGACACCTGTTGTATTACTGACAGTTCAACCAATGATGCCAAGTGTTGACCACACTAGACGTCCTCGGATTCAAGCACATTACACACAGCCATACGGAGATAACGAATAACGCCGAGATACATGGGATCCGAACATGATAAGGATAATCTCTCATAATCGGAAAACGTATCCTAGACGGTATATATCTAATACAAAAACGTATCTTATATGGGATCTACGAGATCCATCGCCTTCGGCTATGAATCATTATATATAAAAGGACACCTATGCATAATCTCTAGTTATGCATTACACATCCATATACTACGTAATATACCATTAAGCTCTTATTCTCAATCATTTCCATTACTGACTTAAGCATTGGAGAGTCCCCCGCTGTCACGACTGACACCCCCTCACAATCTTCCTCTTTGTGATCTCAGGCCTTACGATCTCCACCATTCATCCGTGTCTACATCGAGAGACGAAGATTTATCGTTGATCGTTGATCAACATCTGTTGTCCAATTTTGGACGTTAACATAAATGATTGCATTATTCACTAGCATGTACTATTTGTGAGTTGGATATTGGACCTAGTTTTGAAAGGTCGAATGGTGTACAAATGAAATGATTTTAGATCAATTTGAAAGCTTGTTGAATTATCTTTTCAATGATCTTAAGATCGCCCTGTTACGATTTGTAATGTAAAAATTATATTAATTTTTATGGGATCTCATGATGTTTGAAATGAAATCGAACAGTTCGTGAACGCTATCATGAAATTTGAGCCTAAATATCAAACGATGTCTAAATAAGATGATTCAGTTCAATTTGAAAACTCATCAAATTATCTTTTTGATGAGCCTAAGATCGTCTTCATCCAATCAGTAACGAAGAAATTACGATAGTTTTTATAAGCTAGAAATGAACGCAAACATAAGTGTGTACCGGTGTCACATTCGGTACATGTGTTCGTGTTTGTTTTCAATATTGTGTGATCTCACGAAATAGTTATAACTCTCGTGTTATAGGTTAGATCGGGGGCGATGTTAAGTATGTTGGAAAGATAATTTGACAAACTTTTAAATGAGACTTGAATTATTTCATTTGAACATTGAATGAATTTTCAAAAAGTAATCCCAAAGCTTGTGATAGAGTTCGCAAACTATTCGCGTTTGCATTTATTTTTAGTACCGCGCAATCTCATGAAAATAGTCATAGATCCATCATAGAGGTTAGATTAAGTCAATCTTGGGTCATTGAAAAAATAATTTGACAAGCTTTCAAATAGGACAGGACTCATTTCATTTGGAACCATTTGACATTTCAAAAGTGGGTCCAAAATTCACCTTGTTTATGTGAACTATTCATGTTTGCTCTCACATTTGGGCCTACTTTTGCAAGGTCAAATGATTTTAAATTTAGGCATTCAATTTCCACCGTTTCTTGTGCCATGGCCTCTTGAGCTTTAGATATATATACTTCGAATTTTAGTCTAATGTCTTAAAATGATCTGAAAGAATAGATCATTGGCAACATGGATAAAACATATACATCATGGTGGGTCTCATAGAGTCTTCACATCATAGTAAAAGGTGGTCTACACAATCCATGTACACAATGTAGAGAACAGTGGACTATTGACAACATGGACTAAGGTACATGTGTGAACCACCAGGGTTGGATGTCATATACATGGTGGGCAACTAACGTATCAGTTGCACAAATATGGCTTGTCTTGTCTTAGGAGAACTTGGAAAGCATTTAGTTGGAATTAATTTTCCAAGAAAATTGCACTTTCAACTATTTGGGAAAACAGTTTTTAAAAGTGTGACATTACGATTATTCATGTTTTGAAGAGGAAAATAATAACAGTGAAGGTGATATTTTCTTTTAAAAAGTTATTAAAAAAAAAAACCCTTTGGAGAGGAAAAAAAAAAAAATACAGAAAAAGGGCTAGGGAATTATTTTTAGAACTTTTTTTTAATAAAAATACCTTCTTGGAAAATATTTTTCACAAAAAAGTAGTTTTTCTCAATAAAGGGTAAAAAGTCATTTTCTTGGAAATTATTTGTTCCCATTTACTTTCCAAGCTCCCAAACATGCCTCTTGTTATTTTTATTTTATTTAAATTAATCAATTCTTTTAACATATTTGCTCATAATCATAAATATGAAAATACTTCATCTCTTCGAGTAGGCATGAAAAATTGAATTGATCCAGAGTAAGAGATTTGCTAGAATACATCCCAACATAGTGCTTTAAGAAATATAGGGACTATAGCTATTGGATTTAGGGTCATGTTCAGTTGTCCAAATTGCTTACATGATGGGCCTAACCATGGATGGAGGATAATCCATACCAAAACCATCAATAAAAATCTTTTAATACTTTTATCATTCAATTTTCATCCATTTAATATGACCCACCTTTTAGTTTGGCCATTGATCTAAAGTTAGGATCTTCCAACGTTGATGTCTTTCAAGCATTTGCCCCATGTCTTTAGTCACAACATATACATGAGTTGGTAGAGACAATATGGTGTGTGTGAGTGATCACTGTTCAATCCTTTGTAGTGTTACCTTTAAACAACAACAACAACAACAACAACAACAACAACAATGATAATACTGAAGATTCATTCTAGCATGACTGATGCATAAAATAGAGAATTGATGACCTATTACCAGATGTGTGTTAACTGAGCATACAACTCCATCATTCCTGCCAAAGTGAGCCCTAGTAGTGTTACCTTTAAATAATAATAATAATAATAATACCGGAGATTCATTCTAGCATAACTTGTAGAGAAAATAGAGAATATGTGGCCCACACCAGATGTATGTTAAATTAGCATACAAACCCATCAATCCTGCCAAAGTGAGCCCTAGTAGTGTTATCTTTAAATAATAATAATAATAGTGAAGATACATTCTAGCATGGCTGATAGATAAAATAGAGAATTGATGACCTACACCAGATGTATGTTAACTTAGCATACAACCCCATCATTCCTGCCAAAGTGTCACTTACATGGGACACCTGTGCCAAGTAAATGGTGGGTTCCACCATGAAGATCGCCCATCTTCGAGATCAGGCTATCTCGCATCCTTTGATTTTGATTGTGGCCCACTTGATTATACAATTAGCCTTATTTTTTTGTTGAGTGATCTTCATAGTCGGACGCACTGTTTACATGGATTGGATTGTGATTAGGACTCTCCTAATCTCCTTAAATTAACATTGATGTAACTCTTACAGAGTTTTCTCCTCCATCATAACTGAAATGGGTACTCTTCATTTTGAAGATATCTTTTCATTTAAAACAGTTTTATTTTAAAATTAACTTCCTAAAACAAGTTTAATAAAATAATATAATTAAGAAAAAAATAAAATGCATATTTAAAAATAATAATATTTGCATGAGGCGACATGGCCACATCCCAACACATGCCATGCTGCTTGGGCAGAAAGATGGGGCTGCACCATAAGTTAGCATACAGTTGGTTGTAGGTGGTCAGTTCTCGAGGAAATATGGAAAAAAAGAATCCTGATGTTCCCTATAGCATGTGTGGAAAATAGATATTAATAGATGACTTGAGAGTTTTTTTTAACATGACCCGGAGGAACTGTAATGGCTTTTATTTATTTATTTATTTTTTAACACAAGCCGCCCCAACACCTGAACCCAGCCCAGCCCGACCGAAAGCACCCGAATGTGAACCTGAGACCAGCTGGTTGATAACCTCGGACTCAACCAGCTGGACTACAGGCCCTTCCACATAATGGCTTATTAATTTAATTATTTATACGTTATTTATACCCCCACACGGGTACATAAGGTAGCTCCTCTACATTCCAACACATGTGCTAGATCTAAGCTGTCCATGAGATGGGTGTGGTGGTTACATGATGGGACCCATATCATGGACAGCTTAGATCTTGCACATATGTTCAAAATTGGAACATGTTGTGGCGTGTGGATAGGCTGCCTCATGCACTCGTATGGGCTTAGCAAAGCTCCAACAACCAAATAATATTGGAGAAAAATTCCATTTGAGGAGCAAGAGCCTGTTCATCCATATCTCCACTGTCTAGATATGATGGGAATCCACAAAACATTTTCGACTTGTTCTAAGGGCACTATATTGGACCGCTTTGATCGAAGAAAAGTCCAAAGACTAGGTGGTGGAAGAATCACATTGGATCGTTTGGATTGAAGGGGCGCCCAACACCAAGTGGTGGAAGAAATTCCGCGGAAGATTTGATGATGAAAGAGTTTATGCAGGATGGAAACAAAACAATATCAAAGGAATATACTTCCAAGCATGATGATTTAATACACAAGTTAGGAGATCAAAAGAGGTTATGGCACTTGCCCTTTTGGTCCTTATGACCCAGTTGCCCGCTAGGGAAGCTTTCAACCGAACGTAACTTTATAGAATATCTTATGCTTTTTTTTATTTTTTTTACACATGCGCCTCACACACACCCCACACCCTCCCATGCACACATACCTTCAGAAGTAGTCATAAAGATTAATTAAACAAGCAATAAACAAATGCAAACAAAGCACGCAGAGAACTTATGATTTTTACGTGGAAAGTCTTTGCGAAAAAAAAAACCCACGGTACAAAGCGATAATAATTCACTATGAAAACGAATTACAAGAGATGGAAATTAATCTAAATCTACAGAGACGAAAAACCTTAGCCACCTCACTTGTAAATCCTAGAAACATTTAAAATCCCTCTCTCACACCCTAATCCTATATTATACCTATTTATATAACATTACATTCAGAATAGAAAATGTAACAACCCGAAATTTCGGCACCCGAGTACCGAGACTCTGATCCCGAGATCCCGAGTGTTAACTTAATAAAATGCTATTTTAGGAACGCCACACATGGAAAATGCACCCACGTGTGTCCTCAATCAGATTTATATTCATTCCATTCGCAAATAATCAGAGTAACGCATTTCAATTAGCGGATTATAAGCAAAGCGGAGGTAACTAAATCTAAAAATATAGGGCTAACACCCTAGATGAACAATTCAATCGCAGTGTAAGCCCATATGAGAATTATATGAATCGCAATAAAAGTAATAGGAAGGGAAAATACATCTACCAAAAGGGACGAAGCTAAAAGGCTATAAGGCGCCCGTGCGCACCACCATCTGGTCCTATTCTTGAGACATCTGCATATGTCAAATAGAAGGCGTCAAAACGCCAACATAGTGAAGAAATAACCCCAAAGTTAAACTCGGGATATTTAAATTATAAACAGGTTTATATAAGTGTATCATTCTTAAGCATGTTGTCAAATCAATCAAATTTAAGTAATGTCCACATACAAATCATACATCATCCTAGGCTAGTTGATTAAATGCATGGATGTCATGATTCCGCACACAATGCATGTCCCAGGCAAGCCCTGGCCCGACCAACTGGTATCAGAATCCACAGTCCACCTGTCTAGCAGGTCATAAGTCGTGACTGAGCACACAGCCCGGATGACACAGAGAAATGACATGAGGTGCTCAAGGTAGCACTGGCGCCACATCAAGTAACCAGGCTACACGAGTCCCCCTCAAATGCAATGTCATGTATGAATGATTAATTAAAGTATTTATTAGTCCAATTCATTCAGCAAATTGGTGAAGCCAGAATACCACATCGTATCATAAAGTCTAACCAGGACTATCTGGCTCCCTGCGATGCGTCGCCAATCATCGCCAGTAGCCCCTCGATCCAAGGTTAAGTTATCCTACATGAAAGCCTGGTTCGGCCGTGACTCGTCAGCCACGACCAAATCAAAGCGGAAGGTCTCATATCCCAAATATCAAATACGATTAATATATTCAGAGGTGCGGGCGTTTCACTCGGAATTATCTCAATGCACGCCTGGGTCGTTCGAATGGTGCACAGGCACGCAAACATCGGCCAAGATCACATTTGTCACAAGGGCCATTCGAACAACAATCGGTCACCCCTGTCAATGCTCACTGGTCACTACGGGGAGGCACCACCCCAGCGTAGGCCGACAGCTCAAACACGGTGTCCCATACCACCATGCCTGGCTCATGAGACTTGGTGGATCGAGTCGCAATATGGTTTTAAGTGGACTATTCACAGTGGGAACGATGGTATTCTAGATTCCATAGGATGTGATTCAACAGTCAAACATAATAATGATTAACTCTGAACGGGGCTTATTCGGTGGACCCAAGAGGACGACGATAAACCAACAATGGCCACTATCGGTCGACCGTGTCCCTCCTAGTCGATCGAATAAGTCCGTGACTGCCAACCAGTGGCAGGCAGTACACTATACCACGGTTTTCAGAGCTTAATCCAAAGCAACGGATACCTTATTATAATAGTAATTTAGGTTATTAAATAACTAATCATAAACATATCTAAGCACCTGGCCCGACCGACTAGCCCGACCGATCCAAAGGACCCGGATGACATAACCCGGATGACACAGGGCGCCACATACATCCACAATCATAAATATATTACAATATTGTATATTTACATCATTCAGGCATTTCATCGAGCATGTTATAAATCAAACAACCATAGAGGCATTTCATCGAACATGTTATGCCCACATCAACAATTAACATATAAACTCAAGCAATCATTAATTAGGATTTGTTGAGAGTAAGCTTAAGGGTAGATCTTCACCTTGGAATCGAAATTACTCGATTCGGATGAGACCGGAGCGATCAAAATACGGTCCGAACACCGGAAATTGGAGAATACCTCAATTACCTACAATGAATCGCAAATTTAGCGTTAATCAATTAGGGTTTAATATAATTAAATGTTTAATTAGGGTTTAGGGTTTTGGTATCTCGAATTTGGGAAAATCCCAAATCAATTCGGTGAATCGGGCCGGAGTTGGAGCATGACGGCATCCACATGGGGCCTTGCCCGATCACGGCTTCCACAACGCACGGGCCGCACCAATACAACAGCCGGGACCCCAAGCCCCAACATGAGCAAACCCTAAGTTAGGGCTTGGACGAATCCAATGAGGGTTCCTAACCCTAATGGCCTAAAAAGGAAGAAAATGGAAAGAAGAGATAGAAGAAGAGGTAGAGGAACATCATACCTAGCATAGGGAGGTGAATCCGACCCAAAGCCATCGGATTTTGGCCGGAGAAGACATGAGACGCACGTATGGCCGGGGTAAGCTCGGAAATCCGCGATTTCCAGGATGTTCGTGGAAGATTGAGGAAGAAAGGAGGTTTGAGAAGGGAGAAAGAGAGCTATGAGAGCTTAGGAGTTTAGAGGAGAAGAGAGTGGAGGAGAGAAATGAGAGAGAGATGGATTGAATGGGGTTTGCAACCCCCCTTTTATAACCATCCAGCCGCGACCGGTCGGCCGGTCGCAGATCCGGTCGGCCGGATCCCACTGTCCATCCGTTTTTCTTCCCAAAAAGGGCAGCAGCACAACCGGTCGGCCGGTTGCCTAACCGGTCGGCCGGCTACCTAACCGGTCGACCGGTTGTCAATCCGGTCGGCCGGTCGTCCCTTGGCCATTTTCTCTGAAAATTTCAGCTTTCTTCCCTGCACAGTGAGTTCCTACACAGTCCAGGCTACTTGTCAGCCTTATTTACAAAATAATATTTAAGTAAATGTAATGTTTAATTTATGTTTCCATTTACTTTAAGTTATTTATGTAAATAAGGAAGTACCCCCCATTTGGATTCAATAAAAAATACTAAAAAATTGAAATCCCAATAATAAAGATTTTGATTTTTTCTTCCAAGTACAAATCGCAACTTTTTGGCGTTTCCAAAACATAGCGCATTTTAAATGAGAGGGTTTTTGCCAAATCTAAACCGTTCAAAAAATCTGAAATACCTCAAATAGGCTAAAACACCAAGGTCCGGTAAAATATTCATGATGGTCTCGTCGATCTACGAGTAGATTGATAATTCAGGGTTCTTTACTTAGTCTCTACAGACAGCGACATACCCGAGTCAACCCAATCGTTGGAAAACTTTTCCGAATCATGTGATCTTCTAACTCCTAAACTAATTCCATCATTTCTTTGGTAAAAACATTCATTTTAGTCCCCAATACATGTGAACACATGTGCGGGTACGCCTATAACCGACACACCGAAGTTAATGCCCAAGGACTTCAAATTTCCAAGTTAGTGAAAATTCGGGGCGTTACAGAAAACAAAATCACGTACTTATACAAAATCGTGCGAATTGTCGATTGATCGGATGATCGATCGACAACAACGGTATGTTCAATCGACCGAACATGCTCAAAACTGTCCAAAGAGTTTGCATCGATAAATTGGCTATTTTTGATTAATTGAGCCTCCAAGTTTGATCGACTAAAGTTGCCCGAAATTGTCTAGAGAGACAGAAGTTGCCCGAAATTGTCTAGAGATAAATTTGTATCATTTGGGGGTATTTTTGATCAATCGATTACAACCGTTGATCGACCAATAACCCCCAAAACTTTATATTGAAGGCTCCATTCAAACACTAAGCTGTAGTGGGATTTCTCATGCTGTTCCTTCACACACACATATATAGACTTTTACTCTATTGATATCTAGCTTTCTTTATGATAGAAGATCATTTTAGGAAAATTATCCCACGCTGCTTCAAAACTTATGATATACTTAGTCTAAAATTTCAGTTTTGAAATATACATTGGATACTTATTATTGTTGGGTTTGTCCCACATCGGTTAGAGGCTGGGGAGATTACTAGGCTATATATTAGAAAGAGGCCCCTCAATAATGACTAGTCATTTTGAGGTGGAACCGGCCCAACAATTATATTTTGGCAGTGGGAGTGAGATGTACTCCGCCAAACCACTTGACTAATATCTCCACAAAATGTTGTTGTAGTTGTTGCTGTGCTGGCTAGGGCCTACTTTGGGGAATATTAGTCGCCAGTGCCTAATATCTCCACAAAATGTTGTTGTAGTTGTTGCTGTGCTGGCTAGGGCCCACTTTGGGGAATATTAGTCGCCAGTATTTAGCAACACCATAGTCTTATCCGAGGAAAAGCTAGATGACCTTTCCTCGTCATGTGGGATTGCATTGGCCTACGAGCTTCCTTCCTACCCAACTCACCTTCTTTGAATGATAACTATTTGGCTCCTCTTTCCGTACTTTTGCTGTCATGAAAACCGGGCATTGGAGGATCCAAATTGGTACTATGGATCTAATCAATCTCTCTATGTCCCCCTCCAACACTTATTGGTAGATCGTCTTTTTTTCTTTTCTATATATGGTGCCTCCTTTTTCTTATTAAAGTTCTACATAGATCATGATCCCGCATGATTAAAGCCCATAGACCAACCCAGCTAGTTAGTGGTAATTTACAATTAGAGTGTTTGGAAGGACACCAAATCAATATTTGGTTGAATGTGAGAATGGGGCCATTTCGTTTTCGTTCTCAAATTTATGGAACGTTTGGGACGAAGCAGTAAATGAAACCCAAATCAGCGGTTTTCAGTTCTTCACTTTTCTATGCTGGAAATGATGTTTGGATCGTTGCACTCCCGCGAAGCATAGGCAGTAAGAAGGTAGTGAGTATTGTTTTATTCATCGACAAAGCTACTATTATTGGTGGGTGTTCATCTGGAACTGATGCTTGAGCTTCATCCGAAGCTATAATCAGACCATTAGATAGGAACCAAGTGGGGAGATAAACAACCTCGCCGACGCCTTATCTAGGAAAGGAATTAGTGGATCGCAGGAGTGTTTGATTTTTAGGGATGCTTCAAGGCTGCCTAGCGAGGCTCGTGGTGCAATGTTTTTAGACAGGGTACGGTTGGGTAATGTAAAGGGTGATGTTTCTAGGCTTTAGAGATATGATAGGTGGCCCGGCTTATGGTTTTTTATTTTTTATTTTTTTATTTAAAGAAGCTTTATTTCACTTAGAAGAAGCCATTGATGTGAATGATTACCCAAGACCAACATTAGCTAAACCGTCAAGGATCATCGTCCGATGTAGACTTTTAACCCACTTTTCCTCTCCTTTTCAAGTTGAAGAGTTGAGCACCGCTTAATCATTTGCTTAACGATTAAACAACGAGGCTGAATCCACTACAAAATTCGGTAGGGTAAGCTTAACCTACAATGTGATATGTGGGGCTCACTGTAATGTGTGAATAACATCCAATTATCCATCAAGTGCGTCCTTCCGGGTTCTCCTCGGCAGCCAAAAACCAGACTGACCCAAAACTCAAGTGGGCCACACCATGAGGAACAGTTGGGATGCGGCCATTAAAAATCTTCCAAATTGTCTGTGGCACTGTCCATGGTTGGTTTGGATATATAACATCCAATCTATTAAGAAGATACGCCTCACTAGGATGAATGGACAACCCAAAGATCCAGCCATTTCAAAACTCAGGTGGTTGACACTACATGCATGATTTTATATATATTGTATGGTATAGCCGACCTAAGTTTTAGACCTACCTGATTTTTGGGCACCAAGGAGAACATGAGTGGGGATGAATTGGATGTCATGCACACATTACAGTGGGGCCCACAAATAGCATTATAGGCTAAGCTAAACCTAAAAAAAAATAAAAAAAATCACAGATAAATAACTAAATGAAAGGAATGAAACTAAACGTATGGAGATTACACGTCTATGGACTGGGTAATGTGGCCAAATGGTTACTTATCATGTAAGTCGTCCATCGAGCGATCTGTGGCTAAGAATAATCTATGCAGACTATAAGAACATGGTTGCTTTTACAGCCCATGCAAAGAGCTGCATGCTTATGCCTACAGCCTACAGCCTACAGCCTACATACACATGCTGGCAAACTTTCCTTGTTTCCCTTTAGCAGTATTGAGTTTTAATCCATGCATCCAAGGAAACCCTAAAAGCATTTACCATATACGATTTAATCATTTTTCAATAAGAGAATTAATGGTTTTATTGTTATGTACACTCTTTTGTGACGGAAAACATACTATTCGTATCATTGGTGCATCGGATGCAATTTGGAACGTTAAATATTTTAATTTCATTAATTATTTCGTTTATTTTTTAAGGTAAATGATCTATACATGTGTTAAATTGCGTTTTACCTATCCTTAAGGGGGCCGTTTGAATGGTAAGTTACTTAAGATAAGCTACTTATGCCTCTAGTAGCTTATCTTGATTTCTTCTTACTAAACAGATAAGTATGTTTGGTAAACAATGTACTTATCAGCTTTTCTCTTTTATCTTTCCGGATGCTTCTCTTCAGCAACTTTTGAAAAGCAGAAAAACTAAAAGAATTAACTGAAGTGATTAAGTAATTTTAAGTAAAAAGTTACTTATAATCAATCATAAACCAAACTTAATTATTTAAAATAAGTTACTTATCTATTGTTGAAGTAGAAAAAGTAACTTATTTGGTGGTATCCAACGGACCTAAAACTACTTTAATTTTTGTACAGAAACTTTGATATTCTGGCAGAATGTGATGACTTATGGTACCCAGTAAAAAAATTGCACACATGGCATATAAATCACCTAATTAAACAGTCTCAGGCCCCACATAAGATGGCTCATAAAAATAGAGGTTTGCTAGAATACATTCCCAATAAGATATCCAGGTCTCTAGCATTTGGATTTTGGTGTTTTTAGATCTAAACTGATTATTTGACAGGGCTCCTGTTTGAGGGGATGCCTGAAGAAACTTTCAAATTGATATTTCAACCCTTTGATTATATGAAGATTATGGCCATTGTTAATGTTCAAGGCAAAAGATCTGGATTATTAAAAGGTTGAAATAATCAAATTGAGAGCTTTTGTTTGTTGACTTTCAACCTTATAATAAAGAGACTTTTTCTTTTCTTTTCTTTTTTCTTTCTTGAGTTAGTACACACACCCTACTGTTGGTACTTAGTCACACCCCAATGTTAGCCACCCCACTTTGAGAATCGATACCAAGACCTTAATGTTGAAACGAGGTTATCTTCACCCAGTCTACTACTCGATGGGATGTATTCAAGCCAACCTTGTAAAACCATACCTGCTTTGAATTATTAACTAGCTGATTAATGTAGAACTACCTAGCAGGTTTAAAGAAAGAGTCAACGGTCTTCTTTCAACAAATTAATGCCATTAGCCAAAGGTTAGGATCGTTCAATTAACGTGAATTGAGAATGATGACCTATCTGCAGTGGGGCCCACACTTTGAATGGTTTAAATTTAGTCATTGTATGCCATGTTTATGGTTTCTTATAAGTGCTTGCACATCAACCATCAAACTCGCGAGAGTATCAAATAAATCCCCTTCAATCTTTTAAGTTCTTAAATAAAAAGTAAAAAGAAAAAAAAGATCATGCACGGAATGGCTCAATGCACCGAATGTCTAGCATCATATCAGTAGTGTACCAACGCGGTTTAAGGGCGATCTACCGCATACATTGAAACCAATATTATGTACCTTTGAAATTAATATTTTGTACCTTGTGATTTTAGCTGTCCAAATATGGCTCGACAAAACAAAACTTGTGTAGCCACTCACCAATGACAGATATTCATAATAAGTCCACATTCCAGACATGGTTCAACAAAGTCCAAAAGTTGTGTAGGTTTGTTAGGATGAAAGTAACACACATTAAGTCATGCGCATGTGCCATAATGCTTGCTTGTCATACATTCCGCACATTAACCTCGCTCGTCACACTTGTATCTATGCATGCCGAAGAATGTGCATGTGAATGCTGTGGATTAATTGAAACTCTGGTGCATTTGTAGGTACGTTAGGATGAAAGTAAAACACATTAAGTCGTCCGCATGTGCCACTATGTTTGCTTGTCATACATTCCGCACAATCTTGCTCATTGCGGTTGTATCCATGCATGCCGAAGAATGTGCATGTGAATGCTATGGCTTAATTGAAACTCTGAGTGCATTTGTAGGTTTGTTTGGATGAAAGTAACACACATTAAGTCCTGCACATGTGCCATGACATTTGCTTGTCATACATGCCACACAATCTTCCTCAATGCACTTGTATCCATGCATGCTGAAGAATGTGCATGTGAATGTTGTGGCTTAATTGAGACTCTGGGTGCATTTGTAGGTTTGTTAGTATGAAAGTAACACACATTAAGTCCTGCACATGTGTCACGGCATTTGCTTGTCATAATATTACATTCCGCACAATCTCGCTCGTTGCGGTTGTATCTATGCATGCCGAAGAATGTGCATGTGAATGTTGTGGCTTAATTAAAACCCTAGGTGCATTTGTAGGTTTGTTAGGATGAAAGTAACACGCAATAAGTCATGCTCATATGCCACGACGTTTGCTCGTCATACATTCCGCACAATCCCGCTCATTGTGATTGTATCCATGCATGCTGAAGAATTAATGTGCATGTGAATGCTGTGGCTTAATTGAAACTCTGGGTGCATTTGTATGTTTGTTAGGATGAAAGTAACACACATTAAGTCATGTGCATGTGCCACGAGGTTTGCTTGTCATACATTCCGCACAATCTCACTTATTGCGCTTCTATCCATGCATGTTGAAGAATGTGCATGAGAATGCTGTGGCTTAATTAAAACTCTGGGTGCATTTCTAGGTTTGTTAGGATGAAGCTAACACACATTGAGTCAAGTACATGTGCCACTATGTTTGCTTGTCATACATTCTGCACAATCTCGCTTGTTGCGCTTGTATCCATGCATGCTGAAGAATGTGCATGTGAATTCTGTGGCTTAATTGAAACTATGGGTGCATTTGTATGTTTGTTAGGATGAAAGTAACACATAAATTAAGTCGTATGCATGTGCCACAGTGTTTACTTGTCATACATTCTGCACAATCTTTGCTTATTGTACTTGTATCCGTGGACTGCCTAGCTACATTGTATGCGGGCATGTTACGGAATGAGTACATGCCTGTTCATCAACATCCATCTATCTATTTATCCATCCATACATGCATATACACATGCATACACACATGCATGCATGCATGCATGACGTAACTCCAAATTCTTCTTCCTCAAACAATGTCCGAGTACCCGTTGGGAGGTGCTTTGCATTTGGGTATTCTTCTATAATGAGGGAGGAAGAATTAAGGGAATTACGTGAGAGAAATTGAATTCTTGATTCAATCATACTTAGATTGCCCGGGGAGAGAAAAACTGTCGATTCACCACTATCAAGGTGCGTTGCCATGTACAAATATTTATGAGCATGATTGTCAGCCGCCCCATGTGCACTATTCTTTTGCTTTTACATTCACTGTACAATTATCTTTACTGTTACGGTTTCTCTTTTTGTTCCTTCCAACTTCAGCTAAGTATATATATATCACTTTTCCAAAATAGTTGATAACATAAAGAAATTCCTGATTTCAGAGGGCAACCATGAGTAGAGGTGGGAGTTATGGAGGTGGACAGAGTTCTTTGGGCTACCTATTCGGCTCCGATCAGCCACCGAGCCCGCCTCCCGTCTCTGTTGAGGCCAACAAGCCCCCACCGTCTGATGACAACAATAAGGCCACCAAGACGCCGCAGGCCACTGCTTCGCCAAAACAGACCAGCTCCAACAACTACTATAGAGCTCAAGGCCAAAACACAGGCAACTTCATTACTGTGAGTAGCCCAAATGTATATATCCGGTTAGGAGGAATTAATTCACTGGTGTCCCAACGAATACGTTCCGTACGAGTGGAGCCCATTTTCTGGTGATTCATACCGTTGATCCAATGGTAAAAAATGTCCATGCAGCTTGCCCCAAAATTCTTCCAGATTAGAAGTTGAAGATCTTTTGGGTAATCCCAAATCCAAAGGGGCCACCAAATCAACGGTCTAGATCATCAAATGAGTGCCCCCACTTGAAGAGAATGGTCACAGTAGATCACTATTCAGGCCCTACTGCATCAAGACCCTACAAATCCTCATTAAATCATGTTGCAGCTTACTTGGTTAGAAAATTAATTTTCATACCCTAAATGTTTTTTTTTTTTCTCAGGAACGCCCCACCACAAAGGTGAAATCGGTTCCTGGTGGAGACTCATCTCTTGGCTACTTGTTTGGAGAGAAATGACATGGTTTGGTCTCTCTAATGACTATATAAGTATAACTAAGCTTTATTTTATTATTTGTTTTTATTTGTGTACTCTGAAGCGGGTTTGTTACAAGGAGGGCTGCAGCCCACATGAATGTGTCTAAAATAAGGACTGCAGTTCCCATGAAACATGTGGGTTTTCTAAGTATTTTATTAGTGAGGCTGAGGATATGACGGTGTTTGATTTGATTTAGATAATAATGTTGTAATGTAAGGCCTTTGATTCTAGTTTAATTATTTTATATGGTGGTTTGACTCATTTAAGTCTGATAAACATGGAAATAATTGAAGGGATTGCTTCGATCTTGTCCCTGATTTTATTTATTTATTCATTATTATTATTATTATTATTATTATTATTTTATTGTTTTGCTCCATTTGTTGTGAAAGGAAGAGATCACTAAGCTTAGGATTCCTCCTAAACATCAAGGATGAGACTGTGTGGTATGTAAGGGCATTCGAACAATCCTAATCTCAGTGATCAGTGTGCTAATCGCAGTATCCTATACCTAATCAAATTAACTCTAACAACTTTTGCAAGTGTCTTGGAACCACAAGAATATGAGCAAATATCCTTGCAAAACAAGAATTTATAAAAATTTCAAAATCTTGTCAAAACAAGGGAGGATCATGTTTGTGGCGGGGAAAATTCTTGCCTGCCACTTAAGGTTGTCAACGGACCAGATCTTAGTCCTGATCCGCTCCAATTTTACCGAATTCGGATTTTGTTAATAAGATCCATTAAAATTTCGGGTCGGATGTGGATCACCTTGGATCCGCTCCGTTTAAGATCCAATCCGAATTTAAAATGAATTAAATAATATTATATATTTTATATATAAATACATATAATAAAAAACTACATATATTTTATCTCAAGTAGACCACAGTATTTACCATCCAACCTGTTGAATGGTATCCACATGTATTCGGATCGGGTTGGATCGAAGTCGGATCAGCCAAATCTTAATCGGGTCAAGTTTTGAATAAAATGTTTAGAGATCCGTTGGATTTCGAGTGAGAGTCGGATCATTCGGATCACAAATCGGGTCGGATTCGGATCAGCCCTGATCTGCTCCAAATCTGATTCTTTGACAACCCTACTACCACTAAACACATATATAAAGGCATACGCATATACATAACTACATGTTATATGCGTGAAAGATATAGTGGTAATTCTACGTGTGTATGCAACATGGGTTCTCTTTGAATAAGTCTAATATCTGTTAAGTTTGTTTGTGGGGTCAGGTGTACGTGGGTTGTAGGTTGTTATTGGCTTATTAAAGAACTCGAAGATATTGAGTAAGTTATTGCTAGTCTTTAGATAGTTATTATTTTGTAGGAGGTAATGGATGAATGGCCATTGTAAGGAGTTTGTAAATATGTACAGAAAGTTAAATAAAGATATAAAAAGAATTAACCAATTCTGACACTTAGAGGTTGGTTTTTTCCTAGAAACGAATCAAATTATTTTCTCTTCATAATGTAACCTTACTTCCTAATCTCGTCAAAATAGGCCTAGTAGCAAACAAGGGAAGACTAGTATCAACTTGATAAAAAAAAAAAAAAAAAGTCTAGTGTCTATTTGATTTGCTTGTGGTATTGGGTGTACGTGGGTAATTGTGGATATATTGGCATGTGGAAAAAGTCAAGAATATTAAGTAATTAGTTGTTGCTATTTTGTAGGAGATAATGGATGAATGACCATTATAAGGAGTCTATAAATATGTACATGAGAGTCAAATAAAGATATGAGAAAAAATATCTAAGTGTAACACTTGGAGGTTAGTTTTCCCTCGAAGCAAACCAAATCACTTGCTCTTCATAACATAATTTTTTTTTTTCTAATATCATTAAAATAGACACACGTAAAAAGAAAGGAAAGATTAAGGCCCATGTTGGTCTACCAAAGCAAAGTGAACAAAACACTATGTATGTAAAATATATTTACATGGACAATACTCCATCCAACAACTCCATTGAGTCTCTCTCTCTCTCTCTCATCTAAATAAGAGATCACATAATTTAAAGCCCGTTTGGTTGTTGGGGAATTCATTTTCGACTTTTTATATTTCCAAAGGAATATTAGAGTTGGCCAAGTATTTCCTGGTGAATGATTAAACTTTGGTCAAAAATTCTATTTAAACTCTCTAGGTCCTAACTAAAAACTGGGGCAAGTATTTTTTAGGAAAGTTGAGGAATGTAAAATCCAGAAAGGAAGTACGAACCGAACATGTTTTTTGAAAATTAAAAATAAAAATAAGAAGGAATTATGAGTCAAGAAATATAAAAAGCAGCAACAAAATTCTAAAAAATAGTACTCTATGTTTGAGAGAATTGTCAGGGGACTTGTGGCATTTTGAAATGAAGATTGGTTTTTTCTCTTCGAAGGAGAGAGAGAGAGAGAGAGAGAGAGAGAGAGTGTCTTATTCTAGCATCCACATGGCATATCCAGATGGCCTAGTGTCATGCTTGCATGGTATGCACCATTAGCAAATTTAATTAATTAGCTTATAATAGTTGCATTGTGTCTAATTAGCACATTTCATTAGTCTACAATAGTTGCATAAACAATTATTGTGTGTTGCATGGCAAAATAATGTTGCATAGGGAATGCAACATAGAATTGTATGAAAAATTGTTGAAACACGTGGAAATGAAAGAGTAGTAAATGTAATTAATGATGAGAACTTGAAATAGGACCTACCGAAGCGGGTGGTGTAACTTTATAAAAGACCATTTAGGCAATGAAAGATGCGATCATTTGAATCTAAAAATTTATTTCTTCTTTTAGCTTTCTCTTAAAGCTAGGAGTTGAGTGATTCTGCTTACAATCTGGTTAAGTGATCTCAGGTGGAAACGTCCTCACCTATCATAGATTCTGCCTACAATCTTGTTGAATTGATTCCCAAGTCCAAATGTGTCCGTCCATTCATCATCAAAGTGGTAATATAGCAAGTTCAATTCATGGTATGGAAGAATCTATAAACAATCCAAAATTCATTTCATTAAATCTTGGCCAACATTTCAACATCTTTGAATGTCATAGTGAAGAGTAGGATTCCCATTATCTTCCTCCATAGTTGTGGTTGGAAGTTTTATTGATTATAGTAAGCTATGTATCTTTGATGAAGAGTTTTTTTTCTTTCTTTCTTTTTACATATAAACCCACACACCACACATCCACATCCACACCCATGCTACATGGGCACTCGATCCCATGATCTTAGTATTGAAACGGAGTTTGTCTACCACTGACCCACAGAGTCGGACCCCTTCGATGAAGAGGTTAGTTATGATATTTTATATTGAAAGGAAGCTGAAGAAATATTTAGAAATCGTATTTATCATAAAGAATATAAGGTTAAGAAGACACGATGACAATGCTATGATGTTGGAAGATGAGTAGATTTGTTGTGACAAAGACTTTTCAATATATAACAAAAAAGCCACTACATGCTTGGCAGCCACCAAGTGTTTAAGAGGGATTCAGACATTGTGATTGAAAATGTAGATGAAATTTTTTATACAATGATGAAGCTACATATTTAGTTCATTAATTGGGTAGAAAATAGTCTACATTGATTTGGACATTTAAGGAAAATAGACTATGATGAATTGTTAGATTGCATTATCAACTAAGGAAAAAGCCAATTTCAAAAGTCATCACATTTTGAAAATTGGAACTCAAAGGTGAGTCAATAACAAACTAAAGGCCAAGTAGCAACCACATGGCATATTCGAACAGTGCAATGTCATGCTAACATGGTATGCCTAGTTAGCACATTTAATTAGCTCACAATAGTTGCACGAGTAAGTTATTGCATTTTCACATGGGAAAATGATGTTGAATAGGGAATGAGAAATAATTATATGAAAATTATTGAAGCACATGAGAAATGAAAGAGAAGTAAATGTAATGTTGGGAACCGGAGATATGAGTTATGAAAGGTGGTAGCAGGTATTACTTTATAAGAAGACCATTTAAGCAACGAAAAAGGATGTCACTTGAATCTGAAAATTTATTTCTTCTTGTGGTTTTTTTCCTTAAAGATAGTGGAGTTTAGTAAAGTCCTCCAATTGGCATTGAATGATTCCACCTACAATCAAGTTGGTGAGTCTCAGGCCCAAAAACGTCCATCCATCATTGAAGATTTTGCCTACAATCTGGTCGACTGATTTCCAAGTCCAAATGCATCCGTCTGTCTGTCATCACCCATTCAGCTACGCATTTGCACATGTGAAAATAAACCACATGTGTGCCAGTCCAAGCTTTCATGGCATAGTGGCCCATAATGTCCAAATCATTTAGCCTGAAAACAAGTTGCTTCACTCTTAAGGTCAGTGGTAGGTCCTTACTCATGCCTAGTGGTAGACTCATAAGATTTATGTATTTTTTTTTTTAAAAAGGTCAGGGGTAAAATCACAAGAGTTTCAACACGAGGGTTGGGGTTTGAATACACTACTTGAACCTATACTCAAACCCCTAACCTCATGTTGAAACGCTTGTGAGTCTACCACTCGAACCCATGACCTTATGTTGAAACTCTTGTGAGTCTACCACTGAGGCATGAGTAAAGACCCAACTGTGATGTGCAAAACAAATGGTCAATTAGAAAATATCATTTTGACTGTCCATTTGTTTTGCGCTTTCTTGCTTAAAATTTCTAGAACTAATACATTGTGCCACTTGGCATTCATCCAACAGTACAAAACATCTAGATATTTTAATGCCCTCCTTAACTGCAAAAGTCACCAGAGAACTCTAAAATCTTCCAGCGATCTCTATACAACTTTGCAAGAGTTACTTCTCCAAAATTTCCTGCAATCTTCTTATGCACAAACCTCTATATATGTTCTACTAGAGTTATAAATGAGCCATGTCCCTGCATTAGCCCCCACGGTCGACGACAAAATGCACCACCGATCTGTGTACTCCACCGCATGTGCACCGAAGGCACAGCAATTCTACTTTCATATTCAAGTGTATCAGTAAAAGCTTCTGTTATTATTTATCTTGAGTAAAAATATTTTTCTAGAGTTTTGTGAATAATATAGATCACATATGATTTTCAATTTCCATATATTATCGTTTTATTCCTATATTGGATCTTATTTATTTCCTGAATTTCCATGTGTGTGTGTGTGTGTGTGTTTTCTATGTGTTGAACGTGACTACGACATGGGTTTTTGAAGATTTCACAAAGTTGTGTCAAGTCATCATCCAACATAGAAATAGCATACATGCACTCCAATTGGACCGTCCAAATCGCAGCCCTGCTGTGGATGGAACAACCCAAACCATACTAATCCATGAAATGGACGGTTGAAAAGAAAATGGCAACCAGTCCAATTCAAATGGGCGAATTAGATAGTGGAGGTCATCTGAGTGTGACTTTCGGGCTATGATCCATGTGCATCGTGGTCCACAATTTGGACTGTTTGGATTAACATGCATGGATAAGATGAGTTGTGAGAACGTATAGAAACTGTCTTTAAGCAGAACTGGACCATGCAAGTGGAACCGAAGTAAATAGGTTCATTCAAAAAGAGTTAGGGAGCGTGTTTGGAACAAGATATATAAATGCCTTCTATTCCATGTACCATCTACCATGCAACGCATCATTTTCTAAGCACTGCTAGAGAAAAATCTCAATTCATCTTTTATTCTGTTACCTAAGGTTTGCTAGCCAACACTCAGCTCACTTGCTAAAATCCCCAGCGTGAAGATGATCATACACAAAAATCCAAGCTAGTCCATTCATCAGGTGGGACTCTCCTGAAAGTCTAGAAAAATTGCCAGGGGGTTCACCTTCGAGCCTGACCATCTTCATAGAGTGGGCCACCTAATTCATTGGTCAGATGCCCCACACATGTATAAGTGGAAAGGGGTCCATGTGGGGCTAGCAAACCTGCGTCTTACCTTGCAGTACTTGTATCCTATTTATATAGTTCTAATGAATTTGTGTGTGCGGATATGTTATATATAGGCTTGTATTGGATGCTTCACATAAACTAGTTTTGTGAAGTCTAAAGCGTGGCCCACTTAATATGGACTGTGGAGGATGAGATGATGACCATTCTTGTCAACCATGCACATGATGGAAATTGTGAGGACACGTGGAAAAGCCTTGGGAGGTAGCGATAGAATTATGTATTCATTTATTTTTCTTATTTTACCTCCCAAGTAGTCAGGCAAGATTGAAACCAGTACATAGTATTCAATACAAAATATAATAGTACCTAAATATCGTTGAGTCATGTTTTATGAGTTACATGAAGATTTTCAGCATTTTGTCTAGTTGAATTTTATGAGAATTTTTTTTTTTTTTTTTGGAATTTGACCGACTGATGATCAAATCTAGTTTTCAAGCTGATTGAGTTGAGTCAACTCGGACGAGTTTGGGTCGACTTCTTCTTCCTTTTTTAATTTTTTTTTTATTTTAAACAATGGTATGTGCTAACCCTAGTTTTTAAACTAGGTGAACCATATAAAAAAGATTAGCACTTGTCCCATGATTCATGTAACAAATCATGAATTTAGATGACCCTCGCGCCTTTGGTAACACCTTGGTGAAGACACACATACACATTTTTGATAAGAAAAGATCCCTTGGCAATTACACCATGTTGATTGATTGTTCGGCCATGAGTAGATGTGGTGTGAGGAGGACGTGGTAAGGTCGATCACCATCTCCCTCATCTGATAGATTCCACGAGAAGATAAAAAGAAATAATTCCTAAAAATTATGAAATAATTAATTGAATGACTAAAAATATGATTACAATGCTTTAAATAAAAAATCAAACCCTAGGACAAAGTATCAGACTCATATTCTAACTAGAACTCCTAAAATAACACAACTTACTATAAATAGTAAACTTACAATTTATAAAGTCTCTCATTCTTACTAAACTTCATGATTTTCAGCCAAAAATAAAAAGTTTCCAATCCCATCCAACCACATCGTTCTCTTAAGTTTTCTAAGCCCTTTTCATGCTGAGTACAACTCCTAAATCACAACGGATCAAAAGTTGTAATAAAAATAAAACTTACTATAAATAGTAAAATCAAAATAAAACTAGCCTAATGACCATCTATCTGGTTAAATCTCACAAATCCGGCATGGGCAACCCGGCATAGCAGTGTTGGTTGGTTTACTAGCTCGAGCTACCCCAAAATCATATATTTTACGTCCCATAACTCATCTTGAATCGCAAGATATGACTGTTTTATTGTCCAGACGGCCCGGATCACTTCCGTCTCCGATTGGGCTACCTTTGGTCTATCTGGGATATGAAATAGTTTACAGCCCACTCTACATCAAGATGTTTACAATAAGTGTTGAATGTGGACCATTTGATTGGGGATTCTTTGAATAATTTAATAGTACATTTCTCTCCTTAAAGAAGTTGATAATAAACAAAATCCTTCCTTGTATTTCATTGATTGGAAGCCTAAAATGTATAGAGGAGAGATGGGTGCTCTAGAAGTATGTAATTACAATCAATTACAATCCTAATCAAACTCATCGTACCAACATAACATAATCAAATCCTAATTACATTAGAATGATTCTAATCACAATCTAATACACTGAATCATATCTAATCACAATCTAAGCTCTATTACCCCAGGTAACTTGATCGACAAAGATAATGAGCTGATGAGATTGGACTGAAGAATGAAAGTTGCGTAGAAGATAGTCCTTTCATGAAGAGGTCATTCAGTTGATCTGTACTATAAAGAAAATGACCAAAAAGCAATCCTTTGGTGAGGTCAGTCAACTGATCTGTACTGGAAAGAGATAACGAATGGAAAGAGATCCTTAGATATCTTGCTTACAAATAAAATTATAATACACTGAAAGGATTTGAAAGCAACTCGCTCTTAAATTCTAATTACATTCAAATGATTCTAATTGCAATCTAATATATGTAATCATATCTAATTGCAATCTAATACATGTAATCATATCTAATTGCAATCTAAGCTCTATTAAATAAATGAAATTATTATTATTTTTTTAAAAGGTGAAATTTTATTAAAACGGAATGGAAACAAACAGCAAAAACTGACAAGGCTAGGAGAGCAAACAAACTAAAATAAATTAAGAAAAACCAAAAATACAACAACAAACAACAACAAAAGCTGGAATCCCAAAAACCTTGACACCCAACCCCCCAAACACGGTAAAACCCTAAGCAGAAAATTTGCCCCTGAACTCAAAACAGGAAACTCAGGACTAAGGCACCCAATCCCTTAGAAATTGAATAACCCTAAGAAACACTCCTGCTTTCAAATTTCTTCTATTGTGAAAACAATGTCCATTTCTTTTGGCCTAGATGGCCCACGACACCACAAGCAAGACCATGCGCCATTTCCTCTTACTAAGCTTTTTACCATCCTATTCATGCCAAGTCGGGAGGAGCTCCTCAATCGATCACAGCATGACCCAATCAACCGAAGCTAAAGACAATGTCTGCGCCCAAATAGAAGAAGAGAAACTGCAATCAAGAAATAAGTGATCCACAGACTCGACTTGGGAATAGCATAGGAGACATGTTTGGGAGCACCATTCTACGTTTCTGGAGATTATCTATGGTGAGCACTCTTTTCATTCCTACAAGCCAACCAAAAGCTGCTACTTTCGAGAGAGCACCATACTTCCAGATATGCACAATAGGGGTTGTAGGATTAGAGGCTCCTGCTTTCGTCAAATATGCATAAAGGGATCACACCAAGAAAGATCCTGAGGCAGCTACCTTCCATAGTAAGGAGTCTTGAGAGTGTAAAATTAAAGAATCTTGGCCTCTTGCAATTTAGAGAGGAGAGATGTTAGGGACTCAATCTCAGAATCCTTCAGATTCCTTCGAAGAGAAGTCCAAACAATCTCTTCTCCATTACTCACAAAACATTCAACTACTAGAATCTCGTGGTTCGGAGACAGAATTGTCAGGTCTGGGAACATTAAATTCAAGGGTTAATCAAAGATCCATCTCTGATCCAAGGGTTAAGCCGGAAACAAGTTTCATTACCATCGCCTATCTGGAATTTGGATATGGAGAAAATCATGGGGGCTAATCTATTGATCCACTTACAAGTATAGGACATCCTATACTCAAGAGACTGTTTTAACCACCAACCATTTGCGGCCATGCCACATTTAAACTCTAAGATTGATTTTTAGATACTACCCTCATCTTGGGTAAATCTCCAGACCCATTTACCCAGCAGGGATTTGTTAACCAGATCCAAGTTCTTGATTCCGCTTCTCCTTGGTTAATAGGATAGCATACCTCTCTCCAATTCAGTGAATGAAATTTTCTCTCCTTCAAATTAACCACCTTGCCACAAGAAATCTTTGCGCATTCTATCAATCCTATTTAAGATCAAGAAAGGGTAGGAGAGCAGGGATATAAAGTACATATGAAGATTAGATAAACAAGAATTAAGAAGGGAAAACTATCCTTAAAGGGACATAGTTTTACCTCTCCAGACATTTAGCCTACTCTGAATTCTTTCCAGGATCTTATCCCACAAAAATTTAGGAGGCTTACCCACGCACAGGGGAAGGCCCAAATAAGTCGTGGGAAGAGATTCTAATTTACAACCAAACAAATTAACCAAGCGAGAGGCATATTCAGAAGAGACATGGATCCCAAAAAGCCCGCATTTGGATTTGTAAACCTTTAGACTATAAATAACTTCAAACCAACTTATAGCCATGGATAAAAATTCAATCATGTGGTCTTCAGCTTCACTGAAAAGCAAAGTATCATCTGTGAATTGGATGTGACAAATAGGGGTAGGGAAATTTTGGACCTTAAAGCCTTTGAAGAGACCAGAGACTTGACCACAATTTAACATCTTACTCAGAGCTTCCAAAACTATGATGAACATGAATGGAGAAAGATGATCTCCTTGCCTTTGACCATTAGTTGACCTGAAATAGCCATAAGGAGAGCCATTTATTAGGATCAAGAAACTTGCTGAAGAAATGCAAGTGAACATCCATAGTCTCCACTTTGACCTAAAGCATAAATGATTTAGCATGTAATGTAAAGAAAGACCAGTCAACATTGTCATAAGCCTTCTCTAAGTCCAATTTACATAACACCTCTGACTTCTTTGCCCTGAAGAAAGAGTTCACACATTCGTTAGCGATCAAGACATAATCCAGAATCTGGTATGCCAAAGACGAACGCACTCTGAAATTCAAAAATTACCTTCTTCATGATAATAAAGAGAAATCGAAGATGTGGAGAATTATCCCTTTCGTATTCTATATTTGAACTAATCACAATTGAAGGAATATATAGAGATGTACAACCTAGTATATAATATATACAAGAAAACCTAATAAACAAGAGTATCATCTATGCAAGGAAACAATAAACAGAGAGCTAATCAAGAAAGCTGTATAAGAAAAACTAGCACGGCCAATGGGCCCCACATACGGCCATCCAACCATGGCCCATTATGTATGACGCTTCAACCTTGACTCAGAATTGTCGCAATGATCTCGTATAGGTTAGAAATCAGGCTAATGGGGTGGAAGTCTCTTGTCTTGACAACACCCTCAATCTTTGGGATGAGAGCCATAAAGGTGTTACCAAGCTCTTTATGAAGGTAATCTGTCTTGAAAAAATCATCAACAAATCGAAAAAGATCTTTGCTTACCATAGACAAAAAAGAATGGAAAAATAAAATAGGAAAACCATCCTGCTCAGGAACCTTTTCTTTCTCGACAGTCTGAACTGCCTCTTTGATTTCCTTGTCAAATATGTCCCTTTCCATAGCTACCGCATCCTCTGTCGAGAGCATAGAAAGCTCAAGGTAATTTGACCTCAAGTGATTCACCTTCTACTTTGATAACAGAGGAGAAAAACTTCACAAACTCGTTCCTTGTCCAAAATAATCTTGTCATCCACAACAATAGAGGAAATGTAGTTAATCCTTGCTCTTCCATTTGCAACACCATAAAAAAAATGTAGTATTTTTATCTCCCTCTTTAAGCCAAATAGCCCTAGATCACTGCCGCCACTTGATTTCTTTCTCCTTAACTCTGGCATTGTAATCAACTTGACACTTATCTCTCATAGCATGTTCATCTTCCAACAGACTTTATGATTCCTACTTGATAAATGTAATTGTTGCCAATTAATTTCATTTAATAGGTAGGTGTATGAAAGTTGAGTGAATGCATGGGATGTGGAAGGCTGCTTGGAGTTGGAGTGCATGGTTTTAAGATTTGTACGAGTCACATTTTACTCGTCTGATTTGACACAAATCTGGCGGTAGATTGATATGTGTTGATCCTAGTCGGGTCTTAAAACCATGTTGGAGTGTTCAGTTCACATCAGTTCTAGACCTATCTCACAGACAAATGTATATGGAACATTCAGGTGTTGCTTTGATGGATATGTGTAATGTTTCTTGTAAGTAGAAAGCTTTTAACCATAGATTTCTGACTTTGAGAAAGTTATTTAGCAGGACAGATTAGAGCTAATGGATATTATAAATCATGGAAGAGTTTGCCAATATTTACTTAAATTATGAAAAATTAAGCGTATTTTGGATGTGCTTCAATGATCGATCTAAACCATTTATATGATGGACTGACTATGGATTCCGTCACAAAAAAAAAAAAAAAAAAAAAAAAAAAAAAAAAAAAAAAAAAAAATTAAATATGGCTTACCAAAAAAACAGTTAAAGAAGATTGGTACATATTTCATAGGAAGAGAGAGTTTACTAAAAAAAGCCTTGAAATATACCACTTTGAGAATTTTTCGACTTGGATGTCTCCATCTACAGCAGGTCCCATCATATAAATGGTTTCGATTATTGGAAGTTGAAACAAGACCCTAAACCCAATGGCTCCAATCCCAACGCAAGAAATTGCAATAGGTTGGGATGCATTTGTAACAAACCTCGTTTGGGGATTTTGAGTGAAAGAAGAGGTTGGTTCCTCTCGGATGAAGATTGCGTCCAAGCCGAGTTGTGGAGGGCCCCACCATGATTTATCTGCTTATCCACTCCGTCAATTCCCTGTCTAAGATCAGGCCAATCATATGAGATCAAGAACGAGTCAGATCCAACGCTGAGGTCAGCCACACAAAAATACTGAGCTAATTAAATGCAACGGTCATTTCTGGTGTGGCCGACCTGAGCATTGGATTGCCTCATTCTTGGTATGGTACCTTAAAATGATCTTAGAAAAGTAATGGATGGGGTGGATAAACAGATACATCATGGTGGGCCCCTCTACAGCTCAGTTTGGACTCAATCCGCGTCCGTTCCTCTTACAATTCCTTGTAACATCAGCTGGTATGCGATTTAATCAACATCGTGTAAAAGGCATTCACCTTATTATAAACTGTTGCCTGTGTGGGGCCCATGGTTTGTGTATACCATCCAAACTGTGCATTAAGTGCGACCTAATATAATGATAGGATCCTCAACATTCATGCATATTCAAATCATTTAGTAGGCCACACCACAAAAAGAAAATGTACAACCGCACAAAACCTCCAAATTTGTGCAGTGGCCCACCACATGATGGTTGGATCGGCCTGATTCTACAATGGGTGGACCCACGCACAATCCTTGCATGAGAAGCTTAATTCTAAGAGGACTTGCAACGGGTCTTTTAAGCTCAAGCTGATTTTGAGCTGAATTCAAGTTAAGATTCAAGCTTGCTTGGATATATATATATATATATATATATATATATATATATATATATATATATATATATATATATATATATATATAGAAGTTTTATACACTGATCGGCCGTGGCGCTCAAGTTAAGCGCTCAAGTTAGGCAAACAAATAAAGAGAAATGAATTTGAGTTTTTACTTTTTAGAGTTATATATATATATATATATATATAAAAGCTCAAAATTCATTTGGAGTAAGGGAAGAAGGCTCAGCTTGGTTCCAAGCCGAAATGAGCGAGCTAGCCGAGCTGGCTTGACTCGTGTACAGCTCTATTTGTTGCCGATGATGTACCACGTCTGTTTCAGTTTTACGTCCAAGCCATACAAAATGTGGGCCACACCATGGAAATCAATGGACAGCCATTGGTTTATTTCATTTTATGTGTGTGGCGTCCGATTGATTTTCATGTCAGACGATCTTCATGTTCTGATCCATCATTTGCATGGCTGGGATCTCCAACACAAGTGACACATTGGTGTGAAAGTCGGAGTCGAACGTGAAAGTTCAAATACATCCCATGTATGTAATCAGGAACTAAAACAATGGATAGCCTACCAAAACCAGCTGTATAGAAATTTAAGACCATCCACTCGTTTTACATTCATATTTGGCTATCTGATTTCTCTGCCAAGACGATCCACACGGTGGGTCCCACCTGATACATGTCTCGGATGTCATACTCACGTGCCCAGTTGGCGCCATACACCCAATTGACGGTTGAAAATGAAAACTATCTAATCTGATGGTCTAATTTCAACGAAAAGTGTACACGAATCACAGGCTACGATTGTTCAGCCCATCTGATTTTCAACAGTCTTTTCTACAATTTAGTCGGTTTAGCTTGATTTAACGTATGCCACGTGTATAATTATGAGTGCCTGAGTATCATAAGACTCCCCATTTTTTTTAATGCGAATAATGGGATGGCCAGGATCATCCAATTAGTGGGATTTTGGACCATTTACATCTAAGGTCGTCAGCTTTCAGGCCCAGCTCATGTAAGACCAGGGTTAGGTTTAATTTCAAATCTAGGGCTCTCAATGGGCCAGTAATGGTCCGTTGGGTTTCAGAACTGGCCCACTTCGGTTTTGGGTTGGACAGAAATATTAGTCCGAGGACGGTCCCAGGCCCAAAAGTAAGCCCCTTTATCAATCGGGTCAGATCTTGGAGCCCATTTCCCTGGGTCGACCTTGGTCCGGCCCAAGCCATTTAAGGTTTCAAGGCTCTTTTTGTTGGGCTTGGATAAGGTACTACCCCCACCAAGATGCATGAGGAGACGGATGCCTACGTGGCCCGTCCCCATTGGCCAGCGCAGCGGGCTCCACACCTCGGTATTAGGGGAATGTGACGGGTCTGACAGCTCTGCGTCAGACCTGAGGTGTGGGACCTGCTGCGCTGGCCAATGACAATGCGCCACGTAGGCGTCCATCTCTTCATGCGTCCTGGTGGGGTTGTACCTAATCCGAGCCCCTTTTTGTCATATATCATTGATGGTGGAGCATATATAGTGGACGTCCCAGATCTTGCACAAAAGTGGTGGGCCGAGATCAGGCCTCAACTGGGTTGGGCTTGGCCCTTGGACCTGGGCTTTACTAGTGGGGCCCAATGGGCATTTTAAATAGCCTCTTCCGGATGTTTATATGACTTTGCTAAGTTTACACGAGTGTGTAATAAAGCACCTGCACACGCCACACGTTTGGCAGCATCTTACATTAGGTGATAGATCCGATCCATCCATCAGGTTGGTCTGACGCTCTACATGTTTCACCGAAAACAAATCTGCTAAACTCAGCATGTGGGCTCTAATACTGGAAACAAATGGATGGCTTAGAAAACTTCAATCAAGTTTTCAGAGCCGTACATTTATTTTTAGAAAATGTGGCCCACCTTACTAGTGGATCAATCTGATTCTTTGTCTAGGACATCAATATAATGGTTCCTTTCTGATGGATGGATTGGATCTCAGACCTATGGTGCTATGCCGGAAATGTCTAGCATGCATGTGAGGTGTTTTATCCCAGCCTTCCACCCTCTTTTTTTTCAGATCATTTTTTGGGATGAGCCCAAGAATGAGACAGATCCAAATCTCAAGTGGACCACACAACAGGAATGAGTGGGGATTAAACGGCTACCATTGAAAACTTCTTGGGGGCAATAAAAGTTTTGGATGAAGATGATATTTGTGTTTTCCCTTCATCTATGTCCGTGTGACATTATGAACAGTTTGGATGGAAAATAAACATCATGGTGGGCCCTAGGAAGGTTTCAATGGTGGGGTCATTATCACTGCTTCCTGTAGTATGGTCCACTTGAACTTTGGATCTACCCCATTTTCTGGATCATGACCTAAAATGATCTGGCAAAATGAATGGACGGCATTGATAAAACACATACATTATTTTGGGGCACACAGAGCTTTTCCACCTATACACGGTGCTGTGTTCTACATCACGCAATTCGAGTCCAACTCATCATGCCATCCGCCATTCAAGGTGGGGCCATCGTTACCGTTGATCTGATGGGCGCCTTCCAAATCAGCAGATCTTAGCCATCTAATACCGTTGTGCTGTATTTTTCTTCAATCGTTTGTTTTGTAAACCATTGGAAAAATTCTAATATTAGGACTTTTAGAGTCGTCCCTATCAAATGTGGGATCCATCTGATCAACGGTCTGGTCAACAAACCTCAGCCCTACTTGTACGGACTATGAGCATCAACATCACATCCGAATGCAGTCAGACCTATAACCCCTTGACTAGAAATTAGTTCTAACGAGGGTGAATGAAGAGTAGCCATACCTTACAAGCAGACAGCGTGGTTTGCTGATCCAGACCGTTGATCTAGTAGGCTCAATTCTAGACAAGGATTTCCCCAAAAACCATCCCAATCAGAACATCCTGACCATCCAAACCTTGGCCTTTCATTCTGGATGATTCCCATATTTCCCTTTTTTTTTTTTTTTTTTTTCCAGGGAGTTATTTGATACTCCGGCTGTGTATAACGCTTGATACACAGGCACTTAGAAATTTTACATGACGCATACATTAACTCAAATTAAACCGACCATATTGTAGGACTCACTGTTGCTAACCAACGGTCCTTAATCAGGTTGGTCGAATAATCCTAACCTCTGATTCGGCGGCACTTCTTGTTGAAATAACGTCCGTTGGATATTTCCATTTTAAACCGTCCATAAACGTCCACTGAGTCGTCTTTGGTCCATGATGCATGGAAACTGGGACCCACAGTTTGGACAGTGTAATTTGAATTATTTGTATTCAGGTAACACATAAGGGGTGCGGCTTGAATCCTCAGATCCACCAAGGGGTGTGGATCCCATGACTGTGGGGCCCACCTTGATGTATTTTTCTTACATCCATGCCGTCCATCCATTTTTACAGATCATTTTAGGGTGTTATCCAAAACATGAAAAGGATAAAAATCTCGGGTGGACCACACCATAGGAAACAGTGGTGATAATGGTCAATCCCCACTATTTCCTCTGGTGCGATCCAACGGCGATTTGGACCACTATTTCCTCTGGTGTGGTCCACCGGAGATTTCCCAAAAAGGAGCTGTAACAATGAATGGACGGTGCGGATATACAAGACACACATCAAGGTGGGCCCCACCTGACTAAATCCGCGCATTGAAGATAGAGCCATCAAATCGACTGTGTGCATGTCTTCGCTGCAACCCTAGGGTGAACCCTGACCGTATGGGCCCACCTCAATGTATGAATTATATATCCAATCTGTTCATCTGTTTTCGATATTATTTTAGGCCAAGATCCCAAAACTTAAGCATATATAAATTTCAGGTGGATCACACCATAGAAAACAGTGGTTATTAACTATTAAAAACATTTTGTGGGCCACAAAAGTTTTCGTCTGCGTGACCTTATCAACAGGTTAGATGGTCAATAAACAATATGTTGGACGCTAGGAAGTTTTTAATTGTGAGTGTAGGATGACCTGTTTATGTAGTGTGTACCACTTGAAATTTGTATCTGCATCATTTTTTAAACCATATCATAAAATAATCTGAAAAAAAAAAAAAAAAAGATGAATGACTTGGATATATAATGAATACATCAAGGTGGGCCCTACAGCCACGGTCTCACCCACATCGGTTATGGGTCTTAGTCAAGTTGCGCTCAGCAGCGGTATTGAATTGCGGAGAGTGGTCCAACCTAGAAGAAATGGGCGCAATTTGGCCGCGACTTCAAACCAGGTATGTGGGTGAGACCCTAACCGAAGGGGGGCCAACTATATATATTCATTGTACATCCACGTTGGTTCATCTGTTTTTGCAGATAATTTAGCCCATGGCCTAGAACTGAACCATGTTCAAAGTTAAGGTAGACCACTCTACAGGAAACATTGGTTATTGACGGTAAAAAACCTTTCATGGGCCAAATAAATTTCAGATCAAACTCATATTTGTCTTTTCTCCTTTCATTCAGGTTGAGCTACTGATCGACCGGTTCCATGTTCAATAAACATTATGATGGATGCTAGTAAGATTTTAAACATTATGATGTATGCTAGTAAGTTTTTAACTATAAGCGTTCGATGACTATTGTTTTTAGTGGAATGGCCTACCTGAAATTTTTATTTACTTCATTTTTTGGACTGTATGCTGAAATAAAGCAGTAAAAATAGAGGGGCAACCTGGATATAAGATGAACTAAGGCGTTTCAACAACAGGTCTTAGGTTCAAGTGTTAAGTAGATGCACTAACCACTGGTGAGTGGGCGCATCATGTGACTAACCTTGTGCGTTCGTTGCTGCAGCTAATAGTATGGGTGCGTTGCATGACTAACAAAAAAAAAAAAAGAAAAAGAAAAAAAAAAGATGAACTCATCTTGGTGGGCCCTGCGAGTAGTGCCTCACCCGGGAACGGATTAGGTGAGACCCGGATCTACCGAGGTACGTGAGATCCCTGACTGTGGGGTCCACTGTGATGTATGTAACTAAATCCACGCTGTCCATCAGTATTGAAAGATCATTTTAGGGCATGATAACAAAAACGAAGCTGACTCAAATCTTAAGTGGACCACACCACAGGAAACAGTCGTGATTGAATCCTTGCCATTAAAAACTTCATGGATTTCCCTGAAATGCTTATTTGCCATCCAACCTGTTCATAAGGTCACAAACACCCAGATAAAGAGAGCACACAGATATCATCTTGATTAAAAGCTTTTGTGGCCCACAAGAAGTTTTTAATGGTCAATGACCATTGTTTCCTGTACTCTGGTACATATGGGATTTGTAACTGCTTATAGTTTGGATCGAGTAAAATAAGCTTTCAATATGAATGGACGGTGTGGATTTAGTCACATACATCACAGTAGGCCCCACAGTCAGGGGTCTCACCTACCTCGGTGGATCCGGGGTATCACCTAATCCGCTGCCGCCTCACTCACATGGCTGGTTCCAGGGTCACAACCCTGTCGCGCTACAGACAAGGACGCAATTTACAACGTAATTCATGAGAGACACAGAGGAGAATGTGGGGCCGTCTCCATTACATGTTAAAACTCTAAAGGAGAACTGTCATACGTAAAATACCCCAAATGTCGGAACATGCCATGCAGACCAAGGCCAGTGACATTTATTGTGCAGTCCGAATAGCGTGCATGGTCCACTGCAGTGATTTAAGCTGTTATACAGGCTGGTCCATTAAGTTTAATGCATCTCCCACCACATGTACACGTGGAAAACATATTATGTGATATTAATCGTTGTTAATGTGTGCTAGCTATTAGATAGGCCTTATAAAGGGTATTTGACTTCGGTAGCCATCATATCAGTGTCATTAAAAGAAAGTAGAGAAACGGTCCGCATTCAATCTAAAAAGTATTCATAATTTTCGACCTATTTCATGGTCGCCCACCTTGTCAATGTTCCTGATCAACTCAAGTGCCTGCCACGTGCACAATCACTAGTGAGTAGCATATGACGATTCCATTACAATAACCTCCTACGACGATTCCACTACAATAAATACAAAATATTAAAAAATACCAAAAACGTCACCCGAAAACGTTTGGGAGCTGATTGACTTTGCCTGTGACCGGGGCACAAAGATATTTCCGCGCTCGGGGCTGTGTGGGGTCCACAGATGTGTCAATGATGAATCCACTCCGTTCGTCTGTTTTGAAAGACCACAATAGTATAGTTTGCTAACAATTAGGAAGATCCTAAACTCAAGTGGGCCACAGAAACAAAACAGTGGGAACAACAGCGTCCACCGTTGAAACCTTCCTGGAGCTGACCATAATGTTTATATGCAATCCAAACCGTTCATATAGTTATTACCACTCAGATAAACTGTAGGAACAAATATCATCCATCTACAAAACCTATATGTCACCGCCAGGCGTTCAATCCCCACCGTTTCGTGTGGTATGGTCCACATGACTTTTGTATCAGCCTGGTTTTTAGAAACCTGCCCTATTGTGGTCTTTAAAGACATATGGATGGAGAGGATTTGTCACGATCATCTCTATGGGCCCCACACAGATCCTGAAAAGAAAGTAGTGAAACGGTTCACATTCAATCAGAAAAGCATTCATAGCAGATGAATGACCCAAGTTGTTCCTGACTCCAAATTATCCCCTATTTCCAGGTGGCCCACCTCGTCACGTGTTCCGGATCAACGCTGATAGACTGCCGCGTCATATGCTGAATATGACAATTCCACTACATTCAAACGTTTGCCCCCACAAAAAATAAAATAAAATAAATAATAATTAATAATTAAAAAAATCACATACACCGTTGTAGTTTCAGTTCAAAATACAACGGTTTTAATTTCGACAGTACATGTATCTTTGTTAAACGATGAGATGGATAGAAAATCAGATCAATCCATTCATTGAGTTAGATCATTGGATGTAGCCAGCCTGATGAATGGATGATCTGAATTTTCGCCCCAAGTGATATTTATGATGTGTCCCACCATTTTTCAGTGCTTGGATTGTAAATAGATCTTACAAGTTAGCAGGAAAGAAAGGGAAGCAGTCTGTGGCCCACTGTTATGTATGGGTTTTATCCATCCCATCCATCCATTTTTTAGATATGATAGAAAAAAAAATGCAAATCTAAGGCTTAAGTAGACCACACAGTGGGGATTGAACGCCGTGATTTAAAAAAAAAGCGAGGAGTTTTGATTAAGCAAATATTTGTGTTTTCCTTTCATCCAGTGTCTATCTAACCCTACGGAATGGTTGGGTGGAAAATATACATCATGGTGGACTGCAAGAAGGTTTAAACGGTCGATGTCAATGTCACCACTATTTTCTGTTGTGTGGTCGACTGGAGCCTTAGATCCACCTCATTTTTAAATTTCATACTGTAAAATGATATGAGAAAATGGTTTAACAGCGTGGATAAAACACATACATCATGGTGGGTCCCACAAAGCCCCTCTTTGGCCCGAGTCCTTGTACCGGACGCAACCCGCTTTTGAAAGAAAAGAAGTTGTGTGTTGAAGTTCACATGGGCATACAGAGCCCATTGCATAAAGTTACAAACAGACCAGATTCCCTGTATCTCCTGTCTCCGGATCCTCGAGCAGGACGTCTCATTGTGTATGTGGGGCTACCCTGATGTATGTGTTTTATCCACACCATCCACACGAAGTACCCTAGTCTATAACACAAGACTCATTCAACGCATCAAGAGACAAGATCAACGCCTCTGTGTCACTCTCCTTAGATAAATTCACTGAATCCTTCTCACCTTGAGAGCTTCCTTCTTGTTTCTTAAGCGCACTGCAATCACGTTTCATGTGCCACTTCTTCCCACAATGCCAACACCCGCCCTTGTCTTTTGGTCCCTTGGACTTCTTCTTTGACTTAGAACGCCCGTATTTATTGCCTCATTTGTTCAACGATCTTCATCTTCCTTAAACGTTTAAAGCATTTCCAGAATCCCTTGAAGTTCTCAATGCCTTCCTTCTAGATTCTTCGCAAAGAATTAGACCCGCCACATCATCGAATTTCAACTTCGTCGACCCTGAGGAATTGCTCACAGCAATCACCAAACCATCCCAACTGTCTGACAAACTGGACAAGATCAATAGTACCATAACCTCATCATCAAAAGTGATGCCAACGGATTCCAATTGGCTCGTTATTGAACTAGTTTAGATGTTCAGTCACGCCCCCCCTCCCAATCTAACATTTTCATGTTGAATAGTCATTTCATAAGATGAATCTTGTTGGACGCTGAGGGTTTCTCATACATCGTAACTAAAGCTTGCATTAATTTTTTTGTGCTCTTCACCTTAGATATATTGAAGGTGGCACTCTTAGACAAAGAGAGTCAGATCGTTCCTAAAGCCTTCTAATCCACTAAAGACCATTCATTATCTGTCATCTTCTCTGGTTTCTTCTATTTTCCTTCTAAAGGAATGTAACGCCCCGAATTTTCGTTAAGTTGGGAATTGAAAATCCTTGGGCATTACCTTCGGTTATGGTGCGTACCCGCACGTGTGCTCACATGTATTGGGGACTAAAATGAATATTCTTGTCAAAGAAATGATGGAATTAGTTTAGGAGTTGGAAGATCACATGTTTCGGAAGAGTTTTCCGACGATCGGTTTGACTCGAGTATGTTGCTGTCTGTAGAGACTAAGTAAAGAACCCTGAGTTATCAATCTATTCGTAGATCGACAAGACCATCATGAATATTTTACCGGACCTTGGTGTTTTAGCCTATTTTTTGTATTTTGAATTTTTTAAATGGGTTAGATTTCACAAAAACTCTCTCTTTTAAAAGGCGCTACTTTTTGAAAATGCCAAAAAGTTCGATTTGTACTTGGAGTGAAAAATCAAAATGTTTATTATTGGGATTTCAATTTTTTTGTATTTTTTATTGAATCCAAATGGGGGATACTTCCTTATTTATATAAATAACTTAAAGTAAATGGAAACATAAATTAAACATAACATTTACTTAAATGTCATTTTGTAAATAAGGCTGACAAGTAGCTTGGTCTAGAAGGGAACTCACTGTGCTGGGAGAAAACTCATTGTGCAGGGCAGAAACCATGAATTTTCAAAGAAAATGGACCAGGGGGAACCGACCGACCGGATAGGCAGCCGGCTGACCGGATTGACAACCGGCCGACCGGTTGCTGCTGCCCCTTTGGAAGAAAAACGGATGGACAGTGTGATCCGACCGGTCGGATTTGAGACCAGCCGGTCGGTCGTAGCTGCTCGGTTTTAAAAGGGGGGTTTCAAACCCCATTTGATCCAACTCTCTCTCTCTCTCTCTCTCTCTCATTTCTCTTATTCTTCCTCTTCTCCCCTTTGCTCCTAAGCCCTCCTAGCTCTCTTCCTCCCTTCTCGAACCCATTTTCCTCCTCAAATCCTTCCTCAAACCTTGAAAGGCTTGGAGTTTCAAGCTTTCTTCGGCCTCCACGTCCATTCTCGCGTCTTCCCCGGCCATAAACCGACGGTTTTGGGTCGGATTCACCTCCCATGCTAGGTAAGGTGTTCCTCTACTTCGCTTATGCCTTGTGAAAGCCCTAATTGGGAGTAGCCCCGTGTAGATTTCGTTATACTCCAACATCGGGCTCAATTGATCGAATTGATTTGGAATTTTTCCAAATTCGAGGTATGTAAACCCAAAATCCTAATTAGGACTTTAATTAAAGTAAACCCCTAATTGATTAACACTAGATTTGTGATTCATTGTAGGTAATTGAGGTATTCCTCAATTTTCGACGTTCGGGCCGTATTCGAATCGTCGAATTTCAACTATAAGGTGAAGATCTACCCTCAAGCTTACTCTCGACAAATCCTAATTAATGATTGCTTGAATTTATATGTTAATTGTTAATGTGTGTATAACATGTTTGATGAAATGCCTCTATTATTGCTTGATTGATAATATGCTCGATGAAATGCCTAAATGATATAAATTTACAATATTGTAATATATTTATGCTTGTGGATGTATGTGGCGCCCTGTGTCATCCGGGTCCTTTGGATGGGTCGAGCCAGGTGCTTGGATATGTTTATGATTAGGTATTTAATAACCTAAATTGTCATTATAATAAGTATGGCTTTGGATTAAGCTCTGACAACCATTTGATATAGTGTACTACTGCCTGCTACTAGGTTGACCGTCACAGACTTATTCGATCGACCAAGCAGGATACGGTCGACCGATAGTGGCCATTGTTGGTTTTTCGTCATCCACTTGGGTCCACCGAATAAGCCTCATTCAGAGTTAATCATTATTGTATTTCATTGTTGAATCACACTATATAGAATCTAGAATACCATCGTTCTCACTGTGAATAGTCCACTTAAAATCATACTGCGACTCGATTCACCAAGTCTCATGAGCCAGGCATAGTGGTATGGGACACTGTGTCTGAGTTGTCGGCCATTGTTGGGGTGGTGCCTCCCCGTAGTGACCAGTGAGCATTGATAGGGGTGACCGATTGTTGTTCGAATGGTCATTGTGACAAATGTGACCCTGGCCGATGTTTGCGTGCCTGTGCACCGTTCGAATGACCCGGGCGTGCATTGGGATAATTTCGAGTGAAACGCCCGCACCTCTGAATAAATTAATCGTATTTGATATTTGGGATATGAGACCTTCCACTTTGATTTGGGCGTGGCTAAAGAGTCACGGTCAAACCAAGATTTCATGGTAGGATAACTCCACCTTGGATCGAGGGGTTACTGGCGATGATTAGTGACGCATCGCAGGGAGCCAGATAGTTCCAGTTAGACTTTATAATACGATATGGTATTCTGACTTCATCAATTTGCTGAATGAATTGGACTAATAAATACTTTTATTAATCACGCATACATGACATTACATTTGAGGGAGACTTGTGTAGCCTGGTTGCTTGATGTGGCGCCAGCGCTACCTTGATCACCTCATGTCATTTATCCGTGTCATCCGGGCTGTGTACTCAGTCACGACTTACGACCTGCTAGACAGGTGGACTGTGGATTCTGATACCAGTTGGTCGGGCCAGGGCTTGCCCGGGACATGCATTGTGTGCGGAATCATGACACCATGCATTTATTCAACTAGCCTAGGATGATGTATGATTTATATGTGGACATTACCTAAACTTGTTTGATTTGACAACATGCATAAGAATATTACACTTATATGAACCTGTTTATAATTTAAATATCCCGAGTCTAACCTTGGGGTTATTTTTTCACTATGTTGGCGTTTTGACGCTTTCTATTTGACATATGCAGATGTCTCAAGAATAGGACCAGATGGTGGTACGCACGGGCGCCTTATAATCTTTTAACTTCATCCCTTTTGGTAGATGTATTTTCCCTTCCTATTACTTTTATTGCGATTCGTATAATTCTCATATGGGCGTAGACTGAAATTGAATTGTACATCTATGGGGTTAGCCCTATATTTTTTTATTTAGTTACCTTCGCTTTGATTATGATCCGCTAATTAAAATGCGTTACTCTGATTATTTGTGAATGGAATGGATGTAAATCTGATTAAGGACACACATGAGTGCATTTTCCACGTATGACATTCCTAAAATAGCATTGTATTAAGTTAACACTCGAGAACTCAGGATCAGAGTCTCCGTACTCGGGTGCCGAAATTTCGGATTGTTACAAGGAATATAGAGGTCATTCTGATATAGATCATCCTCCATCTACATCTTCCAGAAGGCAAAGTTTGAACCATCAAACTTCTCAATTCATGTCTTCCCTTCTTTTGTCATCGCTCCCACTTGAACTAAACCAATAGCTCTGATACCGATTGTTGAGCAGCACGTCAACAACGCCGGTGAACTGAGATCCAATCTCCGGTCTCACACACAAACGATAAATACAAAGAAATAATAACTAGAAGTAGAATTCAAACAAACCAATAATCCACAAGATAAAATTTACGTGGAAAAACTCTAATAAGAGTAAAAAAAGCCACGGTGCAAAATTTCACTATGAAGAAAATGAAGTTACAATGAATATATATACTCACCATCTCCGATGCTCCCATGCACAGAGACGGCTCTTTTTGCTAACCTCTTCTCTCTTTCTCACCTTGGACGTATAGAAACCCTAATCCAATACCCTAATCCCGAATTACACCCATTTATATAGCATAAGATGAAAATATGACTCAAAATAGGAAACCTCGCGAAACAGTTCGCGTCTGATCGGGCGCCCGATCAGCCTTAGTCAGGCGCCCGCCCAAAACAAAAAACTTCCACCGAGTTCAGCGAAAAATTCTCCAAATTTCGGGCGTCCGACCAAACATAGTCGGGCACCCGCCCTGGGCTCCGGGCGCTCAGTCCACTGACCATCGGGTACTCGATTGCATCTAAAGCAGTCCAGAGACTTTCTGTCTCCCTGTGTGAATATCGGGCGCCCAGTCACAAATTGTCTGGACACCCAACCACCTTCTGACTAGTATAATTAGTGTGCGGGCTCCACTGTGACGTCCCTGAGTGGGGCTCTGTCTCCCGTTGGGGGGGAGGGTCCTTGTGCAGCCTGGCTGTGGTCCGAGCGAGGGTTGTCATCCGGGTCCCGTTGGGATCGGTCGGGCTTCGAAAATATCGCTCCAGTTGGTAGGGCCTTGGACGCAATCCCACATCGGAAAGGGAGTGACCTTCGGACTGGGTTATAAGTGGAGTTCCCACCATATGGATAAAACGCGTTTTGGGGCAACCCCGAGAACAAAGCCGTGAGGCTTCGGCCAAAGCGGACAATATTGTGTCCCTGGGTGGGGCGTCACATCCACACCTCAACATAAACATGTGCCACATGCCACGTACTGGTCTGTACCTGATCTCTGCTAAGGCTCATGTAGCACTTAATCGACGCCCCTCACCCTGGTTGCAGGCATTAGACAAGGACGCAATTCTCAACATAATGCATGACGGGCATAAAGGAGAATGTGGGGCCATCTCAATAACATGTTAAAATTTGAAGGGACAAGTGTCATACGTAAAATACTCCAAATGTCAGAACATGCCATGCAGACATAGGCCAGTAACATTTATTGTGTAGTCCGAATCGCGTGCATGGTCCACTGCGGTAAATTAAGCTGTTATACAGGTTGGTCCATGAAACTTAATGCATCTCCCACCACATGTACACGTGGAAAACATATTCTGTGATATTAACAGTTGTAAAGGTGTGCTAGCTATTGGATAGGCCTTATAAAGGGTATTTGACTTCGGTAGCCATCAGATCAGTGTCATTAAAGAGAAACGGTCCACATTCAATCTGAAAAGTATTCAATGACCAAAGTTGTTCCCTTATTCCAAATTTTCGACTATTTCATGGTGGCCCATCATGTCAATGTTCCGAATCAACTCAAGTGCCCGTGGCACAATCACTAGTGAGTAGCATATGACGATTCCACTACAATAACCTCATACGACAGTTCCACTACAATAAGTACAAAATATTAAAATACCGAAAAGGTCACCCAAAAATGTTTGGGAGCGGATTGCCTTTGAAGTTTCATGGGGCTGTGTGGGGTCTACAGAGATGTCAGTGACGAATCCACTCCGTTCGTCAGTTTTGAAAGACCACAATAGGATAGTTTTCTAAGAATTAGGTAGATCCAAAGCTCAAGTGGGATAGTTTTCTAAGAATTAGGTAGATCCAAAGCTCAAGTGGGCCACAGAAACAAAACAGTGGGAACAACAGCATCCACCGTTGAAACCTTCCTGGAGCTTACCATAATGTTTATATGCAATCCAAACCATTCATATAATTATTACCACTCAGACAAACTGTAGGAAAAAATGTCATCCGGCTACAAAACTTATATGTCACCGTTAGGCATTCAATCCCCACCGTTTCGTGTGGTATGGCCCACATGACTTTTGTATCTGCCTGGTTTTTAGAACCTGCCCTATCGTGGTCTTTAAAGACATATGGACGGATTGGATTTGTTACGAACATCTCTATGGGCCCCACACAGATCCTGAAAAGAAAGTAGAGAAAAGGTCCACATTCAATCAGAAAAGCATTCATAATAGATGAATGACCCAAGTTGTTCCCTGACTCCAAATTATCCCCTTAGGTGGCCCACCTCGTCAATGTCCTGGATCAACGCTGATGACTACCACGTTCACAGTCAGTAGTGACTAGTATACGACGATTCCACTACAATAAACTGCATACGACGATTCCACTACATTTAACGTTTGCCCCCACAAAAAATAAAATAAAATAATTAATAATTAATAATTAAAAAAAATCACATACACACCGTTGTAGTTTAAGTTCAAAATACAACGGTTTTAATTTCGACATACATGTATCTTTGTTAAACAATGAGATGGATAGAAAATCAGATCAATCCATTCATTGAGTTAGATCATTGGATGTAGCCAGCCTGATGAATGGATGATCTTAATTTTCGCCCCAAGCGATATTTATGATGTGTCCCACCATTTTGCAGTGCTTGGATTGTAAATAGATCTTACAAGTTAGCAGGAAAGAAAGGGAAGCAGTCTGTGACCCATTGTGATGTATGGGTTTTATCCATCCCATCCATCCATTTTTTAGATATGATAGAAAAAAAAAATGCAACTTTAAGGCTTAAGTGGACCACACAGTGGGGATTGAACGACCGCGATTAAAAAAAAGGGGATGAGTTTTGATTAAGCTGATATTTGTGTTTTCCTTTCATCAAGTGTCTATCTAACCCTACGGAATGGTTGGATGTAAAATATACATCATGGTGAACTGTAAGAAGGTTTCAACGGTCGATGTTAATGTCACCACTGTTTTCTGTTGTGTGGTCCATTGGAGCCTTAGATCCACCTCATTTTTAAATTTCATACTGTAAAATGATCTGAGAAAATGGACTGACAGCGTGGATAAAACACATACATCATGGTGGGTCCCACAAAAGCCCCTCTCTGGACCGAGTCCTTGTACCGTACGCATCCCGCTTTGGAAAGGAAAGAAGCTGTGTGTTGAAGTTCACATGGGTATGTAAGTGCTGATTCTCAGCATACAGAGCCCATTGCATAAAGTTACAAACGGACGCAGATTCCTGTAGCTCCTGTCCCCATAATCCTCGAGCAGGACGTCTCCTTTTTCCTGTGGGGCCACCTTGATGTATGTGTTTTATCCACACCGTCCATCTGCTTGGCCAATCCAAACCACACCACAAGAAATTAATCACCCGAGATTGAATGCCCACCGTTAAAAACTTTATGGGCCACAGAAGTTTTGGATCAAGCTGAAGAGGATGGATGGAAAATAAACATCACCGTGGACCCTAGAAGGGTTTCAATGGTGGGTGTCATTATCCCTACCGTTTTCAGTGGTGTGGTCCACTTAAGCTTTACATCTGCCTCACTTTCAGGCTCATGCACTTAAAATGGCGAAGCCGGGATGGGTGGATCCCTGGCTGTGGGGCCCACTGTGATGTAGGTGTTGTATATCCACGCTGTCCATCAGATTTTTCATATCATTTTAGAACGTAGGACCAAAAAATGAAGCAGATCCATATCTCATGTGGACCACACCACAGGAATCAGTGGTTATTGAACGTACGCCACTATTAAAATCTTCTTAGGGCCCGTAGAATGTTTATTTGCCATCCAACCTGTTGATAAGGTCACAAAGACCTTAATGAAGGGACCACAAAAATATTTGCTTGATCCAAAAGTTTTCTGGCCCTCAAAAAGTTTTTAATGGTCAATCTCCACTTCCCTATGGTGTGGTTCACATAAGATATGGATATGCTTCATTTTTGGGCCCATGATCTAAAATGATCTGAAAAATCGTATGGACGGTGTGGATTTACAACATATAGATCACAGTGGGCACCGGCATCCAACGAAGCAGCGTTCCTTAAAATGAAATGGCAAAACCGATAGACGGCATGGATAAAACACATACGACATAGAGGGCCCACTAGATCGGGCCACGTCATGGGTTTGGGTACCCATTGTGGGTGTGTGTGTGCGCGGTTGTTAAAAGAGAAGGATAAAGAAAAATGAAAAAAAAAAAAATCCGGATGTATATCCACGCCGTCCATCAGTGTTTCCAGATCATATTATGGTATGAACGTAAAAATAAGGCAGATCCAAATCTAAGGTGGACCATACTAAAGGAAAACAGTGATGATCGAATGCTCACCGTTAAAAACACCCTAGTGTCCACTGTAATGTTTACTTACCATCCAATCCGTTGGTTAGGTCACACAGACCTGGATGAAGGGAAAACTCAAATATCATCTAGATCCAAAACTTTTGTGGCCCCCAAGATGTTTTTAAGGGTGGAAATTCAATCCCCACCGTGTGATCCATTTGAGATTTGGATCTAATTATTTTTTCGACCGCCCCCTAGAATGAGGTGTAAAAACCAATAGACGGAGTTGATATATAACAAATACGTCAAGGTGGGCCACACGGTTGGCGAAACACCCACTAACGTGTTGCCTGCGTAACACCTAATCCGCACGCTTCAGTTCACACGTGTCAGCGTCTCATTGGTTGCATTCCTATTTAAAACTTGTTGAAGATTGCTAGCGGAACACGCGCATGTAAAAATATATTTCCACGCAGCATACATGCTGACCTGTCAATCATGTATAAAATCTGATTGGTGTATGAGGTGGAATACTCCGTGAAGATGAACATGTTCAAGAATCTGTTTGTCCCAGTAATCAGGTAACCCATAGGTGTATCTTAAATATGGTCCGTTGAAATTTTTATTAAATCATAGATTATAGATTGGCCCACATGATAGGTGGATCAGATTCACTTTAAGGTTATCTTCACCTTGGAGGCTTCTTATGGTTCGTTCAGATTTTTAATACGCTTTCCATATTGGCACGTATGCTTTATGTAGAGTTGCGTGTTTAGAGACCGCGTGCGCGGCTCCTGCATTTGAGTGACGGAAAGTTCTTCGTTCTCTAACTCCATACGCGCTTCTAGATACGCACCTAGCCACATCAGAGCGGGGAAAAAAGTGGGGTCCACTATGTAGATCGTTTGGACGAAAGATCAAGCTGTTTTTCTAACAAAAAGGCCACATCTCAGCCAGAATAATGGACCGTTTAATCGACCTTACAGGCTGTTCTAGACCTTTCGATTATTTACTTGAAACATAGGCTTAGAAAACATCTGAAACTTGATGATTTTTTTGATAGATAATAAAAATAGTGGGTCACACCTGATAGACGGATCGGATGTTATGATAAAGTTCAAAAGTGGCTGGATGTAGAGGTGCGCGTGAATGATGAAGGTGGGGCAGCAAATGTTTTATTTTATCACCAAGCGCACAACGTCTTTTCATTATAGCTGAGAATATTGGAAATGGGGCTTGCGTTTACGGCAACTATTCAATGGTGGTGACCGGTCCACCATACCGTTAGGTCAATCAACCGTCCAACTTGTCGGAACCGTTAATGGATAGGGACGCCGGCGCGGCATAGGTGGACGGGCGCGGAGAAGTTCCTGCGCTGGGAACAAGGTGGGGCCCACAGTTATGTTTTTTTTTGATAAACCCACCCCGTCCATCCGTTTTGGGAACTCATTTTGAGGGCATGAGAACAAAAATGAAACGAATCCAAGACTCAAGTGGGCCGAAAACGTGAGGATTTAACGTCAACAGTTGAAATATTTGTGGCGCCACAGGAGTTTAATATTTGTGTTTCCAGGTCATCCCAATAGTACTGACGTTATGAACGGTATAGATGTCATATAAACATCACTGTGCAACGGTAGTAATTTACCTTCCCGCCCTCTTTTGATCCGGTTCCTTTTTGTTTTTACTTCCTAAAATGAGCTCCCAAAACGAATGGACGGGGTGGATTTATCGAAAAAAAACATCACTATGGGCCTACCTTGTTCCAAGTGCAGGAACTTCCTGCCCAAGGCTTTCGCAGGAAATCCGCGTGTAAGTGGACTGCCGAGGTCGTGGATTGCCTGCGAAAGCCTTTCACACGCATCTCCTGCGCTCGGAATCTAGGTAGGACTTCCCGTGATGTTAGTGAGAAATCTAGGCCGTCCAACTGTTTTGTGAGATCAGTTTAGGCGATGGAACAAAAAATGAATGGAATCCAAAACTCAAGTGGTCCAAAAATGTGATGATTGAACTTCCACAATTGAAATATTCGTGGGGCCACAGAAGTTTCGAATCAGGATAATATTTGTGTTTTCAGTTCATCTCAGTAGTAACGACATTATGTGCAGTATGGATGGCATATAAACATCACTGTGGACCCCATAGAGGTTTCAATGGTAGGAATTCCCTACTCACCTTTTGCTTTAGTGCGGCCCACTTGAGTCTTGGATCCTGTTCATTTTTTGTCGCAACACCTAAACTGATCTCACAAAACAGTTGGACGGCATAGATTTCTCACAAACATCATAGTGGGCCCCACCTAGATTCCAAGCATAGGAGATACCTGCGAAAGTCTTGCAGGCAATCCCCATCCATCCCTGACTATGGGGAGTATGTGCCTTACATCCACGCTGTACGTCCATCTTAGAGTTCATTTTAAACATCCCACCACCCCATGCCAGTAAGCTGATTGAGATGCTTCAGTAGATGCTAATTAAAGTCCCAACAGAAGTCTTAAACTAAGCCCCAGTCCAAGCCCTAACATGAAACTCCAGTTCAACCCCTACCTTAAAATTCTAAAGTTGAACCTAGAAAAAACCTGGTTAAACCCAAGTTGACCCGTTAAGTTAACTTACTCAGTCAACCTACCCAACTCATTTACCCAGTCAACTCATCTAGCTAAATTCTAAACTAATCTTAGCATTGTACAATATTTATTCCCTTCTCAACCCCATGCTCATCTTATCCATCGGCATTACGTTACATCACCTCTCGCACCTTAATTGGTTCGGGCGTATGCTATAAGGCTTGCCAATATAATTGGATCATGTCCATCAGAAACCCGACCAATTAACTTACAGTTTATAGACATTGCAGCGCATACATAACGCATAACACCTGGTCAGTTCAAGTGTATGCTTTGTGACTTGCTGACCTAGTCGGATCTTGCCCATCAGAAACTTTGACTGATTGATTTCATTCATTTTGTCATTAGCATTATATTCAACACGACATTGCACACACTCGTTACATCATTAGCACGGGAGAACTAATCACGATCCTCATAAATCAACATAATCTTGTGAAGTAGAGACCGTACACTAATACAAGCAGAGTAGGTGCATAACACCTTCCTTCTCTGTAACCGTGGTTCCTTACCTCGAATCTTCGGCCGCAGATCGATGAGTCATCTTAGGGTTGAGAAGCTTCGGAGTCTCCCGCCTAAGCGTTTATACATGGTCTAGATAACTATAGGATCGAAGTAATTAGCTAGTGGTGACTCCAGTCATACATAGAACCCTTTTAACACTCCAACAAAAAAACCCGAGGAAGAGGCAAAACCCATGGAAGCGCACGAGTTGATTCTGCCTACTCGGGATCCAATGTCCACAAGTCTAAAATATAAGCATCCAAATCTTAGGTGAACCTACCATAGGAAACATTAGTAATTGAATACCCACCATTAAAAGCCTTTGGGAGCTACTGGAATAGGTTATTATCCAACCTGTTGATAATGTCACAAAGACTTGGATGAAGAGACTATATAAGTATCTGTTTCTTCTTTTACACACGCACCCTACACCCACCAGGCACACACACCACCATACTCATGCGGTAGTGGAATTTCACCATCTATGGGAACACGAACCCCAATCCTCTAGTTGAAACTCCTAGGAGCCCACGACTGAAGCAAGAGACTATATAAGTATCCGCTTGATCCAAAACATTTGTGACCCATGAGAAGTTTTTAATGGTAAATTACCACATTTTCCTGTGGTATGGTCCACCTGAGATTTGGTTTTGGTCGTGTTGCTTCTTCTTTTTCTTTTTTAATCATGCCTTAAAAAATAAGTTGTCAAAAATGGATTTAGGGCTCGTACACCTCGATATAGGCCCCACAATCAGGAATCTACTGAAGTCGAGCCCTAAGGACAGGAACTTGTTTAGTTGCAACCTCGGTTCAACCTGGTGGGTGCGACCCTGACCATGGGCCCACCTTGAAATATGCATTTTATATCCACGTCATTCATCCATTGTGCCAACTTATTTTAGAGCATGGTTCCAAAAATAAAGCAAATGCATCTCAGATGAACCACATAGCAGAGGGCCACAAAAGTTTTGTATTTTCGCTTGGTAAAGTTTATGAGACCTTATCAACAGGTTGGATAAACCTTTTTAATGGTGAGAATTTAATTCCTACCGTGTGGTCCATCTGAGGTTTGTATTCTCAATGACTACTATTTCATGTGGTGTGGTCCATCTAAAATTCGTATCTACTTGCTTTTCAAGCCCGTTTGGATGCCACCAAATAAGTTACTTTTTCTACCCACCAAAAAGAGTTGGTCACACCTGATAAATGGATCGGATGTTGTGATAAAGCTCACACGTGGCTGGATGTAGAGGTGCTCATGAATGATGAAGGTGGGGTAGCAAATGTTTTCTTTTATCACCAAGCGCACAACGTCTTTTAATTATAGTCGAGAATATCCAGTCTGTCATTAGCATTATATTCAACACGACATTACACACACACTCATTACATCATTAATATGCAAGAACTAATCACAATCCTCAGAAATCAACCTAATCTTGAGAAGTAGAGACCATACACTAATACAAGCAGAGTAGGTGCCTAACACCTTCTCTCTCTATAACCGTAGTTCTTTACCTCGAATCTTCGGCCGCAGATCGATGAGTCATCTAACGGTTGAAAATCTTCAGAGTCTGCCGCATAAGCATTTCAACATGGTCTAGATGACTATAGGATCGAAGTAATTAGCTAGTGGTGACTCCAATCATACATAGAAACCCCTTTAACACTCCAACAAAAAAAAACCCATGGAAGAGGCAAAACCCGTGGAAGCGCACGAGTTGATTCTACTTACCAGGGATCCAATGTCCACAAGTCTAAAATATAAGCATCCAAATCTTAGGTGAACGTGCCATAGGAAACATTAGTGATTGAATACCCACCATTAAAAGCCTTTGGGAGCTACTGGAATGATTATTATCCAACTTGTTGATAATGTCACAAAGACTTGGATGAACGGGCTATATAAGTATCTGTTTCTTCTTTTACACACACACCGATACTCTTGTAATATATATATATATGTTATTTTGCAAAATGATGATTTTTTGAATGTATAGAGCTTTTGTTAAGGAAAACATGAGTTTTCTAAAAGAAATATAGTTTCTGGGAGAAAAACAAGTATTGTTAAAAAATTCGAGTTTTCGTGGAAAATGACAATTTTTTGGAAGAATAAAGCCTTTGTTTGGAAAAAAAAAAATGTGAGTTTTCTGAAAAAAATTTGTTAGTGCAAAAACAAAGTGAAAGTTTTGGAAAATAAAAAAGATTTTTGTATGAACAATGACGAGTTTTTGAAAATATAGAGCTTCTATTAAGACAAACGTGAGATTTGTGAAAATTTAAAATTTCTCTGAAGAAACGAGAGTTTTCTAAAAAAATTCGCTCTATAGTGGAATTTCACCATCTATGGGAACACGAACCCTAATCCTCGTGTTGAAACTCCTGAAAGCCTACGACCGAAGCAAGAGACTATAAGTATTCACTTGATCCAAAACATTTGTGACCCATGGGAGGTTTTTAATGGTAAATTACCACCTTTTCCTGTGGTATGGTCCACCTGAGATTTGGTTTGGGTCGTGCTACTACTTCTTTTTCTTTTTTAATCATGCCTTAAAAAATAAGTTGTCAAAAATGGATTTAGGGCACATACACCTCGATATAGGCCCCACAATCAGGGATCTACCGAAGCCGAGCCCTAAGGACAGAGACTCGATTAGTTGCAACCCTGGTTCAACCAGGTGGGTGCGACCCCAACCATGGCCCACCTTGAAATATACATTTTATATCCACATCATTCATCCATTGTGCCAGCTATTTTAGAGCATGGTTCCAAAAATAAAGCATATACATCTCAGATGAACCATAGCCGGCATTAAATTCTCACCATTAAAAAAGATGAACCATAGCAGGCATTAAATTCTCACCATTAAAAAGCTTCTTTGGGGCTACGAAAGTTTTGTATTTTCCCCTCATAAGGGACCTCATCAACAAGTTGGATGGCAAATAAACATCATGCTAAACCTTTTTAATGGTGAGAATTTAATCCCTACCGTGTGGCCCATCTGAGGTTTGTATTCTCAATGACTACTATTTCATATGGTGTGGTACATCTACAAATCGTATCTACTTACTTTTTGGGACCATGAACTGAAATAAGCTGTTAAAACAGGTAAATATACAACACATGCATGGAGATGACCCCACGGCCAGAGTCACACCCACTTGGGTGGATCCCGGAATAGTTACTGGAATAACCCTGCGGTGTGACTATTTTTACTAAAAGTTCAATTTCTTATCCTGCTCATCTTTTTGGCCTTTTGATGAGAAATTGAAAATTTTATGGTCGAGAATACCCCTCTGTCCACCATGTGCTCATGGGGGATCCACTGTGCCCCAAGAGGAATCCATATTGCCTCGCAAGGGGGGGGGGGGGCATTTGTGACCAGAAATTCTCAATTTCTCATCAAAAGGTCAAAAAAGATGCGCAGGACGAGAAATTGGACTTTTAGTAAACATAGCCACACCTCAGGGCTATTTCAGTAAAAATCCCGTGGATTCCCTGGTCCATGCGGATTAGGTGAATCGGAGAACCACCACGCTCGGTGAATCCGTAAATGTGGGGCCCACCCTAGTGTATTTGTTTTATATCCACACCATCCATTCACTTTTCCAGATTAATTTATTGCATAATCCAAAAAAAAAAAAAAAAAAAAACGAAGCCGATCTATATCTAATGTGACCTACACGAGGAAACAGTGGTGATTGAAGGCTCACCTTTAAATACTTCTCGTGGGCCACAATAGTTTCAGCTCATGCTGATATTTGTTTTTTCCTTCATCCAGGTCTCCGTGACCTTATCAACAGGTTGGATGGAAAATAAATTTCACATGGGCCTTAGGGAATTTTGCAATGGTGGTCGTTCAATCACCCCTACTTACTCTTTCATATGGTGTGTCTCACCTGGGATTTGGATCTGCTTCATTTTTTGCCTCAATCAGTAAAATAAGCTGCTAAAATGGATGAATGAAGTGGATATAAAAATTATACATCACAGTGGGCCCTACAGTCATGTATCCACCAAATTCACCTGCTACGGTTATGGCATAGCATGAAATTTTCGATCAAGTTATCCCAGCCATCCAATCAATATTCACAAAAAAAGACAACCAACCAACCATCGTTCCAAATTAAAAAAGCAAAATCTGATAATTGAGGCCGTTAGATCCGAGTGATTTGTTGGGAATCCTCAATCAATAATGTGGCCCACGAATCCAACCGTCCAGATCCCCGCAATCTTGCCACGTGTTAGGAGTCGGCAGCATTAAAAAATGCGAAAAAATAAGACATGAGTGGGGGTGGGGGAATGTATGTGCATATGTTTATGGAGGGAAGCTATTTGTAGGAGGTGGTGGGCCCCACTGACGCGGGAGGGGTAGTGACGTTTGGCAACTGTCGGTCTTGCAGCGAATGGGGTGGGGTAGCTATCCCGAGCTTTCTCCGGAGAGGCGTCCACCTCCGCACGACTTCTCTTGTCCTGACACGTTCCCCTACACTTCTGCCACGCTTTTTATCTAAGAGCGCTTCTGCCCCTTGCTTCTACTTAAATCACCGTAATGCCACTGCGCGATTTTCTTCATCGCAGCAGGTTTGAGCCTTAGCTATACGGGAACATGCAGCAAACGTCAGAGCTGTTTGGTATTCAAAATTAGGCAACATCAATATCCCATGTTTGGAATTACTGGAGAGGATTTAACTTGTTAACGTCCAAAATTGGATTAACATATGTTGATCAAGGATTAACAGTTTGGATCTTCGTCGCTTGGGATGGACACAGAAAAATGATGGAGATCCTGAGACTTGAGATCACAAAAAGAGATCGTGAGTGGTTGTCAGTCACGTCGGTGGAGACCCTCCGATGCTTAAGTCAATAATGGAGACCATATAGGGTAAGAACTTTAGGAGGCAATGGGAGAATGATTGCGTACCTTAAAGAGATGCGTGAGAATCCTTTATAGGTGATGATCTACGGCCAAGGGCAGTGGATCTCTTAGATCCTATCTAGGATATGTTGTTGTACTAAGAGATATTTGCATACTCCGTATAAGATACGTGATCGGATTGGGAGATTCCATTCTTATTATGTTCGGATTCTACGCATCTCAATTGTAGCTACTATCTTTGTATGACAGATATTAATGATTGAGCCTAAGGACTCAAGCCTCCGCTCTGCAGAATTTAGGATTTGGAAATGATAAGGAAGACGTTTGCTCTTCTCTGTTACGCTTGACATTCTGAGAAAGAGGGCTTGGTCCAATACTCAGGGCTTAAGGCTGAGCCTAGAGGCTCAGGTCCAATTTCACTATTTGAGACTGAAGTTGAGTCCGAGTGGTCGGGAACTCATCTGATACCTGAGGCCGAGCCCGAGGCCTCATACCTCATTTATTGCTGAAGATAAGTGAGAGGGCTTCTCGCCTTAACAAGCTTTGATCCTTTATTAATACATGTGATTAGCTGACCTTAGTGGGCCACATATCAGGCAGGTTGCACATCTTCCACGTCATGATCAGAGACACGATCGTATTTACCCATAACAGAACTTACGCAAGTATTTGTACTTCTAATCCCAACAATAAATGCAATAGGAATTATGATGGATTCCAAAATTCATAATATGGGCTCCACATTAGTTGCATGTGTTTTTTTCCACTCAATCCATCCCTATGAGCTCTTACAATTCCAGCATACACCAAAAACTAGTGCTTGTCCTAAGGGAAGAATTCAGCCCCAAACGTGGGACTAGACCATTAAAATATCATGGTATTTCAAATACATAATCATTAAAGTAATGGTTTTAATTCTGGTATTAATTCTATTGCTACCAATTCAATCAAATAAGACCATTTGTTTGAGCTCTGTTTAGGTGATTTGTGAAAGGGTAGAGGTTAGCCCTTTTGAATGAGTTCTTTTTTCCTTGTGACAATAAACATGAGTCTACAGACATAAAGGCTTTCTTTTACTAGACTTTAGATTTGTATATTACTCAAATGAAAAAGAATGTACAAATAAACAAAAGATTACTAAACACCGCCAATTTTATTAATAACTAAGTGTATGGTTAATTACAATCGACAGAGTAGCAATCAACTAAAGAAATAAATGAAAGAAATTATGTAAAAGATAAATACCTGATACGTCTATCAGAATTGACGATCGAGGTGAATGGTCAGTATGATGTGACCGAATTGGTATGATTAGCCAAATCATAACTTAGTTAATCATGATTCTACAACTTCAGGTTGAGGATATCCGATCTACTCCTAAGGTACTGTAGTGGGAGTTGCTATGCAATAGATATCTATACTAGAACTAGGCTACGCTAAGTTAAGATAAATGTAAAGTAAATTGATGTGTTTGGCGTGGGGCCTCGAGCATTTCTTCATATGCTCTTTTTATAATTTGTCAATGCAGTGAAACCCCTTGTTGGGTTTCCTTGTTGGTTCTAAATCCTTTGCGTTTACCTCATTGTTCTGGATATGGGTATCAACTTGATGGACTTGGAACTGCCGACTTACATTGAAAAGAAAGGACTCCAATTAGATTTGGACTTGCTGGCTTCTCGGATCTTCTTCTCATGGATGATCCTTCACGGAGATGTTTGTAGCCCACTAAAGGTCAGGCTTGGGAACATTGAAGTTCCTCTAATGAAGTCAACCATACCAAGATCTGGGAACCTCAAGGGTTGATCTCGGGTCAATCATGGCCACTCATCTAATGGCCCACCTTGTCGGCTTCGAGGTATTGATTGGTCTAGATCAAACCAACTCCTGCATTTAACCATCAAAAGGTGACGCTTTGGAGTGATGGTGGGATTTGGCACGTAAAACTAATATGTTTATCAAATGAACTAGATATAATTATCCTATTCTCTTGATCCCAATTGAATATCAACACCTTGATAGGATCATCAGAAAGGACACTTAGGTGATCTCTCTGTCTCTTACAATCTCCATGTTGTTAATTGAATTGAATCCACTTAATACTGATCTGTTATTAGATGAATCAGATCTTTTGTCAGGCTTTCCCATTCTTTTTATTACCATTAATGTATCGAGAGGAGAACCTAATCGAGCCGATGTGTTTGTCTCTCCTGACTTGGGTCTAGAGGTGGGCATTAAGTCGAGTTGGACAGAGTTTGGGCTGTCTTGGTCTGATCCGACCAAGGACAGGGCCTCACCCGAGTCGGATTGGATTCGGTATCAAGTTAGCTAACCCTAAACTGATCCAAACCGAGTCAGTCAGGTCTGATCCAATCCGAGTCGGATCGAGTCATAACCGAGTCGGATTGAGTTTGTCAATTAATTCAAAAAAAAAAAAATTTTAAAAATGGCAAAAAAAAAAAAGCAAAATTAAAAAAAATTAGATTTTCTTTTAAACTTATACCTAAACCTGGTTCAGATCGGATTTTGGATCGAATCGAATCCATTTCGGATCGGATTTCAAGTCGAGTACTCGATTCGATTAAGGTGGAATCCAAACTCGACTCAATCTAAATTCAGATCCTATCCAGAATATTCGATTCGGGTCCGTTGTTTCTGTTGGATCGGTTCGAGTCGGATCTAACCGGTTTGGATGAGTCGAGTCAACTTGACCCATGCCCAACTCTAATTGGGTCCGAACCAACACCGAATTCACTTGGACATCAATCGGATCTCCCAATATTCAAAATCTTCTTGAACATTGCTAGTTCTCCGAACATTTCCTCGAAGATCTCTCATTTTGAAAGAACTAAGAGATGGTCCACTAGAGCTTTGGATCTGCCTCATTTTTTGAGCCATACCTTGACATGATCTTAGAAAAGGGATGGATGGTGTAGATAAACGATGCATTATGGTGGGCTTCCACACAGATATAGTATGACGCTTAAAGGTCCAACCAGGTCGGACGCAATCCGTGTCCAGATAAAGGAGGATTGCATCAGTTTTGCTGCCAGCTTCAAACTAATGATGTATTAATCAAGTGCTGCACAAAGGCGTGGTTTGTGCGTTGAATTTGCCCATCATGCATGATATGTGATAAAAACGCCCTTGAAATCATAAAATGGGACAGTCCAAGTTGACAGGCTCATGATGAGCAAAGCCCAAGCTTGGCCCCATGATTAAAGGTGCTTGAATTTTAGACCTTGGTCCAGCCCTCGAACCTAGTAATCTTGACCAAGCCCGGCCTGTCAACTGAAATCTCAGTGGGCCAGCCCTGACTAGCATATATTTTCCTCCATTTTCCACGGTTATACTTTTGAGTGTGGTCATGCAAGGTTAACTCAGGTCAATCAAGGCCTAACCCATTTACAATTAAATAGTTAAAATGCGTGATGAATCGGAAGTGGGTCGGACCAATTATAATTAAATACTAAGATTGAGTCAAATTTAGGCCTAATAAATCTTGAGTGGGCTGGGTCAGCCATAAAATAATGGGTCATGGGTTGGCTTAAGCTATAAAATTCTTGGCTCGTTTAGGGGGACGTGTTCACAATGGGTGAGTTTCCAGGAAAGCAGATTGTGTACTGAGTCACTCAGTAGGCTAAAGTGTGCTAAGTCTGTGGAGCCCACTGTAGATGTATGTGTTTTATCCATGCCATACATCTGTTTTTCCAGTTCATTTTAGGGCATTGAGTAAAAAATCGAAGCATATCCAAAGCTTAAGTGGACCACACTACAAGACTGCAGGGTAGGGATAATGATGTCCACCGTTGAAACCTTCCTAGGGCCCACAATGATGTTTATTTGCAATCCAACCTGATCATAAGGTCACATAGAGATGGATGAAAGGAAAATACAAATATCAGCTCAATCCAAATCTTTTGCAGCCCAAGGAAGTTTTCAACGGTAGGCATTCAATTCACACTGTTTCAGTCCACTTGAGCTTTGAATATGCTTCAATTTTAGGCTCATGCCCTAAAATGAGTTGATAAAACAAATGGACAGTGTGGATTATACACATACATCATGGTGGGCCCATAGAGTTTGCTCGGTATGCTATAGTCACACTGAGTTACTCAGTAAACATTTCATGTGATGGGCCATTCCGATGATTTTAAGCTAATATCTCCATCACAAATGAATGATAACTAAAAAGAAGAAGTCCCAAATTGGGAGATCTTAACCATCAAATCTTATACTTTCTCCATCGAACGTAGATTATTGGTGTATTTCTTCTTATAAATACCAACAATGGAAATATTAGAGTCGACCAAAAGAAGATTTTTTTGGGCAAATGAGCCATCCATGATTTGGGTCATCAAATTAACGGATTGGATAAATCGACCAATGGGCCACGTGTACATATTAGATAGCAAATAGGAAGTTCCCGTCTTGAAGACTCGTGAAGGTGACTAACCCAGACACGTCTGATCGAATTCGAAAGTGGATTGCGTGGTGTGCAGCACACCACCCACCTCGTTGTGTGTTGGCATCATCAAGTTCTGTGGGCCACACCATGATATATGTGTTATATATATCCACACCGTCTACTCATTTTTCGGCATCATTTTAGTGCGTGTACCCAAAAATGAGGTAGATCCAAAACTCAAGTGGACCGCACGACAGAAAGCAGTGGGTACAACAACAGCCACCATTGAAACCTTCCTAGGGCCCACCATAATGTTTCTTTCCCATCCAACCTGTTCATCAGGTCACACAGACCTAGATGGAGGGAAGAAACAAATATCAGCTTGATCCAAAACTTCTAAGGTCCCCAAGAAGTTTTCAATGGTAGGTGTTCTATCCCTACTGCTTTCTTTGATGTGGTCCAATTGAGATTTGGATCTACCTCATTTTTTTGTGGCATGTCATCATGGATGAACCGTGTCGACATGAAACATACATCACGGTGAGGCCCACAAAACTTGCTCACGTCAACACACCACTGACCTCAGTGGTGTGTGGCACACCATGCAAGCCACTTCCCATCTGATCAGGCATATTTTGAGGTCATTTGTGGTATTGAATTGGGTTAGAATGCACCGAGTCTGAGTTGACTCAACGAGTCCACAATCCTCAACTCGAGCATCCCAGCTCCTGAACTACGACTCGAGGAGGAAAATGGAGGGCTAGAAAGGAAAGCCTCAACGACCATTAGACCATTTATAAAATGCACATATGCCCCTCATTGAATGAGCGGACGAGCACATCTTTTGGGAAGAGCATGTCACGTCAGTATTTCTTTCCGTCTACTTCCAGATGGTGACAACGTATAGATGGAAATGGCAGACTCAGCCCCACCAGGGCCATTGAAAAAGCACTATTATATACGTATGTATGCATGCACAAATATGAGGCTCATAATGAAAATAGCACAACATGCCATTTAATACAGAGAGTATGCACTTTTTCACTAACTTGAGTGAGCATAAGCTAAAAATGGCAGGTCCTTACTAATGGCTCAGTAGTATATACCCTGTGGGTTTCCACGCTGAGGTCATTGGTCAAGTACACATGTGGTGTGTGTGGGTGTGAGGGTGTGTGCTTAAAAATAAATAAATAAATAAACTAAAAATATGACGTGTTGGCATGAATGGCATGGTATCACAATGAAAAAGTAGACATTCCTACAATGCCGATTGCCAACTCACACTCACTAGTGGAGGGTGCTCTGTGAGTGGCACCATCATGTATTTGTTTTATCCACACTGTTGATCCATTTTGCTAGCTCATTTTAGGGCATGCGGATGAAAATCTCATGGGGGCATTAAGGAAGCAGATTGTGTATTGAGCAAACTCTATGGGGCCCACCGTGATGATGTGGCTTCTTATCTTAGGGCATGAGCCCAAAATTGAAACATATCCAAAGCTCAAGTTGAACACACCACAAGAAATAGTGTGAATTGAATGCCAACCATTGAAAACTGGCTTCAAATTCAATTGTTGGTACATGTGTATGGTGCTAGACGTGTCAAAGCCTATTATAACTTAATCTGAGTCGAATGCCTATGACCTCGAGTGTCGAGATAGATAAAATGACCGTGAGTCGTCGTCTATGACCAAGAATTGAAGTAGGTCAGCCGTCTGTATAATGTAAGAAAAAAACGGAATTCGATTGCATTAATGAAAGAAAATAAAAACTGATGAAAATAATCATTGACGATCCAACATTTGTAGCGTAAATGGTGAGGTTGTAAAGCCAAGTCTTCCTTAGTCCAATGAATGAAGGGAATTACACTATTGAAAAGAAAAGAGAAAAGTCATTATTGGAATTGACAGTTGGAGTAGCTGGAAGGAAATTATACTAATCTGAAGCTAAGTCTGTCTAGCATATCAGTGTAGACGGATGGGATCACACTATTCCTAAGCCAAAGCTAGCCAATCCAATCTGGGATTGGATTTGGTGAGACCCCAAACTCACGTAAGATGATGCGGCCCTTATATGCCATGGGGCTCACTTTGATGTATGTATTCTATATCCACACCTTCATATGTTTTTCCAAATTACTTTAGAACCTTGACAAAAAAAAAAAAAAATGAAGCAAATGCTGTTCTCACGTGGACCATACCGTAGGCAACCATGGTGATTGTTCATTAATGGGCCACAAAAGTTTTGGATCAAGCTATTTGTTTTTTTTTTTTCCCCCTTCATCCATGTTCATGTGGCCTTATCAACAAGTTGGATGGCAATTAAACATTACACAAACATTATAGTGAGCCCTAGGAAGTTTTTAATGGTAGGTTCTTCAATCACCATTGTTTCCTATGGTATGGTCCACCTAAGTTTTGGATTTGCTTCATTTTTTACCTCATGCCCTAAAATGATTTGGAAAAATGGATGGATGACATGGATGTAGAATACATACATCAAGGTAGGCCCCGAGACAAGGGTTGCACCTTCTTGGGTGGAGCCGAGGGTCTCACTTAATCCGGTTCCGTCCAATGGAGCATTGTAGACAGTTTGGATTACACTACTCCTAGGCTAGGATATACTAAGATAAGATAGGCAGTGTTGCGCTATAATTTGTATTATGTTGCTTTGGTGACGACCAAGAACACTTTAATAATTTTCCTATTTGTAGAACTTTGAGGCAGTTGTTGGAGAGAGATATTCATAGCCACTCTTCACATATGCTAATGTGGAAATAACCATCTAGGTCAGTAAACAATTGTAGCTTATCATGTAATGCCATGTTTACTAGTCATTCATCATGAGTTAGCCATTGGTTGCATGCATATCCTACTCTTACTATTTAGATGAGAGTTTTTCTCATGACACCATGTATTGGTGGTCATGATCTTTTTCTTTGCATGAACGTGTATAATGTGTAATGAAACTCAATCAACTTGGCATTGTGGTACTTCGCTCCTTAAGTGGTTTAACTGTAAGAATTTCTTCTATGCAATTCTATGGTGGTTGAATCCATCTTTTTCCTTAATCGTGTTTCAATCAATACTCATTTTCGGTCATAAGACCATTATGGTGATTAGTTGGTCCTAGTTCTACCACATGTATGAGATACATGACACGTGCTTCATGACAGTAGCCAACTGGACTTAACCCCTTTTAGGTTACTCATGGCTTTTCAAATTTTGATTACATTTAGCAATTAAGTTAGTTAAAGAGATTCTTTTGTTTATCTCTTATTGAGATTTTGTTGCTACATGGCATTATCTAAGTCGCTAGATCTGACGCAGGTAAATTAAATGTAAACAAGGGCCACAAAAGTTTTAGATCACGCTAACATTTGTGCTTTTTTCCTTCATCTATATCGGCATTACCTTATGAATAGATTGGATGAGAAGTAAACATCACCATGGGGCTTAGGAAGGTTTCAACGATGGATGTCGTTATCTTCACTTTTCTTGTGGTGTGGATGTGGTCCACTTGAGCTTTAGATATGCTTCAATTTGCGTTTATGCCCTAAAATGATCATGAAAAATGGATGGATGGCATGGATAAGACACATACATCCACTATGGGACCAACATGGTTTAATCAATTAACTATAACGTATTGAGTTGAGTTACTCTAGTACCAATCCACTTTGGAAGATTGGATGATCACCGTTAAAAACTTCTCTAGGCAACAAAAGTTTTGGATTAAGTTGATATTTGTGTTTTCCTTTCATCAAGTCTTTGTGACCTAATCAACAGGTTAGATGGCAAACAAATATCACAGTGGGGCCTATGAAGTTTTTTTTTTTTTTTTTTTTATGGTGGGCATTTAATTACACCACTATTTTCTTGCAGTGTGATCCACTTAAGATTCGGATCTACCTCATTTTTTGGCTCATGCCTTAAAATAATGATCCAAAATGGATGGATGGTGTGGATTAAACACATACATCATTGTGGGGCCCATAGATCATGATCCAGGTAGTGTGAGTGCACAATTTGAGTCCCACTAAATGATTATTTTGCCCTGATCATTGTAGATCCCACACCATACACAAAGCACATGGGAAGCGGATTGCATATTGCTCCCGCCTGGACAGAATCAGTCTAAGCAGGGGCTTTATGATGTATGGGTTTTATCTACACTATTCATCCATTTTTCAAATCATTTTAAGATATGAGCCCAAAGGTAGATTACATCCCACTGTGCTGGGTGGGCCCTGACCATGGCCCTACCTTAATGAATGTATTGTATATCCAGGCCGTCAATTCATTTTTTCAGTCATGAGCCCAAAAGTGAAGTAGAAATTTCAAGTGGACTACACCATAAAGGTGGTGAATGCCACCATTAGGGGTCGTTTAGTAGCATGGATTCCATATGAATTGGAATCCAATTCACAATTACCATGGAATCCATGGTAATTCGAATCCTAGGTTGTAGTTGACACTATGCATATGAATTCCATGTGAATTCAAAATTTATGTTGGGCATCTTTTTCCATGCATGATATACACTTCACTAAACTTTTTAAAGGTGGCCCGCCATAAGGTTCATGTGAAATCAATCTCAATCATCAAGTATATCACTCCATATTTGCCGTAGGTCCCAAACCTCAGCTCGGTATGTGATTTAGGTGAACCATATGGTTACAAACAACATACAAGTGATATCTTTCGTAATTGTTTCACTTCATGTGGCCCACCTAAATCACAAACCAAGCCAACTTTTGGGCCCTACCACTAGTGATCGGAGTGGATGTACATAAATATTAAGGTGAGGCATACCCATTCTTGAAACTAATTAAAGTCATTCTAATGATGACATCATTCATTGTAATGGATGATAAAGGGATTTGGAAACATAACTTTAGACAAAGAATTAAAAACGGTTGAAATGGTACCATGGTACCAAACAAACATACTTTATACATTTACCACCCATTACCACCATTTACTATCAATTCCATGGTGCCAAAGGATCCCTTAAATACTTATTATGGATTTGGAATTGGTGGTAATGGAATTTGTAAATGATAAGTTCATCCATTGTACCTGGTGGTAAAAGCACTTGGAAACATAGCTTTTGACCAAGAATCCAAAACGGTTGAAAGGATGCCATGGTACCGAACAAACATACTTTATGCATTTACTGCTCATTACCACCATTTACCACCAATTCCATGGTGCCAAAGGATCCCTTGAATACTTATTATGGTCCACTGAGGCTTTGGATCAAATTGATATTTGTTTTTTTTTTTTTTTTTTTTCCATCATCCAAGTTTGTGTGACCTTATCAACAGGTTGGATATAAAATAAACATTATTGCAGGCCTAAGAAGATCGAAGGGCGTTCAATCACCACCACTGATCCACCTGGTATTTGGATCTGCTTCAATTTTAGGCTCATGCCCCCAAATCAGCTAGAAAAATAGCTGGACGGTCTGGATATACAACACATGCATTAAGGTATCCCCACCGTCATAGTTGTACCATGATGGGTGGGGCCTGGGCGGACAATGGGACCTACGTTGATTGTATTGTATATCTATGCTGTCCATCCATTTTTCCAGGTCATTTTTATACACGATTCCAAAAATGAAGCAGATCAAATACTTAGGTGGACCATAACATCCATACCATAGGAAATAGTGGTGATTGACATTTAATGGGCCACAAGAATTTTGGATAAATCTTATACTTGTTTTTTTTCTTCCTTTCACTCGTATTTATGTGACCTTATCAACCGTTTGGATGGCAAATTAGCATTACAGAAACATTACAGTGGGCCCTAGGAAGCACTTAGTAGTAGCGCACTTGAGATTCAATCACCACTGTTTCCTATAGTATACTTGAGATTCCGTAAATTCTTCATGTTTTTTGGAACATGCCCTAAGATGACCTGAAAAAACGGATGGACAGCATGGATATACAACACATGCATCAAGGTGGGCCCCACGGTGACCATCTTGGGTGAGGGCTGATGCGGTTTGGCTGGTGACTAGAACATCAGCCAGCTAGCTGGTGTCAAAGCCCTGTGAGCCCCACCAGTATGTATGTGCTTTACCCATGTTGTCCATTCATTTTTTTAGATAATTTTAGAGAATGAGCCTAAAAATTAGGCAAATCCAAAACCCAAGTGGACCACACCACAGGAAACAGCAGGGATTCAACGCTTGCCGGTGAAAACTTTATGAAGGCTACAAAAGTATTGGATCAAGATGATATTTGTGGTTTCCCCTTATCCATGTCTGTATGATGTTATAAATAGTTGGATGACAAATAAACATCAGTGTGTTACCTCATTTTTCAAAGGTGAGCATCATTCTCCCCACTTTTCGCTGTCACGTGGTTCACTTGAGTTACCTCATTTTTTTTTTTGGATCATACCCTTATCCGTAAAAATCGATGGACAGCGTGGATAAAACACATACACACCATGGTGGGGCCCACAGAGCTTTGACATCAGCTGGCGGGCTGGTGTTCCGGTCACCAACCAAACCGTCCTGGCGTGCCCAGCGCGGCGGACGCGGATTGGCTAGAGACCCTGCCACTAGCCATTGGCTAGTGGTCGGTGCTATGTAGGCCTCACCATGATGTATGTGTTTCATCCATACTGTCCATCCATATTTCCATATCATTTTATGGTATGAGACGAAAAATGAGGTAGATCTAAATATCAAATGGACCACATCACAGAAAACAAAACAGTGGTGATTGAGCGCCCACCATTAAAAACTTCCTGGATCCCATAAAAGTTTTGGATCAATCTGATATTTGTTTTTTCCCTTGTCTAGGTCTCTGTATGACCTAATAAACAGGTTGGATGTCAAATAAACATTACAGTGAACCCTAGGATGTTTTTAATGGTGGACATTCAATCTCTTCTGTTTTCCTGTGGTGTGGTCCACATGAGATTTAGATCTGACTCATTTTTGGCATCATTCCCTAAAATAATCTAGAAAAATGGATGGACGGAATGGATAAAATACAGACATGATGACGAAACCCACAGATCACCGACCACTAGCCACCCGGCTAGTGGCACGGTCACTAGCCAAACCGCGTCCCAGCGCGCCGTGCTGTACGCGGGTGCTTTCTCCCTTCCGTCCCCCATAGTGGCATTCCCGTTATTTCACACAAGTCTCAGGGCATTTTCCATGGAAATCTAAATCGAAGATCCAATAATCGAGAAATCCGGTCCCCATGCAATGCATTTATAGCCTTCAGTTGCGGAGGAGAGAAAGCCACACACTCACAATCCCTCTCTTACAAAATTAAAAATAAATATTCGAAATTACAAAACCCCCTCTCTCTTCTCTCCGATCGCTTTTCCAGCTTCGAAATCAGACTCATGGCGGCCGGAATCCCCTCCACTGCGAGCGTCAGATCGTACCGTTTCGGCCGAAATCCATTTCTTATACCCAAACCTAACTCCTCCACCGTCGCAAACTGCTTCCTCTTATTCTCTCCTCCAACTCGCCGACCCGGCCGGATTTTCCAATCGACGAGAAGCCGGAATCTCACCATCTGCTTCCTGATGTCAGAAAAGAAACCGCAGAATCTGATGGGAGAAGAAGAAGAAAAAGAAGAAAAAGAAGAGGAAATCGAGCAGGAGAGCTTCGATGAGAATCAGAAGATCTCAGCCCTTCGTGTGGCTGAGAAAATGGCCAGGAAGAGATCGGAGCGGTTCACGTATCTTGTGGCTGCAATGATGTCGAGCTTTGGAATCACATCCATGGCTGTCGCTGCTGTTTATTACAGATTCTCATGGCAAATGGAGGTCCTCTTTTTTAATTCCCGTTTTGCCCCTTTTCATTTCTGCCTCATTTTTTTTTTCTCTTCTGCTGACTGCTGTTTGATTTCAATAGGGCCGAGAGATACCCTTTTCGGAAATGTTCGGTACATTCGCTCTGTCCGTCGGCGCGGCTGTAAGCATCCCTCCATCGTGATTCTCAGTAGAATCCAAGGGCATTTTAGTAAAATGATTTTGGTTTTCTTCAGGTGGGAATGGAGTTCTGGGCAAGGTGGGCGCACAGAGCGCTCTGGCACGCATCGTTGTGGCATATGCATGAGGTATTTTATTTTATTTTATTTTATTTCCATGTGATGCTAACTTGCGCATGGGGCGAGGGGTGATTAACGTGCGCACTTGTTTGTTTTGGTGTGGGACCCAGTCTCATCATCGGCCGAGGGACGGTCCGTTCGAGCTGAACGACGTTTTCGCTATCATCAACGCCGTTCCCGCCATCGCCCTTCTCTCGTACGGATTCTTCAACAAAGGCCTCGTTCCCGGGCTTTGTTTTGGCGCTGTGAGTATTTTCTTTCCTTTCTTGCCCCTTCCAATTTGAGGACGTGACCGAGTCGACTCAGTCCCGAGTCGTGTACGTTTGTCAGTTGGTGCTGTCCCCCGCCAGCACGCAACAGGAGCAGTTAGATTCGCGTCGGTGAGCCTTGCTGTGGGACCCACAGCGAGGGACGACTGTACTCGTATATTACGGCTATCCACACCACAGAAACTGTGGGCCCCACTGTCGATGGAGAATATTTCAAAAATCACAATGATCAAGCAATCATAACCCTTGAATTGATGACTATTAAATGGACGGTTAAAACTACCCTCGTTAGTCCAAATTCCAAGGGCAAAATCTGTAATTTTGTTATGCCTCCGTTTTTCCGCAGCTAACACGTGACAACGTGGCGTACGTGTGAAAGGTCTTATTCGGTCATCAGGTGGACTAACGGACTACGACAGTCGTGGCCCACCTGATGAATCGAAATTGAGCCGCTCCCGACCTTTGATGTTCTGCACGCGCACCACGTTGCCACGTGCGAGAAGCGAGTGTAGGTAATACGAACGAAATGGTCAGACCCGTCTGCCTGAAGAGACAAAACAGAGAGCTCAACCGTTTATTTCGCACGTGGGTGGGGCCCATATCTGAGCCTCAGCGATGTTTTCTGATTCGCTGATTAAAAGGCACACCTGTCAATGACAAAAATACCCTTCTTCTGGTCGGTTCGACATCTTTTAGTGTCGGTCTCCATCAGGGATGTTTTGGTCAACCTCACATTCCAATATCTACAGGCCTCGAATTTTATTTATTTATTTTTGTGAACGTGCAGGGGCTGGGAATTACTGTGTTTGGCATGGCTTACATGTTCGTCCACGACGGCCTTGTCCACCGTAGATTCCCTGTGGGACCCATCGCTAACGTCCCTTACTTCCGCAAGGTTGCCGCTGCTCACCAGGTATATATACACATTACATACACGTGAGATCACTGACACTACTGTATTTATAGGCATTCATCATCAGGTGGGCCATACCTGCACATTCAATCAATGGTGAGCCAGTTGCATGCATGATAAGGCCCACCTGATGAACGACTAGGACACCATGCACGTGTGATTTTTTTTTTTTAAATTTATTTGGTATGAATGAACAGATCCACCATTTAGACAAATTCGATGGAGTACCATATGGGCTGTTCTTGGGACCAAAGGTGTGTTTTTTTCACTTTAATTAGATTCTGTCCTTTTGCATGAAAGATACAGTACATGGGTTTTGTTCTCTTGCAAGGAGAGTTGAAGTTGTTGTGTTTTTGTAGGAATTGGAAGAGGTTGGAGGCATTGAAGAGTTGGAGAAGGAGATTAATAAGAGAATTAAGCTCTCTAAGAATTCAACAATAAGCAGCTGATGCTCTGTAGAGGAGTTGGTGTGTGATTGGGAAACTGTGTGTGTAGTAGGCTTGACTGCAATGTGTATAGAGAGAAAGGGAGGAAAATGATAGAGATGTATACCCTATCACCATGTTGTAGAGGTACAGAAGGAAGGATATATAATGGAATTTTGTCTTCTTTGAACTTCTTCTCAATTTCTCTATGATTTCTACACTTTAGATCAGTAACTCTTATCATAACGGCCACCATTGTTACCTTTATGATATGGGTTGTAATGTTTATTCATGGCCACTGCAACGGTCATTACAGTCTTTTTTTATTAAATAAAAACTTGAGGACCCGTTATGGACTATTACGAGGCCATTAGGGACTATTACGAGGGGCAGTAATGGCTGTTAGGGGGATTGTAACGGCCTTTACGGGTTGTTTTTGTCATAATGGCCATTACGGCCTTTACAATCCCATAACATGTAATAGTTACCCTGTTACCTTTACATAACGGTCCTTCTAGCACATCATGCATTAAATGGCTCTTATAAACATGTGCTAAGATCCAATCCATCCATCCATCAGGTGGGTCCTATTATGTTGCTACAATTTAAAAATATATAAATGGTTTAGAGAAAAAGTATGCCAAAGTTTTCTACGCCGGTTTGGATTCATAGAAAGGAAAGGAATAGGAAACATTGTTACCTAAGAAACTCACTTTCCCTTGTTTTTCCTACTCATTGTTATTAAAATCCTACGATTTATGATTTACAATATAAGATTTCAATCGAATCTTAAGCAAAGTGATCCTAACCTTAAATCCTTTTTATATGAATCCTACGATTGATCTATGATTTGAATTGATTTATGATTCAAATTATATTTGTTCTCTTTTATTTTAAGCTTCAATTGTCTTTCATTTTATATTTTTAAATCGGTGGAGAATTTAATAATCATTTAGAAAAGGTAAATTATTTTATTTCTTTCTTATTAGAGATTAAATGATATGTATTATTTTCAACATTAAATCATGTAACATTTTTTGTGATTTCTTACCTCTTAATTGGTTGAAACATCAACTTGATGTATGACTTACTTGTAATGTTTTTATGGATGATTACAATCATGCCGACTTATATGTATTATATAATGATGTTTAAAAGTCAATTTTTTTTTTCTTTTCTTTTTGCTGGTCTACAGTATCAAAGGCCACTTTTCCACCATAATTCTACATTCAAGAAAGATGACAAGAACATCAATTATTAAAGGACCTTTGTTTTTATAGGAAAATTTCTTGAAAGACAAATGAATAAGAATCCTTTACCGCTATCATCACATGGTATTACTTCATGCACATCAATAGCAAAATGAAGATTTATGAGTTTAAAACAAAGAAAAAATTTGATTTATTTATATATTTTTTTAATTTTTTTAAAAAATTGTAAAAAAAAAAAAGATCTTATAATTAATGACACGATTTGTGATTCGATATGATTCAACCCCTACTACGATTTACGATACGATAACTATTTTGGTCATACTTTCTATCTTCGTTGAAAAAATATATATTTTACATCTCCACCCTTAAAAAATGTATTTTCCTCCATGGAATTTTTCTAGAGTTAAGCCTAAATATGCCTCATCCATCTTTAATTACCTCACATGTGCTACAAGTGCCAATATACCAAATGAGTTATTATCCTTGTACGGTTACGCCTATACATGCTATTATGCCACGTGTTGGTGTGCCACATCTGACATCATTCATTTTCTTTTGGGCCCCACATGTGCTAATGTGCCAAATTTCCACCATTCTTCTTCTCGTATACCCGCATGTTCAAAGCACTCCATGTGCTCCAATGTGTTGCATCTACCCTTATCCATCTTCAATTAGGGCTTTAAATGGGTCAGTGGACCCAATAGGGTACCCAGACCCAACCCATTTATTAAATGGTATGGGCTTGGGTCTAAGAACAAACCCAGTTGCTAAGCAGGTCTATATTTGGTTTCCTTTATATTAAGCTCGACTTGAACCCATTTAGTAAATGGGCAGGTTTGGTCTATGTTGTAAGGGACCCATCCAAGCCCAAATCTATCCATACCCAGTTTCAAACCCGATAAAAATGCTTGCATACCAAATCCAGACCCAAACCATTAGACTTGACCCATTTATAAATGAGTTTGGGTGGATCTCCATCTAGTAGACCTAAACCTATTTATAAATGGGTCTAATGGGGTTGACTCAGACCCGACCCAAACCCGCCAATTTAGTAAAAGGGTCTGGGTCTTAAATTTTTACCCAGGCCCATTTAGGTGGGCTTGGTTTTGGCTAAACCCTTCCTAAACCCAACCATTTATAACCTTATCTTCAATCGGTACTAATATGTCACATGTTAATTAGTGTTGTCATCTAGCTTTAAGCGTCCATGTGTTGAATGAGCCAAAGTATTGTGCCACATGTGCTACCATACAATTTCAAGTACCTAATATGTGTTACACATACTTACGATTCAGGTACAAGCATTTGCATATGTTGCGTGCTATCTATTTGCAAACAGGAATCGGATCAGTTGTGCCCACCTAGAATGTATGTGCTCTATCTATTCCGTCCATATGTTTTTCCAGCTCATTTTAATGGTTGGGCCCAAAATTTAAGCATATTCAAATCTCAATTGGACCATGCCATGGGAAACAGTGGGAATAATGACTTCCACCATTGAAACCTTCCCAGGCCCTACAGTGATGTTTATTTGTCATCCAACCTGTTCATAAGATCACATGGATATGGATGAAGGGAAAACAAAAACATCAGCTTGATCCAAAACTTCTTGTGTCCTCCAAGAATTTTCAATGGTAGACATTCAGTTCACACTTTTCTTGTGGTGTGGTACAATTTAGATTTTCATATGCTTCATTTTTTGGCACCATACATAAAGTGCTCTGTTTAGATGGATGGACGGAGTGGATAAAATACGTTAATCACTGTGGACCCCACAGAGTTTACTCCGCAAGCTAGCGTGCGGAGTTACTCAGTACGCAATCCGCTCTTGCAAAAATCCCACATGTGCTAAGCTGGCACATCCTAATGACCGTGTGAGATTTCCTTTCCAAGAATCCTCCTTCCCATAACTTCCTGAAAATAAGGTTTCTCAATAAACATCATTTTCTCCCTATGCTTTAGTCATTAGCATGTTTCTAACATTAAAGATGACCTGATGAGTAGACCAACATGATTTCTAGTCAAGAAGATCTACCCCAGTTGGGTCCACCCAATGAATGGCTTGGATATTACACCAAAAGTCATGGACTTGACAAGCAACCCAAACAACAAATTTGCTATTGAACGGATTTTCAATTTCTTGAAGACACCAGTAAATGAACTTCCAATCCACGGCGAAAAGTGGGCCCGGCCTGGATCTGGCCAATCTGTGGTCAGGATGCAGGTGGGCCAGGACTAGATGCTAAAAGCATTTTAGGCCATTGATTTAAATTGCGTGGAAGGACCTGCAAATAATGGAAGATACCCCTTTAATAGCTTTATTGACTAAGTAGAAATTTTCCTAGTCAGATTTTTTTATACAAGGCCAAAGTAAGTAGTCAGTCAATAATACTCAGTAGCCTCTTGATGGCCCATCCATTTTCAGTTGGACTTCCGCCGACTCCTTTTGGACATGTTTTCAGTGGCTCAGATTCAACTTTAGTACTCTGAAGGACTACTGAAGAAAGGTAGTCTACAGCAGACTCTTATTGGATGGAATCTGTGAACCCACATTTTTTAGCTGGGGCATCTACATCACAGAATGGTGGGCCCAACCATTTTATGAATGTGTCCCATTGGGAGATTGATCTCTACCCAGGTAAAATGAACGGTTGATATGTTCTTGTGGGCCAGTGTTTTAAGATAAAAAACAGCTTGATCAGAGAAAACTGTTGTAAGTGACATTCAACCTACGACACGATCCTTGCGGCCTACCATGATGTGTTCACAAAATCCAAACCGTCTATCATCTGTGGCCCATCGTGTTATTCCTATCATAAAAATTCCGACTGATACAAGACTCGTGTGAATCACACAACAGGGAATAATCCAGATGGGGACACTCACCATAAAACTTCTTCTAGATGGTGTCTGGGGATGAATGTGTTTCATATATACCATCCATCTGCTCAGAAAGTGAGACCTGCCAGAACAAAGGGACCCACTAAAATTCAGGCCATTTCAATAGTCAAATGAACCACACCACATGATTTTAGAGGTTTTGGCATGATGTTACATGGCGTGAACGACCTGATTTTGGATCAGCCTGATTTTTTGGGTGTCAAGCAGAACATGAGGGGATGCAAATGATGGACGGATTAGATGTCATGAAAACATCCTGGTGGACCCCACACAGCTACCTGTAGGTTAATCTTTAAGGTGGATCCGGATCCTCAGGCAAATTTGCTCATGAAAATCAGGAGGGCAAAGTCCGTCATTTCCGGGTGGACAGTAGGTCCAGTATGCATCTACTACCGTTTAGTGAAAATTATTGCCAATAGCTTAACAAGATCGGGACACTTGTCAATCAATCTGGACCGACCAACTGACCGGCAACCTCTTCGATGAAGAACTTGCATGCTCATACGTGCTTTGATTGGTCCCATCCATGATCAACCATAGATTTTCAAATTTTCAACTCCGAAGGCCCACCTGTAATTATCGTGGACCGATTCTAATTGCTCGAAATCCTCAATTGGACAATCGTAGCCATCCAATCAAGGGCTATGTTCAATCCACGTTGAACCACTCATACCCAGTGGTCATCGTGATCATAGGTGGGCCCACAAGAGAATTTAATGGTGGGTAATTGTTCATCATAAAACGAATTATTGCAAGTTAGGCATGCATTAAGACGATGGTGACTCTCCTTGTCTTGCTTTGGAAGTTCGTTAGAAAGCGACACCACAAACAAACGTCTCCTTAGAGACCCAAACGTTACAAGGTGGCATATACCTAACTCTGCCTGACTAAAACATCGCAAATCCACGTAATCTCACTTGAATTAGTATAGCTTAATGTTGATTCTTTTCTTGCATCCATTTTGTGTGGACTGCTTTCATTTGTCGCCCCTATCGGCCCCACATGCAGAGATGGAAAGATGATCTAAACCGTCCATAGTTTGGAGCCTATTTAGAATGGCATATGCCCACATGCAAAGATAGAAAGACGATCTAACCCGTTCATAATTGGCAGTCCAATTGGAAGTGGATTGCATTCGACCCCGCTGGACAAGTATCCGCCCAAATAGGGGTCCCTGTGGGGCCCACAGTGATGTATCTATTTATCCTACGCCACCCATCCATTTTCTCATGTCATTTTAAGGCATGAGCCCAAAAATGAAGCGGGATCAGCAATCCGCTTCAGCCCACTTAGAATGGCATATGGTTCAATACTCATGTTGGAAGAAAGAATCTTAACTATTCGTTTTTAGATTGCCTTCCTTTAGTGTTGGGATAAAAGGCTGGTAGTGGAAGTTATCGGTCGCAAAGCCGAACATAAGCAGCAAATTGAATCAAACAAGTAACACAATGTAAACACAATGCATGCATCCAACCACACATAGACAATCCAAATTTAGCATGGAAAAAACCCTCATGGGTAAAAAAACAACGGCACGAAGCGACACCAATTCACTATGTTATCAGAAGTTACAAGAGATGGAACCCAAAACCCCAAGATCATAAGCCCAGCCCACAAGAGAAATCCAAGCTTTCCTAAGGAGAACAACATCTTCTTAAGCTCTTTCTCTCACCTAGAACCTCTCTCAATCTCCTTTTCAATATGGAATCCATCTAATCCCATAATACACTCTTTAAATAGCAGAAAATCGAATTTAAATTATCCAAATGTCCATGCTCGCATATGGACCGATGAAAAATGCCTTACCCTTGAAAGAACTCTTTCACAAGTATATCGATGGGTCACCTCTATGTCACTTAAATTGAAAACGTATGTACGATCATATATCATTTTTGGTTAATTTTGGATCAATCATCATTATCTAAAGAAACCAATAAAAGCCTCTCATGTCATAGTGATGAGATTGAAAAGTTTATATAATCATTTTATAGTTTTTTCATGATATAAGAGTAGATAATTAGCTCGTGACTTTTTCTCCAATTAACAACAATTTAATTCTTTGGACTCTTTTTCTTAAATGCATACCATTTTTGCTCTCATCCTCATAAATATAATTAGCAGCAATTTTTGTTCTAAAATTTCCTTAATTGCATTTATGGAGGATTAGGTGTTACTACCTTTATTGGAATGCCCATCTTGATGATTTGTCTGTCTTATATTCACACGGTTCATCCATTTTTCCAATCTATTTTAAGAGGTTTTCCTTAAAAAGAATTAAGCAAATCCAAATCTCAAGTAGATCACGCCTTAGGAAACAGTGATGATTAAATGCCCACCATTAAAAACTTCTCAGGCTCACTATAATGTTTATTTGTCATCCAACTGTTAATAAGGTCAACCAGACATAGACAAAAGGTAAAACACAAATATCAGCTTAATCCAAAACTCTTTTAGCCTGCAAAAACGTTTTTATTGGTCATCCACCTGAAATTTGGATCTACTTTATTTTCTTAAAATGAGCTGGAAAAAGAATGGACAGCTTGGAAATTCATGAAGGTGGGCCCCACACGGTAAGGGTAACACCTAATCCACACCATACATGGATGGCATGGGGCCCGCAATAATCCTATGTAGACTCCTCTACCAAAAATGGACGCTTAATAATTCTCCAAAAATACTAGGCCAACTTCGTCATTCCCCAATAAAACAATAAAAATCAGGGATAAATACCCCAACAACCAAACGACAGCGGACGGCTCGGATCATTTGATCATCTCTTAAGGTGGGCCTCAATGGGGCGGCAACTTACGTCTATCATTAGTCGCGTCATAAGTACACTAACGACCAACCCCACTACGAGCATTTCTTTTATGATTATTCTTCAGCGGCGATTATTGAACACGTAGCCATGTGATGTAAGGGAGCATGGGACCCACTTTCAAAAGGCCATCAGATAACGAAGACCATGAGAAATGCTATGCACATTCGCGCGAGGAGATGTTGTGCCTACACGCCTGTGATTCTTCCCACGTCCACCGCCTACGTTGTATAGTTGTATAGCAATCCAGACCATCCAAATTGATGGTCCAGCTGTTGATGGTGATCTATCCGATAATCCACACTGAGGATAGTGATCATCTGATCCGTCCATTGAATTTCTACCGGCCACAATTTACTTTTAAACATCCATCTGATGACGGCCAATGGTATGCCGTCCACAATGTGCCCCACAATTTGGACGGTCCAGATAGCGGTAACATATGTGCCCCAAAACCCCAATGAACGGTGTGGATCTCACGTTATTATATCATGTACGCATGCGTTCCGTGAATCACCTTTTCTACCCATCCACCGCGCGAATCTCCTTTATCTAAATTGTTCCGACCAAAGTCCACCGTCCAATTCTCTATGCGTCGTTAGCTGATTGGCTGACATTCGTGGGTGAGATTTCCACTCATCCAACCAAATTCAAAGGATCTCAAAGTGCATAAAAAAAATAAGATCTTTGATACGTGGAAGAAAGGGAGACCGTCCAAAACACAACACGTGTTCCCATCTACGATCGTATTTTTATCTAACTCATATATGTGTGGGGTCCACTCACGAGCGTGGCCAACGTCTATTGTCGTTTGCTAGTGTCTCTTCCACTTGTAGAAAGATCCAACAACAAACGTACTGCCCGCCAGCGAAGATCTGACCTCCCAATACGTACAGTTTGCTGAGGCCTCCAGTACCGAACTCGGTACTGGTCCCTGCTGGAAAAAGATCTGTGGGCCCCACCATGATGTATGTGTCTTATCCATGCCGTCCATCCATTTTTCCTGCTTATTTTAGGGTATGAGCCCAACGGCCACCATTAAAAACATCCTAAGGTCCACTGTAATGTTTATTTGCCATCCAACCTATGAAGGGAAAAGAACAAATATCCAAAACATATGTGGCCCACGAGAAGTTTTTAATGGTCAATCACCATTGTTTCCTGTAACGTGGTCCACCTGAGATTTGGATCGGCTTCAATTTAGGTTTAACGGCCTAAAATGATCTGGAAAAACGGATGGACGGCATGGATATACTGCACATAAATCAACGTGAGCCCTACGGTCAGGGCCGCACTGTGTTGGGTGAGGCCTCCGCTCCCTTCAATTCCATGCATGTGGGGTCCACGGATCTGTCATGCAGACTGTTGATCTGTTTCGCACTGCCGTGGATGAAGGATGACCACAACCGTTATAAACACACAAAAAATGAACGGTTAAGAAAGAACGGTGATGACCCATAATCATATAAGAATGAAGATTGAAGGACAAGATCTTTCAATCCAGGAGACCTCCAGGTCATCCTCAATCCACGGTGGGGCCCATCAAACTAACGGTCTAGATCAATGAATTGTTGTCGTCATGGAATAAGATGAAATCTATCCCAAGTTGAATTTTTATTCAAAGATAGAAATCATAATGTAACCGTCCATATCCGGTTCATCCTTCCGAACCGAACATTAAGATGAATTGAGACGGTATTTTGTAACAATGGCCCCCACATAAACAGGTAAACCACGTGTTTGTGGCGGTGATTTCTCACAACGCTGGATTACATCATAATCTCAAAGGCTTCCGTAGATGCATCCAGGACGTCCAAATCATGGACCCAAAAGCCTTGGAAATGGGACGTTGCTGTCCAACTGAGGGAAGCGGATTCCCTGGTCATCAGGGATATCAGCTGGTGTCCGCCACTGTGGGGCCCACCATGATGTATGTGTTTTATATCCACGCCATCTAACCGTTTTCCTCACTCATTTTAGCGGATGAGCCAAAAAATGAAGCAGATCCAAAGCTCAAGTGGACCACACCACAGGAAACAGTGGGGATAATGACACCAACGATTGAAACCTTCCTAGGGCCCACCGTGAATTTATTTTCCATCCAATCTGTTCATGAGGTTATACTGGAGGGAAAATGCAAATTAATATCAGCTTGATCAAAACTTTTGTGGCCGCCGAGAAGTTTCAAATGGTGGGCCTTCAATTACCACTCTTTCCTTAGGTGTGGTCCACTTGAGCTTTGAATCTGCTTCATTTTTGGGCTCATGGCCTAAAATGAGCTGTGCAAACAGGTGGACGGCATGGATAAAACGCATGCATAACGGTGCCATCAGGTACCAGGCATTCCACTTCCCCAACTGATGGCCATCCTTTTTGCATTTACCAAGAAAAGTAGTCAACAGTCCAAGCAAACAGGAAATGCAAAATCAGATAATTAGGATTTTCCAGTTATGTAGGTTTTAGGATATGCCCCATTTTCAGTGGCCCCCACATCAGATGATTGGCTCAATGCATGCAACGTCTAGGATTATGTATGTGGAAATTATCAAAATGCCCCATTTTTTACAAGCATTTGCACTTTAACACTCCAATATTTTAAAGAGAATAAACCTACTAATGCATGTGGCCCCACCTTTCCCTCTAAATTATCACTCGTAAGCATATCTGAACCGTGTAAATGGTGGTGGGCCCACTATAAAGATTAATTACCGCTGGAAGCGGATTGCACACTGTGTAAACTCTGTGGGGCCCTGCGTAAACTCTCTGTCTTACCATCTTATTTTATGGCATGAACCTCCTTAGAGTAGTTTTCAACTTAGGGGTCAATTCATATTGTTACCTATAGTGTGGTTTACTTGAGCTTTGGATATGCTTCAATTTTGAGCTCATGCCCTAAAATAAGCTGGTAAAACAGATGAACGGTGTAGATAAGATATACATCATGGTGGGCCCCCACAGAGTTTACTTAGCATGGTAAACACTCCACACAAAAACAAGATTGAGAACAAGATTAAAACAACTCTTCGACTTCAACCTACATCTGTTAAAAATGCCTCCATAGGACTCGGTACCTATCAAAGTACTATATTAGTGGGGTTGGATACGTTTCAGGCAAGTCCTGGAAACTAACAGAAAGACCAAATCGACAGATCAAGGGGTCCACCAATTCAATTTTGACCAAATGATATCCACGACGCTTTCAAAGCTCAAAGCACCACCAGAGGATAAAGTCACCTTTGGATAACCCAAAAGGCCTTTAAAATCCAGATGGGCTGGCTAAAAAGAGTCATCGGCACAATACAAAGATGATTAACGAATCGGATTGGCAGATCCATACCTTGTGCAGAGATATCCGACCATCTCTTTTATACTGAAAAGAGTATCTTGTTTTTCCTTATCTTTTCGCATCTCATATCAAACTCGTACTCCACTCTACATATCCTAAGATGTCTACAACATTTGCATAATTTATTTATTTCGTCTCTACTATTTTCTCTTTAATTTTGCCTACCTATGGTTTTGATACCCTATCAAGTATGGCCTGATATAACCACGTTGAAACTTCAAAAAAAAAAAAACTACTGAAATCTTGTAAAGTAGAAGCCCTACACAGTGCAAGTTAAGAAGGGTATCTAACTTTTTCTTTTCTTTAATCAAGGCCCTTACTTAGAATTTATAGCACAGAACAACCATATACATTCGAGTCACATGGATAGGAGAATCTTGCTATTTTCCAATCACACCCTTTTTCAAGCCAAGAAATCATGGGCACGCACTCCTGCCGCGTTCACAGGTAGGAAATCCACTTCCATTGCCCTTTGAAAAATCAGGCCAATTCACATTTTAGGTGGGCCACAACCCTACACTAGGTCAGACCATGGCACATCCTTTGATTGCTGTTCACCTTATTTTTTATGCTAGGTTATCTTCATGGTGGAGCTGACTGTTTACATGGATAGGAAAACACATTTACTTTCTCATCTTGTCTCCTACCCTCGGTCTTGAAATAATGATATTGGAAGGTATTTGAACTACCTCACTTCTATGGGCCCCACACGTCATAACGGAGAGATCGAGTTATTGGGTAAAGACTCACGTAAGTGTAGAAAACAACACACACTGGCACAATTACTGTCAACAAAATCAAGACTGTCCAAACAGTGGACCCCATGCACGAAAAATTATTGGATTGTTGACCATGCAATGGGATGATTAATAGGGATGCTAATGAGTCAGGTGGGCCGGGTTGAGTCCGCTAAGAACCAACACGTTAAAATCTGGGTTGGGTCTAAGTAAAAAATAAGCCGACCCATTATCTAAATGGGCCGGGTCTGGTACAGCAGGATCTAGCATGGCCCATGAGATTCATGTGCCAGATCTGCATCGAGTCTGGGCCATACATTGATCAGGCCAAAGAAGCACTGCTGCAGTGATCCCTATGTGATAGATGGCCCAGATCTCTTACAAAGGTGCATTGAGTTGGACCCGACCCAGGTCTTAATAACCATCGGATCAACCCGACCCATTTGCAATCTTAATGGTTAAAATGGGAGCGGATTCCTGTAGTACTAAGCTCTGTGGGGCCACCATGATGTGTGTGTTATATCCACGCCCCCTCCTGGTGATCACCTCTCTCTTCACTGCTTCACTCAAGGGTTCATAATATCCGATCGTGATATCCAGCCGTAAATCGGGCATGGAAAAACGTAACCAATACCTGTCCTACTGCTCCGTAAGCGTTCTTCTCTAGGGTACCACGTACAACAAACGTCAACGGTATCTAAAATCACTCTTCTGCTCCTTTCCGTATCTATCTCGATCTAACTACGACCCCACTAAATTTTACATTTCCTAAATTTTCATCAGCCTAATTTTGTATTACATACCTCACTTTTGCCCCTTAAACAATAACTAACAACTGATTCTTCAGAGGATTATACTGGTGAAAGCAATGGAACGCAATTATTAAGTACTCATCTCTCTAACCCTTCCTACAACGGGTATCTTAAATTCCATTCATCTTCTTTTCCTATCTTCTTAGAACGATAAAAGGCTAGTGTGGGAAAAAGTACGGTTCTTTAGTACCCGTGCGTGAGGACGCCGCAGGTGTTCATCGCAATCCACTTCCATTACCCTTTGAAAAATCAGGCCAATCCACATTTTAGGTCGGCCACAACCCTACACTAGGTCAGACCATGGAACATCCTTTGATTGCGGTTCAGCTTATTTTTAATGCTAGGTTATCTTCGTGGTGGAGCTGACTGTTTACATGGATAGGAAAACTCATTTACTTTCTCATCTTGTCTCTTACCCTCGGTCTTAAAATAATGATATTGGAAGTTATTTGAACTACCTCACTTCTATGGGCCCCACACGTCATAACGGAGAGATCGAGTTTATTGGGTAAAGACTCATGTAAGTGCGGAAAACAATTACTGTCCACTGTCACCTTACAAAATCAAGACTGTCCAAACAGTGGGCCCCATGCACGAAAAATTATTGGATTGTTGACCATGCAATGTGATGATTAATAGGGATGCTAATGAGTCAGGTGAGCCGGGTTGAGTCCACTAAGAACCAACACGTTAAAATCTGGGTTAGGTCTAAGTAAAAAATAAGCCGACCCTAATAGATTTACCCGGGCCAGACCATGTCGTCCTAGATCGTACCCGGTACTCTAAGTACACGGTCTAGACGTAGCTCAGAACCCGGTATGTAACTAGTCCGGTTTCTTCGTGACGACGTCACTAGGGATACACTATCTACCGGGTCTAGAGAATGTTTCCACGTAACTCAACCTGGGCTGGGTCCAGAATTATTGGTAGTCTAGTTGGGTTGGGTAAACGTTAGAATTACCAATTTTACCCTCCCCGAAGGACATCATGATTCGAGACACCCCCGGTGGTACTACACACACAATATAGGTACGGCCCTCCTGATGATCACCTCTCTCTCCACTACTTCACTCAAGGGTTCACAATATCCGATCGTGATATCCAGCCGTAAATCGGGCATGGAAAAACGTAACCAATACCTGTCCTACTGCTCCGTAAGCGTTCTTCTCTAGAGTACCACGTACAACAAACGTCAACGGTAACAAAAGTCACTCTTCTACTCCTTTCCGTATCATAGAGCTAGATTGATAGAGGGGTGCTTTAAAATGTAAAGGATTTAAAAGTAGTCGGATTAAAACATAATATATGGTGTGAAAACGAGGAATTTGTTATTGATTGTTGACTAAGAAGTCTCCTAATATGACCACTTTCGATACCTTGCGTTAATAATTCATGAGTAGAGAGATTGGGAAGGATATTGCCCATAGAATTTAAGCTAAGTAGAAGAAATGGAGATGTACCTTTCGGAGTATTATGTGATCGTCATGTACCACTCAAACTGGAAGGAAAATTTTAGGATAGCTATAAGATCAGCCATGCTTTATAGGACAGAATGTTGGCAGTTAAGGAACATGTTCGTAGATAGATCAGTCATGCTTTATAGGACAAAATGTTGGGCAGTTAAGGAACATGTTCATAGGATAAGTGTAGCTGAAATGAGGATGTTGAGATGGATGAGGGGCATGACAAGGAAGGACACAATTAGAAATGAATTCATTCGAGGAAGCCTAAGATTATCCCCAATGGACAAATAATATGAGGAAAAGTAGACTTAGATGGTTTGGTCATGTGCAATAGAGAGCAAGAACTATGCAGATTAGGAGTGGGTATAAGTTGAATGAACTAAGAGGGCAATGGGTAGGCCCAAAAGGATGTGGATGGAAGAAGTAAGAAAGGACTCGATGATTAATGATCTAACTAAAGGCATGCCCATGATAGAGTGGAATGGCATAACAGGTTCCATGTAGCCGATCCTAATTAATTGGGATAAGGCTTAAATGATGATGATGATCCTAGTCATTTCTTTTGCACCAGGTGGGCTGAGATGGTAGAGATGGCAATGGGATGGGTTTGGGCCAGCCTTTCACAGCCTGTCCTAACTATAAGGCCCAAATCCCAACCCAACCAGGTCTGGAGGGAAAGCCCAAGCATAAACTCGGTTTGGCCGGGCCCAGTCTGGCCGACAATTGATTAAATTCCTCTTCTTTTTTTTTTTAACAAAGCTGAATGTTCGTATCTGTCCATTAATCAGGTGGGCCACACATTCACAAAGAAATAGACATTTAGAAAATTGAAAATCACCAGACTACATGCAAGATGCACATATTGCCTAACCGACGGTTAGAACCGATATTTCTAGGAATGGACCCGTTTACGCACTAAGATGGGCCCGTTCTTGCAAAACTAACCTGCACTCAAGCCTGGCCCAAATTCATGCGAGGCCCAGACCAGTCCAAAGCAAGGCTCAGATAACCGGATCAGCAGGTTGCCTGGCCCATTTCCACTCTTAAATCTATACTTCTTAGGCAATCCTTTAACGTGCTAAGATGGGCCCGATCTTGCAAAACTGACTTGCACTTAAACCAGCCCAATACACTGGTTGGCCCAAGCCCAGTCCAAAGCAGGGTCAAGATCACCGAATCAGAAGGTTGCCTGGCCCACTTCTTGGGGGCAATCCATTTTGACCATCCAAAACAGACGACAGTGGACTACTGTCTCTAGTTCACCTGATAGGTGGCCCACTGATGCCAGTATACCCATCAGATCATCCCACGTGTGCCAGATTGGCACGTGGCTGTAATAGTATAGAGATCAACCCAATAACATATATCAGTCCATTATAGCAAACGGCTTTGCAAGCTAGTAACACAATCTAGAGACACCTTTGCTGTCAGTGTCCATCTCTAGTGCCTCAAGCTGGACATTGGCAGTCAATGAAAATGATCAGGACCGTTAAATCTGATGGGCCTTAATCGAGACCGAATTTTGCAAGTGACAGATCAATCGTAGCCATCAATGCAAATTTCATTAAATGATTGGAGAATGTTCCATACTTTCTTGTTTCAACTCTTTTAGATACATCCAATACCACATAATTGATGTTGAGGGCTAAGATAGTTCGATACTGCACCAATCCAAACCCGACATGATAAGATCCACTAATGGGACGGCTCTGATCATCCGATGAGGGTGACAAAGCTGCAGACTCAACATCCACAACGAATGAATGGTCCAGATCCATGAAATTGGGTCTAGGCCAAGTGGGCTCAAACCAGCCTAGCCCAGTAACCCCATCACCCCTGAGTGGTGTCAGTGCCACCTGATTTCAAGTAGCTTCCCTTCTAACAATATCCCTCATTTGACTCGGACCCACTCGCCCAGTCTCGATCCCGACCCAACACTTAGGACCTAAGGCCAAGCCCACCCACGCACAGAACCCCACAACAACAACAACAACAACAACAACAACAACAAAAAGGGGGGCTAGACCCAATCCAATGCGGTATAAAAATAGATAACAACCATATTTCCACCTGAATTTTCCTATCCATTTATCAAGTGGACCAAACAAGCAGAAAGAGAAACATTTTAGAGGAATGAAATCAAACGTCTGCATTAAGACCCAAGCCAGCCCCACAGCCAGGTCAGGCTAGTTGGGTCCAGCCAGCTACCCAGCCCATTGCCACCCTTATGTTGACACAACGATGAACCCACGAATATATGCCATTCATTGGCTGCCATAGAACGGGCATTGGCCTAACTTTCAAGCCCGAAAAGATGAGTTGGCAGGGTTCTAGGACCAGCTAAGATGAACAGCACAATCATCTCTTTCCTTGTGTTTGGAGCAGGCTCAAAGACAGCAGCATCTGGTGAAGGCTGCCATTGCATGAAGGGAATGAGAGCTAAGGCTTGAGAGAACTCCACAACAATAGGAACCCGAAAAAGAAAGAAGGCCAGTTATTCCATACGGTGGATTTTGTAGCCTGTTTGAACTGAACTTTGACACAACATGCATATGGCTCGTGTTTAATCTTCTTAGAATTCTTTGCCAATAAAACAGAAGAAACATATGGACTGTTATGGATCTGAGCATGCAACATCCAAAGCTGTGAGAGTAACTCGAGCATGCAACAGTCGAAGGCTACGAGAGTAGAGTTTACCTAACATGTACCCTGTTGATCGAGTGCCTTTAATCTGGTGCAGTGCAGTTGGGTCGACTGAAGGTTCAGTTGGGTCGACCGAAGGTTCAGTGGGGTCAGCCAAAGCGTGATGTAATGTTCTCGATCGACCGAGGTCTGTTTCAGTTGACCGACAAACTCTGTTGATATCTTGGTTGAACGAAGGTGCGAAAGATGCAATTCATTAGCATTTTTAGAAAGTGCAAATTTATTTCTTAATCTTGTATGAGAGTATATTAGGGGTCTCCTAAACACGATTAAGGTAGAACAAAAAGAGCCTATACAATTTCCAGGGTTTTGAAGGAAAAAGCTAGGGTTTTCTATTCTGGAAGTTGTTCCATCTCTTGTAACTTTCATTGTACATAGTGGATTAATCGTTGCTTTGCGTGGTGATTTTTTACCCGCAAGGGTTTTCCATGTAAAATCTCTATGTTCTCTGTGTGTACTTGGATTTTTCGTTCTCTATTGCTTGTTCGATTCTGTCTGAAGTCGCTCACGCACCCAACAATACCTACTACAGAGGCACTACAATGAATGCAGGGATTCATTGGGTATACGTTTGGGAATGAAAAAGTTATCCAAACAATGTCAAAACATGTTAAACTATATTAAGTAGCTTAGAAAGGTTACCCAAATAATGGGTACTTTCTTCTCCTCCTCTTTTTATCTGCTGGTTAGGATCATGGTGTGTCGTAACAGCCGATAAGTAAAGGTAACGGTGGCAACTATTACACGTTACAGGGTTGTAACGACCATTACAAAAAAAAAATGACCAGTAACGGCCCATTACATCCTCGTAAAGGCCGTAACAATTTATTACAAAGTCGATACAAGTTTTCTAGTTTTTTTTTTTTTTCAATAATAAAAAAAGGGGCCATAACAACCATTTAATGGCCATAATGGCTATTACAACCCATATCATAGAGGTAAGGGTGGTGGATGTTACCATTACGGAATACCTTCGATAGAACTGACATCCACAAAACCTAAAACAAGACAGCACAAGAAAACTACTGGTACTAGATACTTGTAGCATACACATTCACCAAATCCTGTAGCATTATGCTCGTCTATTAAATCTAATAATCTATTTGTCCTTTTTTTCTCTGGGTGATGGGTGCGCGTTGGTTCGGGCTGTGGAAATATTTGTAAAATTTGTGTGCGTGTGTAAGTTTGTATGTACCCCAGTGGAGTATTGTATCATTTCCCTTTAAGCAATGTGTGTGTGTGTGTGTGTGTGTGTGTGTGTGTGTGTGTGTGTTGGTCCTTTAACACAAGACACCAAGTTCTCTAGTCGTCTCTCCCTCTCTCTCCCATTCTCTCTCCCTTCCTTCTCCATTGGATTTTTTTTCTCCATTAAATGTATACTTGGTATCAGAGAGTTGATCCATGCGGTAGTGGGGCCCGCTGCTGACGTCATCTGTGCAAATGGATGGCATCAATAGCGTACAACTGGCCCATCTTTTTCTTATGTAGAAGTGTAAGAGTTGTCAAATTTGGATTTTAAAGAAATAATGAAGAGTTTTCTGCATAGCTTAGAGTAGGTTTTGTGGTGTTTGTGAAGGAAATGAAGAAAAATCATAAAAGTCCAGATTTATGTCTTTCTACTATAGCATTTTTCTAAGGGGTTTTGGAGCAATTCTTCCATATGGGGTAGGTACAGTTTATCAAGAGCAATCTCCAGATGCGAGTATCACGAAAATTCACCAAGGTTTGAGCATGTTATGGCATAGTTTGTGAGAAGCAGATGCAACGGTCCCTTGTTCTATAGATCCTTTGCTGGAATTTTTATTTTTTCATTTTTAATGATATGGGGCTGATGTGGAGAGTCATATTGTTGGGATTATAAAGCTGAAATCTTTCTTCCGTTCCTAGATGTATGTTGCGCACACAAGGTGTTCGGTGAATTGCTTCACACAACTTCACATGGGGACTGTTTACAAATGGTGGATCTTACCTTCACAATTCATCTTCTCTTCCTTTCTTAGGCCTAATTATGGTGTGAGTGTCCCCCTACCTTATTATTGTTGTGAGTGTTGTTGCATGTGATGCACCCTCACCTTGTTTTTCTTCTCTCGAGTGCTACACGTGATGCACAGTCATATTTCTGAGAGAATGTTATTGACTCAATTGTTGTCAAGCTTTGTTGTGGCCATGTTCTTGAAGAGAAGACTCTGCGGATGGAGGAGGTCCAAGCCTTGGTTTATACCTTGTCATGTTGTATTTAAGGGGGAGCAATGTTCCATGCTCATTTTATTGTATGTATTTCAGCTTGTATGTATTCCAAGCTAAAGCATGATCAATATACATGCTTCAGCTTGAGGGGGAGTGTAGAAATATTTGTAAAATTTGTGTGTGCGTATGTAAGTTTGTATATACCCTAGTGGAGTACTGTATCATTTCCCTCTAAGCAATGTGTGTGTGTGCGCGCGCATGTTGGTCTTTTAGACTTAACACAAGACACTAAGTTCTCCCTCTTTCTCTCCCCCTCTCCCCCTTCCTTCTCCATCGGATTTTTTCTCTGTTAAATCTCTATGGGTAGCATTGGATCTTGGTCACAGTGTGATTCAAACCTATATTAGACTCCCTTTACAACGGGGAGATTTGATCTATCCAACTTAACCACCAAGTGGCGTAAACAATTTCCTTCATATTCTAATCACAATATGCATATAAAGGGCAGTGTCTCACACACAACTAGTTGTAGATGAGATTTTCTTGCAACTAGCTATGCATGGACCTTAGAACACCCATTGCAATATTCTGTAATGGTAACAATGGCCGTGACATGGGCCTTAAAACACCCATCGTAGTATTCCGTAATAGCAACAAGGCTGTTATGAGGGTTGTAACAGCCATTACGGGTCATTTTTTTTTTCATAACGACTGTTATAGCCATTACGACCCTATTACGGTTGTTACGGGAAAAAATAAATGACCCATAATGGCTGTAACAGCCGTTACGGAAAAAAATGACCTGTAATGGCTGTTGCAGCCATTACAACCCTGTTATGTATAACAGCTACCATTGTCACCTTTATGTAATGGCCTTTATGGCCACATAACAGCTGTTAAGGACACACCATGAGTCGAGCTTAAGCCAAACCAAGAGGTGGCTCCCTGTGAAGCCACCGACTTTAAAACCTTCTTTCTATTCCTTCATCAAATCTGCTTGAGATCTTCCCAGAAATTCAGTAGGGACAAGCCCAATTAATAACCATAGAGGTAATTCCACTCTTGCTGATGCCCATGAATGTGGCAGTTATTTAAGATCCAGTTGTTCTTTCCTTTCAGTCCCAAAAAAACTGCAAAAGGCACACACAACCTCCTATGATGGAATGGACCATCCAACCACCCACAATTACCTCTTCAATAGACAAATTAGTAGTCCAACTAGTACCAAAGAGAGCAACAAAATGATTCCATTCTCTTCACACCATATCCCAATGGAGAAAGCTACATTCCACCATATCCTCATCATTTCAGCACAGGAAGAGCCATCTGACATTTTCTTGAGGTGCTCGAGCATTAATATTTTATTGGCCAAGGAGAGCCGTGCAAAACCTAGGGAAATTTGGAGCCTTCCATTCCGCAGCTTCAGCCATGGAGAAATTTCTTTCACAAGGACAGGTGGTTCAAATGACCGACATAGAGATGATCCACAGCCAACCATGATCAAATCCTCTTGTCCTTGGAGTTCACGTCAATGAAAATCGATTAGTGGTCTATAGGCTCTATGAGCCTATGTAGCAAGGACACTCCATTTGGTAGAAAATTTCCAGGTCAGACATGTAAGATACAAACAACACAACTCTTAGGCCGAGTTCACTCAGTCAGATATCATCAAGACTGGGAGAAAACTTGATTTGATCACAACTCAGTGAAGACAAGACTCAATCAACTCAACATGACTAAAAGAACTTCACAGAACTTTACTCTTTAAACAAAGGGCCTGGAGTCCCCAATGCAAAGGTTCTCTTAAAACCATGATGGAACAACTGCAGGTACAAGCTCCAAATCTAAGAAGCAACGCAGACAGGTGCATTGATACAGAATCAAGGATGCGAAGTGCAGCAAAGATTTCTCAAAATTTGTGCCCATCAAGTCGCCCAAAAGTAGTAGCATAACAAGCCCTGTCAAGATGCAAGGAGCAGTCCAAGACACGTCCACAACAGCTGCATTGTGGGACTATCCTGTACCATCACATTGAAGATCACGGTTGAGCAGGACCGTCAATCCCTTGATCAACTGCATCAAGCCCCCTCCTTCACGAGCAAGTCTGCAATATCATTGACCTCTCTCTACGCACGTTTACATGAAATATTTATCCATGATGAAAATTCCCGTATTTCATGAAAAGAAAAGGGAAGAAAGCTAACTTCCATGCTCCAGATTCACATAAGAACCAGTCTTCACCCATCAGCTCGCAAAAAAAGCATGAAGAGAATTCTTGGATTCTTAACACTTTAGCCTCCCCCATGTAAACAGACTCTCTCTACCAGGCACAAGAATGTTCCGAGTAGTGCCAGAATATCTATAAGAACCCTCCAATTCAGATGGACTTGAGGAGCCACTCGAATTTGATTTTCCAAACTCCAGTTGAGTTTCCTCACTTCTTTTAACCCTATTGGGCTTGTTACCAATGATCTATCAGATCGGCTATTTTGAACACTTGGGTTGACAATTCTCCATCTTAGACTTGGACCCCGAAGAGTATGGTAGTTCCTCTGAAGATGCGACTCCAGATAAGTGAGCACATTGAATTCCGAATGAATCTACTAAACAAGCTGTCATCAAGGTATACTCTCCTTCAACCCAAAGAGATTGGGCTATAGTGTGGTCCATTGCCCTTGTCTTTACTTTTTTGTTTTACCTTTCTGATCAAATACTAAAAGGAAGAAACAAGGGGGTTTTTATCATGGGATCAGCTATAGTCTACAAAAGGTACAGCCAAAAGGCTGAGGCCCATGATGAAACCAAACATACCCCCAATTGGATCTACATCAAATGTGACATAGGAAGTCAGATCTGAGAATACTGTTCCTTTCTACAAGGATACTAGGGACTCACCTTCTTGCAGTTCACTGATGAAGAAAATTTGTCAAAATCCAATGCCTTTCCCATTTTTGAAGTTTACAACTCCGCACTCATCTATAGCATCAAGGAGCTTCTTCCAGCTCAGGTGATCAAAGGGGATAGACGTCCCACTTTTGAAGCCAACTTTGTCAAGGGTCTTCCCAGAAAAAAAATATTCCAGCATTAATCATCTCCTCCATCTCAATGGGAAAGTAAAGAGGATATGCAGTCAAGGAGATTGCCCTAAAGAGGATATGCAAATACTTCTATATACTTAGCATACTGTGAATATCCCTGCCCGTACGAAAGTTAACTCCTGGCCATAGTATTTAAAAAAAAAAAAAAAAAAGGATGTGCCATAACTCTGCTAGAGTCGTTCGTCGTATACTGGGAAATTTCGATTTTTCCACAATTTCCCCAAATCGAACCACCTACCCTCAAATCCTAAAATCAGAGTGTTTGTGATGATGATTTCATCAACACTCCTAAATACTCGGAAATTCAGGTCCAATTGACCGCTGATAGAAGTGGAATTTCGAGAGAAAGAAATTATATTTTTTCAAAAAAATCTCCAAAACAATAAGAATTAGTAGATTACGTCTGATTCATGTTTGATTTCATGTTTGAACAATAAGATTGCAACCAATTTGAGAGAAATTGAGGAATTTTCAATCTTTCCCCAATTTCCTCAAATCAGACCACTGACACTCAAATCTCAAAATCAAAGCTCCAAATCCATGATTTTTCATGCAAAACATGAAGAATCATGCATTTCTAACAATTTGGCACATATTTAACATGATTTACAGCCAAAAGAAATGGATTGAAAAGCAAAAATGCTTGCCGGATCGAAAACAGCCCTAAATTGGCTTTAATCTTGATTCCAGCTCTAAAATGTTGTTTTTCTTCGAAAGGATTCAAGAGGATGGACCAAAATCCACAATAGATGGGTTTAGAAATGGAAAGAAATCAAGAAAAAGGAAAAAGATAGTTTTTTTTTTTTTTACAACCGTTCTTGAACACCAAGTAGTCATGATGTTACAGAGATCAAATCTCAACCGCGTAAGTTGATTTATGGTCCATTAGAAAGGTGAACAAATGATGTTCCTAACAAACTTAAGTTTTCCCCAATCCGGGTTATGATGAGGAAAATCCGGCCTGTTTACTAAAACCGTGCATTATCGAGCGGCCAAAATCGTAAAAACTCTTATACACTTTTTACTAGTCAAACGAGATCCGATTGAAGTGATTTCAGTCCCATTGAAAAGCTTATCAAATGATCTTTCCAATGAACCCAAGATCATCGAAAACGGACAATTGAACAAATTACAGATGATCGATTTTATACATCGAACGGTCGTATTTTCGACAAGCCAAACAGAGTCCAATTAAAGTGATTCTAGTCTTGTTCAGAAGCTTATTTAATTATCTTCCCAACAAGGCTAAGATTGTAAAAAACGGACGGACAATGAACAAGATACAGGGATTTGAACAGTTTACAAAAAAAGACAAAAACTAAAATCAAGATAATCATTACGTTTCATATTATATATAATGATATAAATTTACATAAATGAATATAAAAAATAAAATAAAAAAAGATAATCATTACGTCTCTTTATAAAAATAAATATGTAACTTCACCATGAGCTTTTATATATATAGTATAAATATAATATATCAAATGTACATTTATGACCCTCACTTTCCCATGCAGTCGTAAGATGTATAGTCCATGTTATAAACTATTAAAAAAATAAAATGAACCAGCCGCAGCGCCCACAATGCAACCCAAAAAACTGCGATTGTCTTAAAGCCTACCACTGCTAAGGTCTATATAAGCAACTTTATCACCTTTCACAAAGGGGGGAGGGTAAGAAAAGAGAGAAGACAGACAGTTCGAAGAACGAGTGAGGACCAAGGGAAAACAAAGAAGAGAGTGAACAGAGAGCCAAAGAGAGAGGTGTTGACAAGTCGGTGAGAACTTTCGGCCAGAGAGTTATTCAAGTTACTGGTCTTGAACCAAAAACAATCAAAACGTCCGTCGAAGTTCTCACCACTCCAGAAAGCAATCCAATCATACATCAACAGGCCTTACCGAAGTCCAGCGGTGTTAGGTCTCCAGTAAACTTCCATAACGGCAGATCACCAACGCAGCTCGAGTGAAGAGTAAGGGGTTTGATCGGGGACGTCCGATCATCTCTTCTACATAAGAAGAGTATTTGATTTTTCCTTTACTCCCCGCCTCTTCAGAACCACTCCATTCCAATTCCACACATTCCATGCAACCCTTTATATTTCATTTCTAATCCTGCTTATTTTCTTTTTATTTGGCAAGTCATTATAAAATTCCCCCCCAAAGAAATCATTAAAACCCAGTAAAATAGAGACCGTGCATCGCGCGGGTGGAAAAGGGTGCCTAACCTTTCCCTTTTCCATAACTTAGGCCCTTACTCCTGATCGACGGTGCAAATTAGTGCAGGAGTCATTTTAAGCAAGGGTTCCTTGTCATATTCATCTTTTAGTATTTCTGCGGCTGCTAGCCAATTGTAGAAATCAAAGCCATTTTCCCGGCTAATAGCGACTTCATACAGCCATATCGGTCATTTTTACCACCTTGAAAAAGGTATTGCACAACCATGGCAGCCAAATCTGCCTAATTAAATTATATACAATTTGTGTAATATCTAAAAGTTGTGACGGCCACACATGGACACCCATTCCTTTCTCGCCTCACGCCAGGACGGAGGGAACCAGGGCATGCACCACGTGTCGGGTGGGTGACCACAGAATGGCGACTCCGCTAGGGGATGGTAGCTAGCCACTAGCCAAGGCCTGACTCGAAACACGAGTTTTCTGATTTCTTTAAGGAATTTCTTACTCAGTTCATTCCAATGTGATACTGGTCGTAACAACATCATATGGTTATAGTACATACTAGTCCTTACTAACCTCCTAACGTGCTAATCCACCGACTTACTAACTTGCTAACCCACTGACTTCTTAACTCACTAACAACTCCAGTACCAACTGGTCCTGCCCTACCATTCCAATACTCATTGGTCTAAGGCTTGCGGCTTTCTGCATTTTCAGTACCAACTGGTCCTTCTGCCCAGCCGTTCTAGTATCAATTGGTCCAAGGCTTGCGGTTTTCCGCATTCCAGTGTTGGCTGGTCCTGTTATTATTCATGCAAATCCAGTATTCACTGGTCCTTGTAATATTCTGTATTCCAGTTTACACTTGTCCACTCATTTCCCTATATGTGTAGCTTATCACTCCAGTGTGCACTGATCCCTTTCTTACTTTCCCACCATCTACATCTTGTATTGGACTCTGCATTATAACTAAAAGACAAAAAAAACAAAGAAGGAAAAGCAAAAAGAACAAAATATATATATATATATATATATAAAGAAAAGCAACATGAAAAAAAAGAGAGAAGAGCAACACATTCTGCAACCATTGAGCCAAGAAATCAACTACAGGTTTGCCGCCCTGCACAATCAACACACACTTATCGAAGCATCATTCGAACCCGTGCACAGGTAGCAATGTCGGTCCAGAGCGACAATCTGCCAGATTCACCAACACCACAAGACTCTCAGATGGCCGCATCTACTCCTCCGACGATCGAGCTCGCTCGTGGCCTAAACAGGTTAGAAGAAATGGTAAACCGCCTCCATGCAAGAATCGCACCATTGATTCAGAACATACAGCAACCCAGCATCCAGGTAGGTCTCTCAAACCCGACCGTCAACCAGTTCCAGCCCGAAAATCAAGTTCATTTTCACAACCCACCAGTCACAGTCATTCAAACACCAACATACCCTCCCTATGAAGGGAGATGACGACAGGGGCTGGTAGAGGGCCAACTTCCTGTCCATTTTCCTTCCCCTAATGGGAGTCAACCAGCATTTCAAACAATACAGTCTAGTAAATCTCAATATGATCAATTCCAACAACCTCCCCCTAGCAGGAATTTATTTCGTCTTCAACACAGTCGATCACAACAACTACCTGTTGCCCATGCATACCAATCCCACCAAACCCGCACTCCTGGCCAGACCACGTTCGCCTTCCCGCATTCCAGCACGCACCAAATTTCGCCAATCGACGAGCACAGGAACCTCGAAGAGGTCGATCACTACGAGGAGGCGGCCAACCGAATGCGACAAGTGGCACAACCTCCTTTGGCACAACCAACAGAACTTGATCAACTTCGGGAACACTTTGACGAACAGCTAAGGGCCATGCAAAATGAATTTCAAAAGCAGCATGGGGTGGAACTTCCATCCACCAACTTTAGGGATCTTTGTCCCTTCCCTGATGCTAGGATACCAGCAAACTTTGAAGTACCTAAGTTTCAACGGTACGATCGCACAAGATGCCCAACCGCACATCTAAAGGCATTCTGTGGTGAACTCGACGCGGCAGGGGACGATGGAGCATTGATCCGTTTGTTCCAGAAATCCCTAAGGGGTGATGCTTTAGATTGGTACACCTCCCTCGACTACCATAAAATTAGAACCTGAGAACAACTGTCACAAGCATTCGTTGATCGCTTCGCGTACAATCTAAACGCGGCACCCCGAAGGTCAAACTTGGCAGCCCTTAGGCAGAGAAACGATGAAGCAATGTCAGCTTATGTCAGGCGATGGAGGGCAATGGCCGCACGAATGAAAACACCAATCGATGAAGAAGAACAAATTTCAATAATCATCCATTCGGCCAACCCAAGCATATCAGGATATCTAATTTTGTGCCCCTATGCCAATTTCACCCAACTGATCCATGCTGGGGAACAAGTAGAAACTAGGATAAGAACGGGCACAATTGCACCATGGCCCACCAGTCCACCTCCAACCAAAAAGCAAAGCCCGAAGAGAAGGCAGCGAGGTACAGAGTTAGAAACAGAGACCCAACCGCTCCTCGCTAGGCAGAGACCAACAATGTAGTCGCTTCAGCACAAGGGGCGCAATGTGCTCCTCGGCAGCAGCAACAACTACAACAACAACCACAGCAGCAGCCCAGGTGGAACCCGCGATACTCAAACCAGAGCTGGCAAACAGGTGTGACACCGGTACCTAGGCAATTCACTCCTTTGGCCCAATCATATACTGACATCTTGGCCACTCGCATCCAAAGGCAGCTCTTAACCCCTCCCAAACGTAAGCTGCCGCCGAACCCGTTACCTGCAAACTACAAGGAGAATGAGTTTTGCGCATTCCACCAGGAGCGGGGTCACACCACGGAGCGTTGTTTCTCTTTGAAACACGCGGTCCAGAACCTGATTGATCAGAACAAAAATCACAGTGGCACCCCCTGAAACCGTTGATGTACTCCAAAATCCTCTGCCGCAGCATCAAGCAAGTCCGAGTGCCTCTAGCACTCCCACCGTCAATGTCATCCAGAGAGATTATCCCCATCTTTGCCATGTAAGCTCAGCCCTAAGCTATGGTCAAGAGTTCCCATCGCTCATCTTACAGGAGGCACTACCCCCGCCTCCGGTGATCCTTCGAGGAAAGGTCCCAGAGTCGCGCTCCAATCCTGCCCATCACATGCAACAAACATGGGATCAACCCTTTGTCCTACAAGGGTCCCAACTTCCACACCAGCCAGCAATTGCCACTAGCCAGTGGTCCTTATAAGGGAGGCCCCAGAGACCTCCCCCCCCCCCCCCCCCCCCCCCATCACCAGCCAAGTCATGCCAATCACCCGTTTTCGCACATGAAGGACATTCCTCCCTGTTACTCATGCCGCATGAATCCGACAGGTCTAGCCAGACAATCCTAGAGGGTTTTCCAGCACAACCACCTCTAGTACACCAAGGGGCATTTCCATCCCCTCCATCAAGCCACATGACTCCCATCACTCACTCTCCATCATCTCTAGAATCTCAGCTCTCTCTGGTTCTCCAAGGAAGGATAGAACCAATCTTAAACAACAAGGCAGTCCCATGGCATTACCCAGAATGCTCTGAAGTGGGAAACATGCAACCAAACAGGAGGTGTTTCCGAAGAGTAATCAGAGGTGACCCCAAAGGTCCTTTGGTCGGGACGGTATCTAAGGTCGATGCAGCATACGACATAGCAACCTAGCTTAAGGCCATCCCAGCACAGATATACATTTGAGAACTCCTCTGCACTTCACAAGCACACCGAGAAGTTTTTGTGAAAACCCTAAACGATGCGCACATCTTTCGAGAAGCACCCCCTAAAATGGTCGCACACATGATTGGTCAGCTCCTCGCACCCCAAGCTATCACTTTTTCATATGACGAGCTACCACCAGAAGGCCGCAACCATGCAAGGTCGATAAACATAATCGTCTGTCACAAAGACTGCAGTATCCCACTTGTATTAATTGACAACGGTTCGAGCTTGAAAGTTTGCCCACTTCGAACTGCCTTGTACTTGTGACTGGAACCATCTATGTTCAGGCCAAGTAATATGAACGTGAGAGCATTTGACAACTCCCACAGACAGGCTTAGGGAGAGGTTGACATTGAATTACAAACCAGTCTAGACACATCAGTCGTTACTTTTCATGTCTTGGACATTCCATCTTCGTTCAACCTCCTCCTTGGGCGCCCTTGGCTACACAAGGTTGGGGTTGTACCATCAACTCCATCAAATAGTTAAGTACATTCTCGGGGAGAAGGTGTTTTCCGTCCTAACAGACCCTGAACAGCTTTTTCCCACCAAAACGGATCATTCAGGGGAGCCCAATATCCCAGTCATTGACGCTTGGCACCCGGGAAAAGGCAATAGCTTTCAGTTTGAAGCAGTGAATCACGTCCCAGTAGCTTGTCCTCTAGAATCAAGTCATGTATTCACTCCAGCCGAGCGTCAGATCTTAAAATGCTAGCTCGAACATCAAAACACTGTTGAGGTAATTGAATTTAGGAAGGACAAGAATGGGATACGAGTCTCCCCCACAAGAGGAACCAGAAGAACCAAATCCCGAGAGAATGTGGAAAGGAGGAGATAGGTCGTCCCCTCCCTTTCACACCTATCCAATTCATCAGCGTCGGAGTCATACGTCTGGATCCAGATCCGATTTTGATCCCCCCCCAATCACAATCATAGTCATAGTCTCACCTCACTGAGTTGCCCAAGCAACATCTGGGTAAGGGCCAAGAGTTGTTGTGGTGGTTGTGGTGGTTGTTGTTCCTGCTGAGTATTTGGTGCCACTTGCGCTTAAGTGACCACATTGTTGGTCTCTGCCGGGCGAGGAGCAGTAGTGTTCCTGTTTCTAATTTCATACCTCCCTGCCTTCTCTTCAGGTTTGGCTTTTTGAGCGGAAGCTGACTGATGGGGCCAAGGTGTGATTGTGCTTGTTCTTATGCCAATTCCACTTGTTCCCCAGCATGGATCAACTGGGCAAAATTGACGCAAGGGTACGAAATTAGATATCCCGATATGTTCGGGTTAGCCGAATGGATAATCATCGAAATTTGCTCTTCTTCATCGATTGGAGTTTTCATTTGTGCGGTCATGGCACTCCATCGCCCATCATAAGCCGACAATGTTTCATCGTTTCTTTGCCTGAGGGCTACTAAATCTGACCTTCAAGGTTCTGCGTTTAGATTGTACGCGAAACGGTCGACAAATGCTTGAGACGGTTGTTCCCAGGTTTGAGTTTTATGATAGTCGAGGGACGTGTACCAATCCAAAGCATCCCCTCTTAAGGATTTTTGAAACAAACAGATCGATGATCCATTGTCTCCTACCACAGCGTTAAGTTCGCCGCAAAATGCCTTTAGATGTGCGGTCGGGCATCCCATGTCATTATACCATTTAAACTAAGGTACTTCAAAGTTTACTAGTATCCTTACATTGAGGAAGGGACAAAGATCCTTAAACTTGATGGATGGAAGTTCCACCCCATGTTGCTTCTGAAATTCATTCTGCATGGCCCTTGACTGTTCCTCGAAGTGTTCCCAAAATCGATCAAGTTCTGTAGGTTAGGCCAAAGGAGATTGCACCACTTGCGGCATTTGGTTGGCCTCCTCATAGTGATCGACCTATTCGAGGTTCCCGTGCTCGACAATTGGTGGAATTTGGTGCAAGTGGAATGCGGGAATGGAAATGTGGTCCCGCCAGGAGTGTGAGTTTGGTGGGAATGGTATGCATGAGCAGCATGTAGCTGTTGTGATTGGATGTGCTGAAACGAAACAAATTCCCGCTGGGGGAGGCTGCTGGAATTGATCAAATTGAGTTGACTAGACTGTGTTGGTTGAAATGCTGGTTGACTCCAGTTGGGGGGGGGGGGGGGGGGATGGACATGAAGCTGGCCCTCTGCCAGTACCCGTCGTTGTCTCCCTTCAGGGAGAGGGTATGCTGGTGTTTGAATGGCTATGACTGGCGGGTTGTGAAAATGAACCCGATCCCCAAGCTGGAACTGGTTGACGGTCGAGTCTGAAAGGCTTACCTGGATGCTGGGTTACCGCATGTTTTAAATCAGTGGGGCGATTCCCGCATAGATGCGGTTTACCATTTCTTCTAACCTGTTTAGACCGCGAGCGAGTTCAGTTGTCGAAAGAGTGGACACAGCCAACTCAGAGTCTTGTGGTCTTGGCGAATCTGGCGGGATTTGGGGGATTGTCGCTGGGGACTCACATTGCTGCCTGTGTGATGGTTCGAATGATACTTCGGTAAGTATGTGTTGACCGTGTAGGGTGGCGAACCTGTAGCTGATTTCTGGGTGCAATGGTTGTAGAATGTGCAGGGCGGCGAGCCTGTAGCTGATTTATGGGCATAATGGTTGCAAAGTGTTCTGCTCTTCTCTCTCTTTGTTCTTTTGTTCTCAATTCAACTCTCCTCCTCTTTTTCTTCTTTTTTTTGTTAAAATGCAAAACACAAATGACAGGAAAGTAAGAAAATGACCAGTGCACACTAGAGTAATAAGTTATACAGGTATGGAATTTAAACGGACCAGTATAAACTAGAATACAGAATAGCACAAGGAACAGTGAATACTGGAATTATAGGAATAGTAACAGGACTAGTCGGCATTGAAGTGTAGAGAGTCACAAGCCTTGGACCAGTCAGTACTGGAATGGCAGGGCAGGACCAGTTGGTACTGGAATGCAGAAAGCCGCAAGCCTTGAACCAGTAAGTACTGGAATGGCAAGGCAGGACTAGTTGGTACTAGAATTGTGAGTGGGTTAGCGAGTTAAGAAGTTAGTGGGTTAACAGGTGAGGAAGTTAGTGAAGACCAGTATGTACTGGAACCATAATATGCAATCAAGACCAGTATTACACTAGAATGAGCTAAGTCAGAAATTCCCTAAAGAAATAAGAAAAACCTTGTGTTTCAAGTCGAGCCTATGCTACTGGCTAATCATCCCCAGTGGACTAGCCATTATGTGGTCGCCCACCCGACACGTGGCGCACACCTTGGTTCCTTCCGTCCTGACGCGAGGCGAGAAAGGAATGGGTGTCCACATGTCGCCGTCACAACTTTTAGGTAGCACGCAAGTTGTATATGGTTTAATTAAGGCAGATTTGGTTGCCTTGGTTGTGCAATACCTTTTTCAAGGCGGTAAGAATGATTGATGTGGCCGTATGGAGTCACCACTAGATAGGAAAATGGCTTTGATTTCTACGATTGGCTAGCGGCCATAGAAATGCCAAAAGATGAATAAGACGAGGAATGCTTCGCTTAAGATGACTCCTGCACTAATCTGCACAGTCAACTAGGGGTAAGGGCATCGGTTATGGAAAAGAGAAGGAGTTAAGCACCCTCTTCCACCCGTGCGACGCACGGTCTCTACTCTACGGGGTTTTAATGATTTCTTTGGGGGGAGATTTTATAATGACTTGCCAAATAAAAAGAAAATAAACAGTATTAGAAATGAAATATAGAGGGTTACATGGAATGTGCGGAACTGAAATGGAGTGGTTCTGAAGAGGCGGGGAGGAAAGGGAAAATCAAATACTCTTCTCATGCAAAAGAGATGATCGGACGTCCCCGATCAAACCCCTTACTCTTCACTCCAGCTGTGTTGGTGATTTGCCGTTATGGAAGTTTACTGGAGACCTAGCACTGCTGGACTTCGATAAGGCCTTCGACAGATGTTCTGATTGTTTCTGGTTCAAGACCAGTAACTTGGATAACTCTCTGGCCGAAAGTTCTCACCGCCTTGTCGACACCTCTCTCTAGCTCTCCTTCATTCGCCCTCCTCTCTATTTTCCCTCGGTCCTCACTCGTTCTTCGAACTCTCTGTCTTCTCTCTCTTTCTCTTTTCCTACCCTCCTCCCCCTGTGAACGGTGATAGAGTTGCTTATATAGACCTTAGCAGTGGTAAACTTGAGACAGTCGTGGTTTTTGGGGTTACATTGTGGGGGCTACTGCTGGTTCATTTTATTTTTTTAATAGTTTATAACATACATTGTACATCTTACGGCTGAATGGGAAAGTGAAGGTAATAAATGTACATTTTATATATTATATTTATATTATATATAAAGGCTCATGATAAAATTACATATTTATATTTATAAAGAGACGTAATGATTACCTTTTTTATTTATATTCATTTATATATATTTATATCATTATATATATAAAATGTAATGATCATCTTGATTTTAGTTTTCGTCTTTTTTTGTAAACTGTTCAAATGCCTGTATCTTTGTTCATTGTCTATCCGTTTTTGGCAATCTTAGCCTCGTTGGGAAGATAATCAGATAAGCTTCTTAACAAGACTAGAATCACTTCGATCGGACTCCATTTGAATTGTCAAAAGTACAACTATTCAATGTATGAAATTGGCCATCTGTAATTTGCTCGATTGTCCGTTTTCAGTGATCTCGGGTTCATGGGAAAGATCATCTGATAAACTTTTCAATGGGACTGAAATCACTTCAACCGGATCCCGTTTGACTAGTAAAAAGTGTGTAAGAGTTTTTACGATCTTTGCCGCTCAGTAATGCACGGTTTTAATAAATAGGCCATATTTTCCTCATCATAACCCGGATTGGGGAAAACTTAAAGTTCGTTGATAAGATCATTTGATCACCTTTCTAATAGACCATAAATCACCTTACGCGATCGAGATTTGATCTCTGTAACATCATAGCTATTTGGTGTACAAGAACGGCCGTACTTTCCTCAATCTCGAAGATGTGATTTTTCATGCCTTAACACAAAATTATCCGGAGAGACTAAGTAATAAAAAAGAGTGATCATTAAGTAGAGAGAGTTCATTTTATCCTTTTTCGCTCATCGATTGCTACATATAGAGAGTTCTTGGGGTTCTGGAGTTTGGTTGCATAGCAATGACTGAGTCTTTACCGAATTTCGGGCTAGTCAATCAGGTCCATTGGTTATCTTCAGTACGTACCGATGACACTCCCTATCTGGCCTATTTGGATTTCTAAGTTAATAGGGGACATCTTTCAAAAAAAAGTTAATAGGGGACGATTTTACCGAAGTCCAGCTGAAGCTCAAAGAGTGGCTTACTCTCGTTGTAGGTGGGGTGTCTACAGATGTGGTCGCCATTCTGTGGTCGCAGAAGTCAAGTTGAAGCTCAAAGAGTGGCTTACTCTCTTTGACGCAGGACAACTAATCACTTGCTCTAAAAGCTCGAACTAATAGAGCGTGGTGAATCAATCCCTTTATCTCATATCCTACTTCACACAGGCCAGGCCCTCGACCTAACCCTCCTTCGTGGGCCCCACATCACATGGGTTCGCATCACACTAGCCACCCGCATCACACAGGCCGCCCACCCCAAGTGTGCCCTTGCATCACACAGGCCACCCCACTCGAGCCCGATGTGAAAATGCTCCTGCATTAAATAGTTTCCTTTGGCTATTCTAACAGTATTGTGGTAAGAGCAAGGATGCGACAAGAATAGCATAGCTCATCACTGCCCTAAACAGAGAAATAAGCTGAGATCAAAGAATGCCACAACAAGCCAAAGAAAGCCTGGCTATAGAAGAAATCCACACAAAAGAGAAAATGCAATTGTAAATGTCTTGCTAATTTGTTAGTCTAAATCATGAGAAAATGCAACCTTTCTCTACGAGACAAGATAAAAGGCAGCACAATATGGGTTTTGCATAAACCCAAAAAAGAGGGTGGACCTTCAACACTTGGGAAGCTTTAATCTAGCTTGTTGTAGTGCTCACTGAATACTCAAAGCTACTATAAAAGAATGATTTTTAGCAAGCATCCAATCTAGTTAGTTATAGCTATAGTTCACTGCTTAAATCCCCTATCAATCAATTCAACAACTTCGGCTATGTTAAAGAGGATGATCTTCTCAATGATCATTACTGTCTCAGCAATTCAAAGGTTGGTCTTTTGATAGTCCAAGACAATTTGCTGCTTACTATCTTTGGATCATCTTAGTTTTGTTTCTATTTGTTTGGTTAATCCGGTTGTTTTCCTTATGTTTGTTAGAAAGGTAATAAGCAATGTTTTTAATATCGTCAATATTGGCTGATATATCAATTGTCGCACCTCATCAATATGATATGTAAACATATATTGTCTCAAATTCTTGGTATCACACGAAGTATCAGATATTATCGCACTGTATTGCACATATCACGATATTTCGCATTTCGCATCACTCTCTTTACAAAAATTTCTTGTATCAATGATATCTATGAATATCGACAGATATTGCACAAGCGCATGGAGAGTCCAATTCGTGAGGGGGAAAAACCGCAAAAAAAGAAACCTTCTTTTTCCCTTTTTTCTTGGTTTCTTTCCACTTCTAAATCCATGTATTGTGGATTTCAATCCATCCTCTTAAATCACTTCGAACAAAAACAACGTTTTAGAGGCAGAATCATCATAGCTGATTTGGGGTCATTTTCGATCCGATGAGCATTTTTGCTTTTCGATCCATTTCTTTTTGTGTAAATTTTTTCTTAAGATTGAAAACTTATAAAAAGGGAGCCGAAGCAACTCATAAGAAAACAAAACTAACACAGCCTAAAAGAACTCTAAAACTTGAGAAACCCCTAGAAACAAAAAACCAAAAGTGGCAATGTAGGCCACCTATACAAACATGGAACAAAAGGAACCAAAACTCAAGCCCAAACAGCGCCCGAGCCAAACACAACTCACGAGGGAAGGGAATGAAACGTAAATGATTATGTCATATCGAAAGCAAAGGACTAGCCTTTTATGTCCCTAAGGGCTTGAGCTTAAAACCCTTGAAGGGGAGCAAGTGTCTCTGAAGCATCGAGAGTTCCTCTCTTTCCAGATGGCCCAAAGAGTCGCCATCAATGCAAGCTGCCAGAACAGGGTGAAGTCATTGTCAAAGGGAGGGCATGCCATGTGGAGAGCAGAGCAGAGATGTCACCAGGCATCACCCAATGCATATTGAAAGTGCGTAAGATAGTTGACCAAATTTCGGAGGAGAACTAGCAGTGCATGAATAGGTGGGGGATAGATTTGGCATCTTCACAGCATGAGATACACATGTAGAGTAGGATCAGCCTCGCCGCTGAAGATTGTCTAGCGTTAAGGCTTCTGCCTCTAGCAAGGATCCACACTGAAGACTCAAACCTTGGGGGGAGCTCCGTAGGACCAGAAGAATGAGGGGAAGGTTGGGGTAATATTCTATTCCAAGCTTTAATGAGCTTTCCAAAGGAGTTGAAGGAGAACTGACCACTAAATCATGTTGAATCCATGCCAAATGGTTAGATATGCATGATTCTTCATGTTTTGCACGAAAAATCATAGATTTGGAGCTTCAATTTTGAGATTTGGGGTAGGTGGGTCCGATTTGAGGGAAATTATGGAGATTTTTAATTTCATAATTTCTCCCAAATTGGTTGCGATCTTACCGTCCAAACACGAAATCAAACATGTATCAGACCTAATATACAAATTCTTATTGTTTTGAAAAGATTTCGAAAAAAAAATTAATTAAAATTTGTTTTTAGAGATAACAACACTTTTATTAAAAACTAACATAATGCGAGAAAAGAATACAACCCAAAAACCAAAGAAGATTCGAAAGAAAGGGTAGCTAAAGCTACCTTAATATAGACCACCCAATCCGATATGAGGCCCTTGACTTTGGAATTGACCTTGATCAAAATTGGACTCAATTTTTTTAGTTATTTTTACTTCAAAATTAGTTAAAAATATTTAAAAATTCTTTGAAATTCCACTTCTATCAGCAGGTCAATTGAATGCAATTTCAAGTTTTAGGAGTGTTTGATGATATCATCATCACATACACTATAATTTTGGGATTTAGGGGTAAGTGATCCGATTTGGGAAAAATTGGGGAAAAATCAAAATTTTCTAGTGTGTGGCAAGCAACTCCAGCAATTACGGCACATCGTTGTTCAACTACAGTCAGCAATTCACTCCTGTAAGGGCAAGGATATCCATAGTATGGATATGAGCAATAGTGTGGATATTCAAGAACTACATATGTACCCACCCCAAATCCATATCAGCCATAGACTGATGACTGATTACGCAATACCCATGGATGGCATACTAGCTCAAATCAGAGAGGATGAGTACCAGCGTTATGTCTGAGAATATCTTCAGTGGTATCATTCTACTATGACCTGAGCACAATACTGTTAATTTGTGGAGTAGCAATACTATTCCCAGCCCCATCAAGATAAAGATAACTGATTTTGAGCCACCGCATAGCTCTGTGGGTCTGAGCCACTGGCCACACACATTATTCACAGGTATAATTCTTAATTTCTACTTCTTCGTTTGCTTTTCAATGTATTGGTTATGTTTCCATACATGTCTTCCTACATTTTTTAATATATTAATTAATTTTAAATATACTTGCATCAGTTCAGTCAGACAATGCCATCGATTAGAACCCTATGGTATTGGTAGCTCAAGTGGTAGACTAAGTGAAGATAACCCCGTTTCAACACTGAGGTCTTGGTATCGATTCCCAAGTGGGGGGTGGCTAACATTGCGGTGTGACTAACTGTGGGGGTGGGTGTACTAACGGTGCAATGTGTGCACTAACCGGGAAAAAAAAAAAAAAAAGAACCCTACACAAAGGAAATCTAATAGGTGCACTTATTTTTTGTGATGTTATGATTTGAAAGTGTGTAGTAATGTCTTTTTCAACAATCCCTAAAGTTTCATTGAAAATTTTAACCAATTTCCCAATGTTTCTCCATGTTTCCCAAAAACAATGACAAATTATGCAATGCAACCGATGTATCCTATGCGGATAACCGATACATATCCGTATTCCAGGGGTGCAATAAATTATGCGATAACAATACGGAAAACACTGGTGATAAGAGGGTCACCTTTGGCTTGGTCTCCACGTTTTGGTTTTCTCTTGTTGAATAAAATTTTGTCATCTTTTTTGGGGGGAAAAAAGGGCCTGGACTTTTTAAAACCTAGAAGCCTCGTTCAAGTTCTCAACTAATCAATCTTAATGGGAACCACACACCTCTAAACAATAAAAGGCATTTAGAACTACCAAAGTAGCTAGGAAGAGCAAACAACCATTAAGATTGTGGATTTTTCACTGGACCACACTACAAAGCTAGGAGGTACAAAATGATTGCCCAAATCAATCTGTTGTAAAATGTATGTGAAATGTGACTGACATCATTACTAGAGTGAAAAAAGGAATCCACAAGTTGCTTTCTTGTAAAATGCAGTGTCAAGTGACTGACATTATCACTGGAGTGATAAAGGGTCTTTGTAGAAGCCTCCAATGTTGTAGAGTCGGAGTGAAATTAGCATAGTACTTGGATATTCAGTTATTCATGACAACTGAGGATATGGTCCTCAATAGAGTGGAATGGCGGGACCAGATTCGTGTAGCCAACCCTAAGTAGTTGGTATAAGGCTTTGATGATGGTGATGATACTTGGATATTCATGATACCTTGTACAAGTGAAAAAGATTTCTTTTGGTACTTCTAAGAGAAATTGTGGTAAGGGCAAGGATCCGACGAGAATAGCGCTGCTTATCCCTGCCCTAGATGGAGAAAATAAGCTGAGATCAAAGAATGCCACAGAAAGCAAAAGTCTGGAATCAATCCACACAAAAGGGGAAAATGCAATTGAAAAGTCTGTCTAATTTGTCAGTTACAATAATTTCATCATGAGAAAATGCAGCCTTTCTCTAGGGACGCGACAGGAAAGGTAGCATAATGTGGGTTTCGTGTGAACCCAAGAAAGCTACCACAAAGTTGGTTTTCAAGGCCTAAACTAATGAAAGAGGTTGGGCTAATATCGTGGCGTGATTTCTTCACCTTGGTTAAACATTTCGTTTAACTCAGGCTGTTGTAATTCTGCTTTCTTTTGCTATGTTTGTTGTTTTAATACAGCTCTTGATTAGCATTTGTATCTTCTACTTTTTTAATGTAAATTTCTGGTCAATTTCTCAAATAAAAAAAAAATCTAGCTTCAAAAAGTACCATCCAATCTAGTTTGTTAGAAACTAGAATTCACTAGCTTAAATCCCATTCAGCACAAAGAAAGGCAGCACAAAGTTGGTTTTCAAGACCTAAACTCCTGAAAGAGGTTGGACTAATATCATGGCATGATTACTTCACCTTGGTTAAACATTTCGTTTATCTCAGGCTGTTGTAATCTGCTTTCTTTTGTTATGTTCGTTGTTTTAATATAGCTTTTGATTAGCTTTGTATCTTCTCCTTTTTTATTATAAATCTTTCATCATTTGCTCAAATAATAATAAATAAATTAAAAACTAGCTTCAAAGAAGTAGCATCCAATCTAGTTTGTTAGAAACTGGAATTCACTAGCTTAAATCCCCTATCAATCAATTCAACAATTTCACTGCAACCCATTCAGGTGGATGAAACTAAACAGGAGTTAATTAACATCAATTAAGAAATATACTGGAGAGAGAAAAAAAAAAATCCTTCTACAAGCCCCTCCTGTTCTCACATACAGCATGAAATCCACTAAATACAAAAACTTGCGGACTTATAGCAAAATCTGAACAAAAACTGCACCTCAAAACTAAATCCATAGAAGAAAAAAATAACAGAATCATTGGAAAAAGGAGAAACCATACCTACTCCCTGTACACACCCCCCCTCTTCTCCTTCTGCTCAAAACAATCACTACTGCTACAAAACGCAAATCAAACCCACAGCCAAGAATCCACCACAACCCGCAGAATCACAGAAATCTGACACTGACCCACGAAAGGATATCCGCTGAAAATCCTCCTACCCTCCGAAAAATGAGAAGAAACCACGCTTCCTTGGCTCCTCCTCGACCATCACTGCCTGCATGCTATCCTGCTCCACTAGCCTCCATGCGGCCTGCTCAAACGCAAGCCCCGCCAGCGTCGGGGGCTTATTCAACACAAGCGGGTACCCCCGGTTTGTACTCCGGATCACCTCCGCATCCTCCGGAATCACCCCAAGCAGAGCCAGCCCCAGCATCTCCTGAACATCAAGAACCGACATCATATCCTCGCCCCTGATCAAATCTGTGCGGACCCGGTTGACCATCATCTTAATGTCCTTGATCCCATCGCATTCAAGGAGCCCAGTTACACGATCAGCATCACGCAGGCTGGTGATATCTGGGGTGGTAACAAGGATCGCCTCATTAGCAGGGGTGATGGCAGTAATGAAGCCGGCATCAATGCCAGCGGGGCAGTCAATGAGTATGAAGTCGGGCGGGCCTTCAGGCTGGGATTTGAGGGCGTCGACGAGCCAGAGCAGGGCCTTGCCGCCGAAGCCGAGGGGGAGCTTCGAACGGGGCTTGGAGATGCAGAGGAGGCGGAAATTGGGCCACCGCTTGTCCCGGACGAGGGCCTGATCGAGGCGGGCGTCGCCGTTGAGGACATCAAGGGCAGTGTAGTTGACGCGGTTCTCGAGGCCGAGGAGGAGGTCGAGGTTGCGAAGGCCGACATCGGCGTCGATAGCGACGACAGAGAAGGAAAGGCGGGCGAGAGAGAGGGAGAGATTGGCGGTGGTGGTGGTCTTGCCGACGCCGCCCTTGCCGGAGGTGACGACAACGACGCGAGGGGTGGGGCCTGACAGCTGGGGACGGCGGTTCCACTGAAGAACGGACAGGATCTTGCGGCTCTTGCTGATGGAAGTGGGCCTTGTTAGGGTTTTCGAAGGAGATGAGAAGAGGGTTTTGAGAGATGGAGAGTTGGGATTTATAGAGAGGAGTGGTTGGAGGGAGAGCATTGCCGCTGTTGAGAGCATGACAGTGGGAAATGGAATGCAAAACTCAAATATCTTCTCTCTTTGTACTTTGTACTGAAAATGGGTGGGAACGTGCTGTGAGAGGGATGGGATGGGATGGGGTGCTTCTATGATTGGGACGATGGTCCCAACTGTGGATCGATCATGACCGTCCAATTGTTCGCATTTTTTCGTGTTTAATGTTCATGTGTCAGGATTGTCCCACCTGGGCAATTTTTCCGACTGTTTCTATCTGCAATGAGTTCGTCAGATCAATGGTTGGGGAAAGGTGGTGGGGCAATGGGCCGGCCTGGCCCAAGGTCCATGCCCAGATGGCCAAAACGTTGTTGGGCCCAGCCTAAAATTTGATAAATCCCTACGTGGTGCTTGAATCGGCTTGAATGCTCTTAACCCCCCATCCATTCATCAAGTGGGTCATGCATGCATGTAGAAAGAAACCAATGATCTACATTCAAGATGCATGTGTTGCCAAACTGAGGATTGGGATGGTGTATTTGTAGAATATAACACTTCGGACAATGAAAGTCAGGCCAGGCGGGGATTCAGTGACTTGAACCCAAACGCGAGCAGAAGATCAGACCATCTACGCCAGGCTCAAGCATGGCTTATCAGCCAAGCTAGATGGTCCGGCCGACCAGCCCATTGCCACCCCTACAAGGCAACCATATCACATGGAGGGTCTGCAGGTTGGGGAGCAAGCTTGAAGCTGGCTGATGACCACAGAGTCCTCCAACTCGTGCAAGGGTTGTAAGTTAAGGTCCAAGCCCAACAAGACCAGTGCAGCCGTGCAAGGAAGCAGCCTAGACCATTCTCAGGCTGGGCCCCACACGGTTGAAGTCTATGCATGCACACAAATTCCCTAATACGGTACTGTGAGTGCTGCTTGAAATACAAATGGAAATGGGGCATTAAGCAGCCTGAGCCCAAGCCCAGACCAATTACTAAATTAAGGCTTAGGCCCAATACCATCTTAGTCGGCTTTCAATTTCAAGCCCAACCCATCAACATTGGAAAGACCCAAAAACTGGACTTGATGTTCAGCCAGGTCGGGTTTACTCAAGAGTCGACCCAGCTCATTGTTCAGCTGGGTTGATTCAACTCAAATACTCGACATTTAATAATTAGTTGTTAGTCGGGACTCCCACCACTCTCAGTTACTTTGTACTATTAATAACACTGACTCACCACTAAGTGACTTGATTTGAGTCACCGCAACTCGAGTCAAGTTAATAGTGCTTGAGTCAACTCAACAAATCTTCCCGAATCGGATCAAGTCAGACCCATAATAATCAGAGTTTCCAAAAGACTCGGCTCAAAATCTCACCGACCCAGCCAATTTTCCAGTCAAATCTGTATGTTTTTAGAACCATGATGCCACCCACTATCATCATAAACAGGTCTGCTCTCCGGAGCAAATTATGATCTAGTTCGAAATGCAGGCCCATAACCGACCCCACCAGCAACGCACCCCAGGCTAGACTGAAAATAGTGGGACCCACTGTAGAATTGCTACTAAATCCTAATCCAAAAATCGCAATGAAGAGATAATTGCAAATAACCACTTGGTAGCCCGGCGAATGGATGATTAAAACAAGAGAGTCCAGTTTGAATTCTATTAATAAGAAGCTAAAATGTCGCCACCGGTACAGTGGTAGTGTGCATGCATGCAAATGCACTAGCATATCAATCTTCACAAACTCAACTAGTGAGTAGTGATGAGCAAAAGCCTCCATTTTTAAATACACAGGAAGGCTATTGCAAAACACATCAAAGCAAGCAGGTGGCACCAGTGTCTCGGCAATCATAGGAATCTCCAATCAATTCATATATTTGATACAGACACAACCAGTTCCAGACCTGAAAACCAGGGCATCCTTTTGCTTACGTAACAATTTCCAACAGAAACCTATTTCATATACTTCTGCAGAAATTTGCGATGGAAATCATTCCTGATAGTGTCGTTGATGAAACGCTTGGGAGCCTTGGTTTCCCCGCGAGTCTGGTTCTTAAAGACAACGTCATCATCCCACCTGCCGTATGCAAAACACAAGAAAGAGAAATCAGGAATATGCATGATTAATAAGAATATGTTGCTTGTCAATGGGTGGATTCACACAAACCTTCTTTTGACATTGAAGGAAGTCGGATTGTTGAGGAGAGGGTTGCCTCGGATCAGTTCTGCTTCTTTGACCTTCAGCTCCTCTTCTTGCATTTGTCGTTCCTGCAGACATTCCCATTCAACAAAAAACCATTCAAAAAGAGTTGATATCCAGCAAGCCACACCAATGCCAGGTCAATGCATCATATCCCAATTATACATGTTATGCATGTACACCGATCCGGACCATCCAAATTGTTTCACTCAACATGGATGGAGTATATAGCCCAAAAATCACGCCAGCCGACTGGTAGCCATTTTTTTTATTTTTTTTAAGATCCAATTGGTGGCCATTACATTTGAGGATTAAAACAAAATGTTTAAGATTGTCTAGTCAGTGTGATTTTTGTGCTATGCTCCACCATGGGGGCCCACATTTGGAGGAGCCTGATTGGCTATCATGATGCCACAAGCATGGAGATTGGTTACTTATCAGGCCTGAGAAGTGAGCCTGGGCTTGGCCGACTGGACCGGAGGCCCTCAGCTCAAATCTGAACCTGAAGTGGCCCACATGCAGTATGGACCTGGCTGGCCCAGTCTGGTCATCTGGGTACTGTCCTTGGTGCAGAATAAAACACCTACCCTACAGTATCGACATGATACATGTTGTACAAGACAGAACTACACCGGCCCAAAGAATAGCAGAAAAAGAAGATAGAAAGGGCAGACATGGGTACGCAAGAAGCTAGAACTACAAAGAATCAAGTAGACAAACATCCAGCTTGCAAGAAACATGAAAGCTACAACTAGATATTAGTGTTTCAATTGTTAATGTGGGAACTGTTTAGCAACAGCAGACCGAAGTGTGTTTTAACATGTGGAGTAAGGGAAAAAATGATATTGAGTCCCTCAGAGCTTTAACCCCACATAAGGTGAGAAGGGAAGCAAAATAAAGGTTGGGCTCCATGCTATGGTGGTGTTATACAGAGGTAGCACGTTCAGATGAACAAGAAAGGCACGACAATAGTTGCAGAAGATGTAGGGAAGTATCAATTAATACAAGAGCGGAAGCAGGGAAGCGTCTGTTTCAAAGTGTTAGCGAGTATAAACAGCTAGGGAAGGGGAGAACCGAGTCCAAAGCACAATTTGAAATTGAGTGGCACCAGGTTGGAAGGTCCATGCGGCTGAGGGAGGGTACGGATGCTAGGTTCGCTGTGGAGCAGTGAAAAGAACTGTCTAGAATTGGCACTCCAAATTAAAGAAACAACAATGGTGGTTTAATAAGAGTTGACTTGCTGAAATAATTAGTTGCACATATTAAGAAGCGCTCTAGTACTGTTAGAATCCTATTTTGCCTTGGAACAAGTGGACAATACAATCCTTCCATCATTCTGTCCATTAGGTTCATCCCCTCTTCATGGGCCAACATGCAAAATTACACAAACTGGATGATTACAACCACCCAACAGGTGGCTTATAAAATGGACAGTCGAGATTATGGGAAAAGAGGCCCAAACAAGAATTTGAGTCATCGATTTGGTGGGGTCCATCATGGATTGCTTATGGTTCTAAAGAATAACTTGATAAGAGAGCCTAACCAACAGATCCATTACTTGGAAATTGGATTACTGTAAATAGGAAAACCAACATGTGGATGGATAGGACCCAAGAACTATGCTCATGAGCTAATGGCCAGTCTAGATTGATTGATAAAGACTGTCCACACGTAGTAATGCAACTCAGTGCACTGTAGCGCTCTTGGCAGACTAGACCATTTCTCTGTTGAAAGAGGAAGCCAATTTGAACCTTTAGAAACTAGTGAGATTGGATAACCCCGTTGTCATGGCAAGCATCATCGGTGCCAGAGGATTTTCTATATTAGTGTCTACAATTATTTTTTTTGAAAGATAACTTAAATTTATTAAAGACAAAGGAACTACAAAGAAGGAAACCGAACTGCTGAGATAGCGATCCAGCTACACACCAAGAAACAAAAGATTACATCCCTTAAGGTTATCGACGTTAGATGCCCATTCGATCACACAATGTCTCAGCCCTTTGAGATATGACCTCCGCCGGCATACTTTCTCCCCTAAAACATCTACCATTCCTTTCTTCCCACACAGACCACCAGATAGCCAAAAGGGATAATCTCCATAAAATAGTCCTATGCTTGCCCAACTGGATACCAGTGCCAAGCCTTTAGAAGCTCACCCACTGAGAAAGGGAAGGACCACGAAATGTTAAACCGACTTAATATATCTGCCCAAATGAGCTTGATAAAATTGCAATGCACAAAAAGATGGTTTGCCGTTTCTTCATCTCCCATACAACAAAGACAAACACTCGGGGTTATCATTCCCCTCCTACTGCAAATTGTCCACTGTGAGAGTCTTGTTCCTACCAACTAACCACCCAAAAGCAACGATCTTCGGCAGGCGCTTTATATTTCCAAACATGCTCAGTAGCTGCCTCCTCACTAACATTCTGATTTTTACTTAGAAACTGATAGAAAGACTTAACAGAGAAGGTACCGGACTTGTCGAATCTCCATTTTAAAGAATCCAACGAAGCTATGTCCGGCTTACAAGATTGAATACGGTTTAGGAGCGCTACAAATTCTTCTACCTCCTCATCTCGAAGGAATCTTCTACAAGGGGGTTCCCACACCACCTCCCCTCCTAAAATGGAGAAACAGTCGGTGACCACTATGGACTTATCAGGAGCAATTCGATAAATACACAGGAAATCCTCTTTCAGTGGAAACTTTCCCATCCAGGTATCTTCCCAAAACCATGTTTTCTCGCCATCCTCTATTAAGAAAATCACACCTTCCAGCACATCCGTCTTAATAGACAACACACCTCTCCAAAGAGCCGAAGATCTATAAATGGAAGAATTTCTAGTCCACCACCCTCCCTAAATACCCGTACTTACTTTTGATTATCTGATTCCAAAGAGTCCCATTCTCTGTTCCCACTTTCCAGTCTCCAGATCCACTTACCTAGCAAAGCCTGATTCATTAATTTAAGATCTTTAATGCCAGCCCCCTCCTTCTTGAAAGTGCTTACACACCTCCTTCCAAGCCATTAGGTGGAACTTCTTCTTATCTTCTATGCCATGCTATAGAAAATCACACCTTAATTTCTCCAATTTGGCCAAAATCGAAGCCGGACACTTGAATGCTGACATGAAATAAATAGGAAGATTTGATAGAGCAGCCTTCATAAGAGTGATGCGCCCACCAAGAGATAAGTACCTACACTTTCATCTAGCAAGGTACATTTCAAATCTGTCTATCACCTTGTCCCATAACTGCTTCGGAGGCTTTCCTATGCAGAGGGGAAGACCGACAAAGGAAGCCGGAAGAATACCCACTTCGTATCCAAAAGAAACGGCCATCTCCCCTACCTCTTCTTCGTTCATATTCACCCCTATTAGCTTGCTCTTTGCCATACTCACCCGAAGACCCGATATTGCCTCAAAGCACTGGACAATGACTCTCAAATTGCTCACCATTTCTGATTCGGCTTCACAGAAAAGTAATGTGTCATCTACAAACTGAATATGAGAAATTGGAGTTTCCATTCCTTCTATTTTAAAGCTAGAAAATAATCCTTCTTGCTGCCCTTTATTCAACGTCTTAGACAAAGCTTCCCCAATAATAACAAAGAGGAAGGGAGAAGGTGGATCGCCTTGTCGCAATCCCTTGGAACTTTTAAAGAAACCTTTAGGGGATCCGTTAAGAAAAATCGAGAAGTGTACTGAACTTAAACACTCCCCCATCCAATTTCTCAATTTCTCCCCAAAACCAAGACGCTGAAGCATATATAGAAGAAAATCACAATCGACGTAATCATAGGCCTTTTCTAAATCAAGTTTGCATACGATACCTTTAGATCTTGATCTATGTATAGAATCCAAGCATTCATGAGCAACAAGGGCGCTGTCTATTATCAGCCTACCCGGAATGAAAGCACTCTGGTTATGGAAGATGATTTTATCAAGAATCATTTTCAGACAAGTAGCTAGAACTTTAGATAATATCTTGTATGGCCCACCAATCAAGTTGATATGCCTGAAATCCCTGCTTTGCTCCAGAAGTCTTTGGAATTAATGCTATGAAGGAAGCACCCATTTCTTTTGATAAACGCCCTCTTTGAAAGAACTCATTCATAAAATCCATCACATCTTCTTTAACAGTCTCCCAGAAGTATTGGAAAAAAATTGTTGGGTAACCATCTGGCCCAGGGGCCTTATCTCCTACTAACGAATCCACTGCGATTTTACCTTCTTCAGGGGAGAACGGAACCTCCAATGTGTTAACCTACTCCACTGAAAGAGTCTCGAAATGAAGATGATCCAACTTCAGCCTATCCCATCCATCACCCTGAAGAAGGTTGTTGAAGAATCCGACGACCTCGTCTGAGATTCTATCCTTATCATCGATGCGCGTACCGTTAACTGAAATACAGCTGATTTTGCTTATCCTTGCCCGCGCACTTGCCAAATTGTGGAAGAATTTAGTATTTTTGTCTCCTTTAATCCATTCGCTATGCGCCCTTTGCCTCCACTTTATTTCGTCTTCCAAAACCCTATCAGAGTAATTCTGTATCAGTGGAACTCTTTTTGACAAATCTTCAACTGTCAGTTGACCTTCCTCACCTTTGACTTTGATAGCTTGCAATTTTGATAAAATAAAACTTATCTCAACCTCCCTTTTGCCAAGCTCTGTCGACTTACAGGCTTTAATTTTATCTTTTAGAAGTCTCGGTTTTCTGCAGTCCTAAATCTCATGTAGCCTTCCACCTGCAGCCCCGCCCACCATTCTCTAATCAAATGAGCAAAACGGTCTATTTTCAGCCACGAAATTTCAAATCCGTAAGGCTTCGGACCCCAATTCTCGACATCTATCACTAGAAGAACTGGGCTATGATCTGATGTAGATTTCAGAAAAACCATCTGCGAAACTAGAAAAAATGTCTCCAACCACTCTGGCAAAACCATAAATCTATCTAATCTTGACATGACTGGATTTGCCTCTCCCGTCTGACCAGGTAAATCTGGCTCCAAGCAACAGAAGATCCACTAACTCTTGTTGATCAATGCACGCTGAGAAGGCCCACATCCTAATAGTGACCCTGCCACTGTTAGATCTTTCATCCGCATACCATGTGATATTGAGGTCGCCCCCGATGCACCATAAGCCGCTGAATCTTTGCCTACTTGCACTCAGTTCCTCCCATCAATCATTCCTAGTGTCTTCCAAATTTGGTCCTTAAACAGAGGTGATGAGGCAGCAGAAACTTGAAGAAACTTCTTGAAGAATGACTGAGATCAAAAAAACCCCACTCCAGGAATCCAGTAAGGACCACTGTGACCCTTTCCACGCTATTAAAACTCCTCCTGACCTTCCCTCAGCATTCAGAGTCACCCGCATTGCATCTTTAACCTTCCAGAGAGTGCCCATAAGCTTCCCACTGAAATCTTGAACCTTGGTTTCCTGAAAGCAAATAACCTCTGCTTTACTTCTCTCGCACATATCTTTGAGAAGCCTTCTCTTCTTTTTTTTATCCCACTGCCCTTACATTCCCGGATAAAATCTTCATTGAGGAACATGTTTGCCCCGATTACCCTTTATACCCACCTCCATCCCACTCCCATTGAGTTGTTGTGGACTGGATAGGAGGTTTTGCAGCTCCCTGTTTACTCCCTGAATTATAGGGGGTTTTCCTTGGAGATCTCAAAGCAATCAAAGGTCGGCCTCGCGCCTCCACACATTGAAACAACGCCAGATAATCTTCTAGGTGATCACCGAAAGAAAGCCCGATCGATCTTCCCACGTGACCCATCGCGTCCCTGATCCATTTTTTCTTTTGAAGCGTCTCTATCAGTTTTAACCTCTGATCGTCCACAGTCGGACCACGGCACCAGCCCACAAACCTTATCCTTTGTATTCCTACACATCTAGAACTATAGCAGTTCTACTTCGATAATATCTTCACCTCTCTCTTCTTGGAATAGGTTGAAGAGATCGTGGTCCCTTGAGGAGTCTCTACTTCTGCCTGAAAGAGGAGATGCACACTCTAGGAGCCTTGTGGAATCAATTCCCTTTAGTGCCTACAATTCCAGACAATTGCACCCATTTGGACCGAATACGGGCACAAAAGGGGGATGGCTCACTACAACCCCAGGTCAAATAACTAGAAACTGGAATTAATAAGAAGGTCAACTTTCTCTTTAAAAAATATGCAAGAACAATAGTTAAAGATAGAAGCTGATTGTTTGTTAGTGCCTTCTATGTTAATTACCTTTAAGTAGATTTCCAGTGCAGAAGACATATTGGACCGACTATTGAACCAAGTACATAAGATAAATCTAGTTAGAGATTAGAGCCTTGATATGTAGGAAGAAATGGAAGGGAAAAAAAGGGTGAGATGGAACTTATCCTTTTTGCATACGAAATTCATGATGTTAATGCACAAAGATTTGTACGTTGGCTTTACACAGACAGTCAACACAGCCATGGGTAGTTCAATGGAGAAAAAATTCTCATTTTGGAGATTTCAACAATGCAGCAAAACTGAGTGGCAGTGGGTTGGCCTCAGTACTATCATCTTGGGCTCATAGGACCAGGGCTGGCAGCAGGTTGGAGAGCTACTAAAAAATATATTCCCATTTGGAAAGACATGCCCTAAACAATATCATGAAACTTCTCAACAAAACTGAATGAGAAAATCACCTGCATTCCTAGCCCGCGATCAACTGATTGATCTACCCATCGACACACTAAATTCAAGTTATCAAACACTCGAGTGTACATTGCTAACTTCTGAACAATTCCTCTCCAAAATTGCACAGACTTCCAACACCAAATCAACCCTTGTCATGACCAATGTTTTAAATAGATTTGCCATAGCATGTAACTTACACACATGAAAATAGCTTACGTCACATGTAGCCTATACTACATGGTAATTTGCATACGCTACACGCTACATAGCCTATGGTACACGCTGCATGGCTTACTACAAGTAATTTTTCACTAAAAACATTAAAATCAATGTTTTCAATATTTGTTACATTTTCATTTTTTAATAAAAAATTAGTTAATCTTTTCCATGATTTTTGTAAATAATATAAGTAATAGTATTAAATCAGTTAGGGTGCTCTTTCTTTACCTTTATACTTACTCTTTGCCTATTTTTCCTATTATTTTAGGTTATGTTCGGTGGCACGAAACGCCATTAAAATTCATTATTAATCAGACTAATTTGGTGCTAAATATTATAAAATTTCATGATATTTGGTGCAACCAAGCACAATCTTAATTAAAAATCTAAAAGTAATGTTACTATGATTGTGATATGCATGATACTAAACATAGTTGGAATAATCACATTAATAGTTGACTTGATAGTTCTCTTCATTCTGAAATCAGTATTAATAGTTACATTTCAAGTGGTAGTGACAATTACAGTGACAGTTACATTTATAGCTATGTTTGTAGTGGTGAAAGTATAATTGGTAGTTTATGCTACACGTTATGTAGCTTAAGCATCATGCTTCAGCAGGGTGAATGCAGTGCTACACAGCTATTTGCTATTTAAAACACTGGTTATGACTGTAAGCAAGTTGATGTCACTCACTTTACTCCCTAGTTCGGCTCATGACCATCTTTCCAAGCTCGCCAGGGAAAGAAACAATAAGTAATGAGTCAGTCACTCCTCAAGTCATATTCCAGATGAAGCGAAAGCACAAAGACATTAATGTTCCAATGGGTAATCATACTGCATGTAATCTGGCATAACAAATGAAAACCCAGTTATTTTGCATGTGAGTGATTTTTCATGTATCTCATAGTACGTGCTACAGGAACTCGCTTTTTAAACATAGAAGATGCCAGTCAAGACTTCTCATCAGTAGCATTTTTCATGTATCTCATAGTACGTGCTACAGGAACTCGCTTTTTAAACATAGAAGATGCCAGTCAAGACTTCTCATCAGTAGCACAACTCCGTCGGAACATTGGATCAGAATTTAGAACTATAAAGACCACAAGCAGAAAGGTATACATCAATAGAGAGAGAGAGAGAGAGAGAGAGAGAGAGAGAGAGAGAGTCGTAGAAGAACAGTAAGCTGACCTTTCGTAGTTTCTCCTCAGCTCTTTCTTTCCGAATTCGTTCAAGCTCAGCCATTAGAGCTTCCGCATCATCCTCATCATCATCCTCGTCATCACTAGTCATGGCATTATGATTTAGAAAATAAATCAGATCCCAAATACCAAAATCCACCAAGAAAATGTATTAGACACAATATAGAAACAAACTAGCAAAATGACTACCAATCACATGATAAGATACAATGATAAAAGGTCAAGCTGGAAAGATACTGTGTTGGAAAACATTGAACAAGCTTCTCTGATTTTTCTCTGCAACGGAAAGAAAAAGAAAAGCACGAAACCAATCAAGAATATAATTGAAACAAGCATTTACCCACAATGCACTTGTTAATGTAAAATGCCATTCATTCACACAATCGCATGAATGAAATATGAACTAAAGAATATGCAATAGAACTAGGTTCTCTAGAAAAATAGTCAAACGAAATGTTTAACCTAGTGGATAACTCCCCATTTATTAAAGATAAAGAAAAACGCCCAGGCTCGGCCCTGTCTCTCTTTCTTTTAGCCCGTGAAATGGCATTTGCAGAAACCCCTTCACCCGCTAAGAGTGCCATACAAACCATTGGAAAAGATCAAAAGAACTCTATTAGCTTCAGCTTCCGCTTTGCTAGAGTCCTTGTTACCAACAGGGCCAGAAACACAACATAAAGATAAGTCCCAATGTAATCTCCCAGGATGCCGCCAATACCCAAGTGCCCCAGCTTTCAGACAGGAGAAATCAATATCAAGTTTCCCACTGCCCATCAGCAGATGCTCCCCAACACATGCCTGTTTAGTGGGGGGCGACATCCATCCAAATCATGTCATTCCAATCACAAAATAGATCCACGATAGAGACATCCTTGGACAAATTCCCCAAACTCACCCAACTTACATAGGCCTACTTTATCTTGATATCCATCGCTTCCATAGGCAACACCGTGTTATCAAAAATTCTCCTGTTCCATTCTTCCTACATGCCCAAACAACAGCATAGGGATGCCCTCCAAAGGGATTTACCAACCTCATTGAAATGGCCTCCCCTCCAACCTGAAGATATTAACCATTGAATCTTGGATAACCAACTGCGTTCTGAAGTGTAAAAAGAAGGCACTCCAGATGAAATAAGCTGCATCGCAGTGCAGGAATAGATGATTAGCCATTTCCTCCAAGGAAATATGCAACATAAATATTTGGGAAATGATGCAGACGATGTTGTGAATGACCAAGCATGAGAATTCTATCAGTAACTGCCATCCAGTAAAAAACTTCCACCCTTGGTGGGACTGGCTTACCCCACGCCAGCGAGAACCTCTTTAATTTTGGAGATTTTTCATGGGGATTTGTAATTTCTAATTTTGGAAGGACGTTGTAATTGGAGATTTTATCACCCTAAATTGATGTTATATCTTCTTCTTCTTCTTCTTTTCTTTTTTTCTTTTTTGATGATGACAGGGTGTCCCCGCCCCTTTTTAAGGCAAGACTATTCCCTGTGGATGCACGCAATCAACCGCCAACCATGTGCATCAAATAATCCACGAGGAGGGGAATCGAACTCGTGTGTGTAGGGAGCAAACCCACAACCCAAGCCATTTGCCCAAACCGTTACGGGTGAGAGAGTGTGAAAATTCAAGGAATTTAAATTCTTTATAGCATCAGAGCAGGCTGTGATCCTGTGTGTGAAATCTAGGCCAGCTGTACCTGTTCCTCATATTCATCACCATTATCAACAGCCCTTGCACACCATCAATACCATCAACCTCTACAGCACCATTAACTTCTACAACACATCAAACCCGACCCTAGCCACCACCCCATCATCAGCAACCACTGCCCAACATCACTGCTACCGAACTCTAATCTATGAGTTTTGGTAGGCACTCGGGACTATAGACAGAATTTACTTTCTGATAGTTCACTAAATCTATATGCTTTCTCAGATGGAGATTGGGGAGGATGTCCACACACCGATCGTTCAACATCTAGATTCTGTATCTTTCTGGGACCAACAATATCTCTTTGAAAGCAAAGAAACATTCCACAGTCGCCTGATCAAGTAAAAAAAAGCCATGTAACACCGTGTGGCTTCCACAGCTGTTCAAATTTCTTGCTTGGCCTCGGTCCTTTTTGGAGATAACATCAGTGGTTTACATGTTTGTCAATCTAATATTTCATGTCTGCAACAGGCACATTGAAGTGGACTATCAGTTTGTTCATGAAAAGGTGGCTTGCAGTTCTCTTATCACTCAGTGTGTTTCTCCTGATTGGTAGGCTTGCGGATATCTCTACAAGGGCATGAAACACCTTTCATGATTTACACACCAAACCCAGTATTTAATCCTCTTCACGGCCAAGTTTGAGAGGGAGGAAAGAGAACTTCTTGTCAAGCTGTTCCTAATAAAATCATTCATAATCCTTAAAAAAAAAAAAAAAAGAAAGAAAGAAAGAGGACGAGTAAAATCTCTCATCTTGGAGATCTGTCTTGGGGGTTTGTTATCTCTAAATCTTGGAAAGACGTTGTAGTTGCAGAATTTCCCCCTAGATTGATGTTGCAGTCATAAATAAAAATGTAACTTAATTCATCTCTTCTCAATGAAAAAGAGAATTCTAGGACTTTAAATTCGTTATGTTCCACCTCCAAAGCCTCATCTTCCAAGCCTCTCTTGAGGTACACATCATCCAGAATGGACAGAAGATTTCGCCCCTCAGGCCCTCACTCATTCCTACTTAAAATTTCTTCCGTCAATAATGTTCCAAAAGAAAAGGCCTCCCAAAATTCATAGCATGCCTTCCACAAGCACACTTCCTTCTTCTTTTTTCCTTTTTTGAGAGGGGGGAGGGAAGGACCACAAGCACGCACTTTTTGGAGTACTTTTTTGAGAGGTTGCTGGGAATAGATAGGGAAGTGAGGCACCAAAGGCTTCTCATTCACACAAATATCCTCCCAACAGTCAGGATGCATCTCTGCATGTTGATTCTCTCATGAACATGGCATTTTCAGCCTGTAAAGTGTGAATGAATGAGTGGTTTTTATTTTTAACTTACTAAATGGTATTCATGCCCTCTTTTAATACTAAAATTCTGTTTTTTTTTTCTAGAACTTCTGGGGGGGTAAAAAAGATAGATTCAATGAAATTGTAATAGAGATTGCTCATCACATCTAGTAACATGTTAAGATCACTTAAAATCAGCCATGCATATTTTCTGCAGACAAGTTAAAGAGACATTACTAAGGGGTTTGTATCCACAAGGGTTTCTCATGCATTAACTCGAAGGCAATGGAGTGAGTCATCAAATCTTGACAAGGTCATAAACAAGTGGAAGCCACCTCCCACATGCATGCTTTAAATTGAATTTTTTCAGTAGTTCTCTTGAGAATCTGGGTTCCACTGGGCAAGCGGTTTGATTCATAACCCTTTTTCTTTTCTTTTCTATTATTCCCCCTCCGGAAAGAGATCTGGTTCGTCACAATGAAATCAAGGTTTTGATAAGTTTCTCAACAGCCAATCAGAGAGAAGGCTTTGAGGAAACACAGATGCCAGCTCTTCTTCAAAGAGTACACACTTTTGACTCATTGTGATTGGCTATTTATCATGAAAGGGTCCCTTAATGTGATTTTGCGGATTAGCAGGAAAGGGTACCCATGGATACTGGCAGGTAGATGGCATTGAGGTAACTCTAGGTTTATGCAAGAACTAACGGGATTAATTTGTCCATGTTCATGGCCGTCAGCCAGCCCCAAGTTGCTAAAAGAGCGGTTAAGCTAATCATGATCATAATAGTGATGATGATGATTCCATGTTCATATGGAAGTTAAACTGTGTGCTGTGCATTTAGCTAAAAGGAGTCATACTTCATAGGATGTCATTTGCAGTATCGAGCTGTATCCTATGCAATTTGTCACCTTCGGTAGCTATCTCTTGTATACTCTTCTCTACATATTCCCTGTTTTCTTCTTTATAATTTATTTTCTTTTCAAAAAACTCTTGCTGTTATCAATAAATGGAGGGGGCAAAGGAGTAAGAGTAGAGAGCTCCAGAGAGATGTTAGCGGGAAACCAATATGAATGGTTAATTGTAGGTAATTTAGAGTGCACTACAAAAGCAAGAGGCCAACAAAATCACTCAAATGTCACAGAATTTAGAATACAGCACAATCTTATAAAATATAATTTGGTGGGTTTTTTTTCTTTTTCTTTTCTTTTTTAAATGGTACTGGAATCACGCAAGAGCATGTCTTAAGTTCATGATTTTTTTTCCCTTCAAGAGGTTTGCCAAGTCCACACGCATGTCAAGCCATGCCCATCTACACGCAAGCACACGTGCCAACAACTAAGTTTTTCCATTAGCTGTCCCACACTGATGAGATCTCCTGGCCCAAAAGTCAGGCCATTTCATACCTCAGATGTCCATAATGTACAAGACAAGTTAATGGTGAAACAATTTTTTTTACATTTGTTTTGTACACTGTGGCACACCTGAGTAGTACAAATGACTTTTAAGGCATAAAATCCAATCAGTGCTGCCCACCAGATGGAAAGTTTAGATCCCAAACATGTATACCATATTGGCACATGTCATTGCATGAAGATGGGCAGGAATCTACAAGTGTTGTGGGCTTAGCAAACAGCTTATTTCAAAGTTGAAATATAATCATTGAAACCCAAGCATAACTTTGACATCTGATTATAATGCACGCAGCAACATAACTGGATGTATGTGACCATATTTGTATTTTGATATCCAAATGGAAATTAAAAAGAAATAGAAAAAAAAAAAAAAAAGAAAGAAAGAAACCTCTCATCTTCACTTTTGACATCCACATCAGAATCATCCGCATCTACATTGCGTGGAACAAGCCGGTCTTCAGCATCTCTTTTCGTCCCTGAGTATAATGACCATGTAAATATGCCAACAAAAGATTCACTTAACACAAATAGTACATATGTATGTAGCATTGCAAAGAACTTTCACCTTCCAATAAAAGGTGGCCTACACTTGCTCCTTTTCTTCGGTCTCTATCTTCTGCAAACATAAAATTTGGATTCAATATTAACACAAATAAAAAGCAAGATACCCAATCTTAAAAGACAAAAATAACATCAAGGAAAAAAACAAGTGATCCACAAGAAAGCCATAAGAAATAATAACTAAAAAGGGGTGGTCAAATTTATTCGATACCAGCATAGGCCTTGTCCTTTGAAGAAAAATGCCTCCTTTCACGCTCTTCCAGCTCCTCTCGGAGGTTCCTCTTCTGCAATTCATCATGGGTATCCTGCCCTTCCTTCCTACAAACCAGAATTACAGACACCAGTCATTGACAGATGACAAGAATATGGCATTGTGAATCAGGATTCAGGAACATAAAAATACAAAGAAAGTATGCTTGACGTACATATCAAAATGTGCATACGTTTCTGTGATGAAAAAGAAATCAAGTTTCAGTGCAGAATGAGCAATCTTGACAATAACTTTATGTTGCTTTCTAGGGAAATGCAATACGTTTCTTTGTATATAGTATTGATGCACAAAGGAATTCTAAAAACAATAGATATGCACGTGCATTTATATATAAGAAATGCTCCAGTGCTCTTAGAAGTCAAAGCACTATAAGTTATGGTGCTCCTAGTTGCATTGGAACATTTAGACAGTCCAATCTATTGATCTATACTATTGATTAGGTCCAACAGACAATTAATGGGCCGCCAATAAACATCTCAGTAATCTGACAAATATTAAATATGGACAGTCAAGATCATTTACATAAAAATGGGTGTAAGCAACAATTTGATCATCTATTTGCTAGGGACCATCATGGACTGCCTACAAATCTAAAGAATCACTTTTGTTAGGCAATCACAACCATCCCATCCATGGCTTGGAAAAAGGATGGCTATAGAAATTAAGGACAAATCAAGATAGATTGGATCATCCGATCAGCATGAGTTTGGCATGGTAACACATAAAATATGTTCTGAACTTAATGGATAGCTCAGATCGATTAATTGGATTGTCCAAGTGAGCCAATCCAACAAGGAGCACTACAACTTATAGTGCTCTAATAGCACTATGGCATTTCCCTTTAGATATAATGCCCATTTGGGAGTTTGTAAATGGAGGTAAATGGGAAATGGAATTGGAGGTAAATGAATTAGGAGTAAATTACAAAGTTGTGTTTGGATGGGAGTAAATGAAATGCATTGAAATCCAAAATATTATGTTTGGATGGAAATAAATGGGAGGAATTGAAATGCATTTGAATTTTTCAATATATTCACAAGAACATATGTGATATTTTAAATAAGCTTTAATATCTGAAATTAGTGTACATATATGATATTTGACAAAATAATGAAATATATACTTTAGCCAAAAATGAGGAAATTTCGAGCCCTAGGTGGGCAACAAACGAAGGATCACAAACATGTGACTTGTCAAAAAAATTTAACCATCCATTGGATGGCCAACATTTGGACGGTTTGGATCATTCTACTAGTGTGATTTAAGTGATGTAGCTGATAGTTGGCTTGTTTTGGAGTATCATCAGTGTGCCACGTGTACAGCAGACACATGCATGGCAACACATTTGTTTACACGTGCAACTCTCCAAGGGAGCCCAAAAAGGCATTTACCTCCATTTACTCTCAAATCTCTCCGTTGAGGGAGGATTTCATTTGCAACCACATTTACTCCCATTTACTTCCATCCAAATGCACCAAAAAAGGCATTTACTTCTATTACTTTCATTTACACCCAATCCTTCCCATTTACTCTCATCCAAATGGCCCCTAAAGAAATGCACCAGTGCTCCTAATTGCATCGGTTCACTTAATGAGTAGTCTAGATTAATGGGTTGGGTATGTACGTACATACGTGAAAAGGTACTATGAGGTCAACCTCATGGGATGGGAAGCTCCCATGAGGCCGAGCTCTGTGGGCCCTACCGTGATGCATGTCAGACATCCACACCATGCATTTCGTAGGTCCCCTCTAGGTTATGGATGTCCCAAATATCTGTCGTATCCAGAACTTAGGTGGGCCACACCATCTGAAACCACGTCAAATCATGCCTAAAACATCTAAAAGCACTTGGTGGGGCCCACCTAAGTTTTGGAATGGCCAGAAATTTGGTGTGGCCCCTCATCCAAGTGGGACACACACAATGGATGGGCTGGACTATAAGTTACAGTCCACCCATGGATAACTTCCAACCTTTTGTGTTGTGTGTGACATCCAACCCGTCCAATAGGTTGGTCCCATCTTGAAAATCGCCTTGTGAAAAAATAAGTTGTATCCGCTCATCTAGTGAACCACACTTGTATTTTTCTATTTATCAATGGCTAGACATTGTTTTCTATGGTGCGGTCACCTGATGTGTAGATAGGGCTATTTTTGCAATAGGTGATCCTTATAGTAGGGCCAACCCATTGGAAGAGTTGGATGTCACATGCACTTAATAGGTTTGAAGTTATCCACTGGATGGACCGTACCTTGTGGTTCAACCGGTTGAACTTGAAACCTCTCACCTTCCACCATGGTATCCCCACAATGAAAATGAGATGCCCCATAAATCAAGTCAATCCAACCATTAGATGGGACCCATATGCACGTGGAGATTTTTGGGTGGTTGTACATTGTTTTCTATGGTGTGGCCCACCTGACAATTGGATCGACCTAAGTTTTAGAGCTCCCCATTTTCATAGTGGGACTACCTTGCTAGACAAGTTGGATGTTGTACAAACACCATGGTGGGTCTCACACACAACTACTTGGACACACACGCACACTCACACATACACGCACATGTATATAGGAAGCTTAGCCAAATCCTCTCTTGGTGGATACTAGGGGTGCCAGGCTCAGGCCTGCCAAAATCAGAATTTCAAATAGGCCCAGCCCGATGGCCCGGCCCGAAACAGTTCAAAATCCGGGCCGAGACCAACCCCAGCCCCGGACCATTGACAGCCCTAGAGGATACCTTATAATACGATAAGGTATCCTCCAAGAGAGGATCTTGGTTAAGCTTCCTATAATAGTGATATTGTATTTAGAATCAGATAAACAGATAATAAGACAAACCTGGGCTTTAGAGCTGTGTGCGAAGCAAGATCCCTTGAAGAGTATTTCTGAGATGGGCCAAAAATTCGAGTACCACCTTGTTCCTGACCACCTTTTGCAGGTGCCCATGTCGGTCGAGCTGCTGTCGTCATCTCTTCGACTTGCTACTCTTAACTAGAAGATGAAACAACACTTCAATCAGGCCAGATAATAAAATAGCCAAGCAGATCCAAGCTGGCACACTCAACATTTATAAGTAATCAGGAACCAAAAAATAATAATAATAATAACGAAAAAGCAAAAGAAAACAGGTTCCAAAGACTGCATTCTTGTAAATCCAAGACACCAACATGCCTGTAGAGTTATACCATAATAATAAAAGGATGCATTATTACATGAAATTAGATAAGTAGAGAATATGAAAAATATCGTATATCATTATAAATGAAGTCCCAACTGTTGAAACAGCAAAAGTGACCCAGTGCGTATAAGTAGAAATATGGAAAAGAGGTACCATTTGATCAAAATGAACTACCTCCCAACTATTAAAATGCCAAGAGGAATCCTGAATCTATTGGATCCCTTGATCGTGACAAGTCAGTAGGTGCTTGCATATGCAAACTTAGGCAGCACATGGAAGCAAAAGCGAATCGAATTGCCAATATTCAGTCTTATCAAGATGAAATGACAGAAATCAATGATATTTCCTAGCATTCATAATGAAGAAGTGTCCCTTAGATTGCTGATATGCTTGTCTCAATCTAACTTGAGAGTAATATAATTGCAATTGGGGCCAAACCCTCGATATGAATGCTAAAGAAGGAAATTAGAGCTTGGTTAGTTCCACTTTATTGGACTGATAATTGTGATACAATCCAATAGTGCATCCAAATACACCTTTATTCTCCTCCATCTTCCTAACTGCAGATTTTTACATGATTTATTAGACATCCTCAGGGCCTTCAAAGGTTTCACATATTATTGAAGAAAGACAAAGCACATTCCAAGGCCTTATTCGCTATACCAAGGCTGGCTCGACTTGAGACTATATCACTACAAGTGTTATTGTTCATCATAGATCCCTATAGAGCTTTGTAAAGAATCAAGTGTCAATGTGAATGATTTAGAATCCTGGTATCGGAGCATGTCCGTAACAATTGCTAGGGCTTTTAACTGGCTGGGCTGGCCAGGCAAGCTTTTCAGGCTTGGACCACTTCGGGCCAGACTTCAGTTGAAATACTAGGCCCGATGGCTGGACCTGGGCCTAAAATTTAAGCCCATTTATTAATTCGGCCAGACTCAGGCTGCACCTAAGAGCCTGTCAGCCCATCCCGAACCCAGCCTGGCCCATTCAAGGTTTCGAGGAGATCTTTTGTCCATATCCTGCATGACTGGGGGTGCCAAACACAAACAACCTAGACATTGCACAAAAAAGGGTGGCTGGGCTTGGGTTTGGGCTGAACTCTAGCCCGAGCCGGACTTGAGCCCTAGGTTTTTTACATCGTGGACCAGGCTTGGACAGACCTCAGCCTGACCCGAACCCAGCTGTTGACAGCCCTAACAATTCCTGAAACAGTACACCATCAGTACATAACAGACAATGCATATGCAAATTTGTCCGTATTCCATGTCTTTCCTTGATTTTGTGCAGTGTCGACAACACAATATTCTCTCCAGCCATTGCAATGTCAACCAGTTGAATTTAAGGCGTTGTTGGATGCTCAATCCAACCGTCACTAATCCGATTCGATAAACAGGAAACAACCAAAGTTGACCAGCCCCAATCCATTCAGGATGAGAGACAAACTCCAAAAGATGAAGAAATTAAAATCATTTCAGGTCCAACTTGAAACATAAGGAATTGCAACCAAGGTCTGCTCACCATCTTCATATCTTTGACACCAATTTGGATTATTCCAGTTGAGCTCGAGTGGGCCACATCCAAACGGGCCCTAAAGTTTTGAGCCCGCCACAATTAAAGAGGGGTTTCCACATAACCGCCTGCCTTTAGGGCCATCTACCGAAAATCACCCGCTTTCAAAATATTTAAAGCAATGGGCCTCACTTTTGCAAATACGAAGAAATAACTGCCTGTTAGACTTTGACTAACGTTCAACGACAGAAAAGCGCTATTAAGGTGTCAAAAAGATGGATTTGCCCCTATGCCCTTTTAATTTTACAGTTATACCCCATTAGAAGGGGTGGGCATGCAGAAGATTTGTTGGGGTCCACCTTTATGCGTGTGTGATCGACATCGTCCATCCGTTTTTCCATCCCATTTTAGGCCATGAGCCCAAAAATGAGGCAGATCTGAATCGCAAGTGGATTGCGCCAAATGGAGAAAGACATTGTTTTGGTCTCCATGTGCGGCCCACTGCATAGATCTTATGCTTGCAGACATTAGAAAGCTACAAGTTCATTCTGAAACCGTGGCAAAGGCAAGGGCTATAACGGTCTACATCTACATGCATTGTTAGGTCTTAAGCCTAATGAGGAAGCATACAAATAGAGAATTGACAAGACCGGCGATAACATGATTTATGACATGTTACTTAACTTTAAAAAGCATCCATGAAAATAGGATTAGCTTGAGGTCGATGTTTACCTCAAAAGATTGGGAAGGTAACAGCTTCTCGAAGACCGCAAAAGGGAATCATGTTCAAGACATTGTATTGGCCGATGTTGACTTTTGGCCATCTATCAAGTTTTGCTTGAAAACCACTCTCCCATTGGTTAAAGTTTTACAGCTAATTGATTCAGATGAAAGGCCAGCCATGGGATATATTTATGAAGCAATGGATCGGGCAAAAGAATCAATAGCAAAGAACTTGGGAGAGGTGAAAAGGAGGCATTCGACTATATGAGACATCATAGACCAATAGTGGAATCTTCAGCTACATAGCCTTTACATGCGGCAGCTTACTTTCTAAATCCCAGATTTCAATATGATAATAGCTTCCATCTGAATTTAGAAATCAAAACAGAACTATATGATTATATTGAAAGAATGATCTCGGATTCAAGGCAACGTGTGATCATTGATGAACAAATGGACAAGGTTAAAAAGGCCTATGGATTATTTGGACGAGAGACTGCAAAATTAACAAGAACAACGAAACAACCAGGTAATTTTTCAATTCGTATGCTTGTCTTTAAGTGAAGTTACTATAGTAACTAAGTAGTTATTTAGATTATTTAGTTATTATATTTATCCATGATTGATTCGTAGGTTTGTGGTGGGAGACCTACGAAGATGAGTGTCCTGCATTGCAAAAGCTTGCAATCCGTATTTTGAGTTTGACACGTAGTGCTACTGGTTGTGAGCGCAACTGGAAGCACTTTTGAGCAGGCTGAGAAATTATTGAATTCATTACTTATCTTATGAATTCACATGTAGTACCTTTAGTTCTTATGAAATTCCACGTTCATTGCAAATACATTTGAAAAAAAGAAATAGACTGGAGCAACAAAGATTGAACGCTCTGGTTTTGGTGAAGTACAATCTCCAGCTTGAAGTCTGACATGCAAAGAGAGAGAAAGACCAAGGGCTTGATCCTATCTGCTTATCGGATATGGAATCCGATGATGAGTGGATCACTGAAAAGGACGATCCTATCCTTCCTACAGATAACACCTGGATGGACATGGGTGAATGCTTTGTTAAGGGATTGGAGGATGTGCCGGGTGTAGGCGGGTCTACCTCACGACCGGATTGGCGACGTGGTTAGATTGTTAAACTAATAGTTTACTTTCATTTAGTTATGCTAAATTACTCATTGCTAAACATATAAGCAATAAGCATAATGCACTAGTCATAAACTATTTTGTAGGTCCTAGAAAACTTGCAATAGGAAATAAAGCGAAAGGGAAAGCGAAAGTGGTAGAAAAGGAGGAAGCGGAGTTTATTTCAACGTTAAATTCTAAGGATGAAAATAATGTTGCCGATGTTGATGCCATTGATGATGAGGATGATGATAATGGCGCCGCGGTCGATGAAGACTAGATTTGTTTAGACTTTTTGCTTTCTTTTTTATTTATACAAACAAGTGATGAAGTGAATATATAATTATACATGTAAATGGAGATGGGAAAAGGTTATTTTTTGAAATCATACGGAAAACTTACATGTACATGGGATGGAATATGCAACAGGTTTTTTTCTTTTAACTTGATTATGACATGATACAACACAATGATACATTTATACAAGGATATAGAGATACAATTAATGACGAGAATATGTTATGGTTAAATTGTTTTTTTTAGCATATTCATGTGAAAATGGATGAGTGATATGTTTTTTTTTTCTGATTTATTTATAATTTTTTTGTATTTTGTTATGATATGTTTATGAAAATCTGAAAAAATCTTACGATACGATTCAAACCCGATTACGATTCACAATTTGACAACATTGAATGCAGGATTTTGATATTTGCTACAAAGAAGGTTCTTCTTCAAGTAAAAAAACTGAAATACATAAGTATTTCGATGAAGAAAGGCTAGACAAAAAGCAAGAGTTAGATGCTCTTACTTGGTGGAAAGGAGAGCAATTTCGTTATCCTATACTTTCTCACTTGGCTTGTGATGTGTTAACAATTTCTATTTCTACAGTTGCCTCTGAATCTGCATTTAGTATTAATGGTAGAGTATTTGTAGTTCACTATTGCCCGAAACTGTTCAAGCTTTGCTATCTACTCGAGATTGGCTTTTTGGCAAGGGAGGTAAATCTTATACAACTTGTACTAGTTTTCTTTTCTTCTCAGAATATGAACATTTGTGATTTTATTTTTATTTTTTCTTTACTATGCCTAGTTGTAGAGAAAGATCAAACTGACTTGGAAGAGCTCACTGAGGATGTCTTCAATTTTTGGCTACTAATTTAGCGCAATGCTCCAATTCTAATTCTCTTGGTAATCAATGAGAGATATTGAGATTTATCAATAAAACTTGTTAATTTTTTTTTCTTTTTTTTTTTACTTTTCTAGTTATTCATTATTCAAAAGCTAACTTTTAATATTGATTAATTCAATTGTGTAAGCAAGAATGAGGTTCACAATATTAAAAGCTAACTTTTACTATTGTAGGCAAGCATGAGGTTCTTTGTAACAGATGTATTATTATTGTTTTGACAGCTTCTTCTGAGACGTATGTTTCTAGTACAATATTTCCCTTCTCATTTTCGTGCATTGCGAATTCTTGTGACTTGAGTTTTAAATGCAATGCACATTCAAAAGCCGTTAATAGCAAGCTTACTGCTTGTTTAGGTTGATGCATTTCTCAATATGACGGGTCAAACAGGTTCATTTCGTGATGGGTTGATAGACCCATACCCAACCCGAAACAGCCCATTTATTTAACGGGTTAAATGGGCCAGGTTGCAGTAAACCGTTAAATTAACGAATGGGTTTGGGTTTCTAGATTTCAAACCGTTAGTTAACGGCCGGGTTTGGGTGAGCAAATTTTTTACACGACACAAACCCGGTTCAACACGACCCGTTGCCAGGCCTACTTACAATCGGATTGGACATTCTGATAATGCTTCCGAAGGAGAATTTCTTGAAGAGGGATGAAATTTGCAGAAATGTAATGATTTTTCAGAGCGAGAATAGATAAAACTAGGAAAGATTCGAATAGATTGCAGAAAACTGTAGAAAAAGAAACCCTACAGAGGACTACCTGGATATTCGAAGGCGAGTTTGATATTCTCTGAAACCCTAGAACTGAAGCGCCAAAGAATCCGAATCGGATGGAGTACGAATCGGAAAAGTCCCCCACCGATGGCAATTGCAATTGCAGGCGAAAAGTAGAAGAAGAAGAAGATGAGAGAGATAGAGAGAGAGAGAACAAAAGAGGCCCACCGACGATGTGCGCAAGTGGCCCGTTTGGATTGTGCTCAAGTGTGTGAGAGATCTGGGTTGTTCATCAAGTGGCCCGTTTGGATTTTCGATTTCAAACCGTAATCCCTAATCCCTAATCAACATCACCATGAGAAAGATATAAGAGAAAGCAGATCATACCACTACGCTGCCGGCCGCCGCCGCCTTCCCGGAGTTAGCGAGAGAGATGAAGAGAAATCGGTCGATGCGGATCCGCGAGAAAGAGGAAGGTCGAGATCGAGAGGGGGCGAACGGGAGGAGGGAGAGGTCGACGAGAGAGAGAGACGGAGCTCTTTCTGCGCTTGTGGGTTTTTTAACCTTTTTTTTTTATTATTGAATACTGAGTTAGCCAGTACGCTTTTTTCGTACTGACTAAACTCTGTTGGGCCCACAGTGAATGTATGTTGGTTATCCGCGCCGTCCATCTATTTTTACAGCTCATTTTAGGCGCTGACCCCAAAACTGAAGCATATACAAAGCTCAAGTGGACCACACCACAGGAAACAGTGGGAATAATAATTTTCACAGTTGAAACCTTCCTATAACCCACAATGACGTTTATTTCTCATCTAACATGTTCATAAATTAACACAGGCATGAATGAAGGGGAAACAAAAATATCAGCTTGATCCAAAACTTCTGTAGCCCCGTGATGTTTTCAATGGTATACGTTCAACTCACATTTTTTCTTGTGGTGCAATTTACTTGAGACTACGGTATGCTTGATTTTTGGGCTCAAGCACTAAAATTATCTAATAAAATGGATGAACAGAGCGGATAAAATACATAAATCAGGGTGGCCACACAAAATACATAAATACATAAAATTTTCAACTGTGTGGGTGCTCAATTCCCTTAGATGGGGCTGAGTTTTAAGTTGGATTAGGTTGACTGGTTGAGGGTTAACCTGAGTCCAACCCAACCTCAAGATGACCCAACTCACTATTCAACCGGACTCGAATCCTGACCCGAATTTCTACATGCTTAACCCACCAAGACATATGAGATTAGAATTTTCAACCTGAGCCCAACTTGATTTTAAACCGGTGTGGAGTTTTCCAACAGTAGGCCGACCCAAGCGCCCTAGCACAACACATGTGGTTCAGGTTGACCCGAACCCAAGTTGGAGCCTTATACCCTCATGCATGTGGTGAAAATGGACTGCTAGAGGCTCGGAAAACAGAGAGAATATGTGTACAAACTAGATTTCAGCAATAAGAAGAAGTAAAAAGGATTGAATAGAGTAACTCCAAGCATTTTATGATCAATGTGTCCATGTCAATGGAATGGATGACTCGTTATTTCTAAGGCCAAGACTATGTCAAGAAAAGTCAAAATTTTGAATAAGGCCAGACAAACGGGTCCAGCCCACCAATTTGCCCGAGCCCATCACAAACCCCTGCCATTGGTCAATTAACTCTAGTGATCGATTTTTATTTTTTAATGACCACCCTGCTCAGTTTTAAGTTGGGCCACATACACAATGGCCCACCTGATAGCAGCCCTGATTTCGTAGGCAGGCAACCCTCTGAGATGCTAGGCTCCTGAGTTAGTTTTGCACCATTAAAAAATTATGGTTAAGTCCTGAAACCCACACTGTAAGGCAATCTAAACCGTCAAATCAATGACACATTTAATACATACCTGAAAAATTATGCTAAGAAGAGAAGATGAATGTTTAATTTAATTTTTCTCCTTTGAATCTGGACCACTCATTATTTTAGTTTTAAACATCACATTAGGAAAATCACCCACAGTCCACTATTTTCTTTGCAGCTTTTTTTTTTTTTATGAAAATTGTTTTGCTTTTGCTTTTCTGTTGTTGGGATGAAGAAAAAATAAAGAAGAACAATGGCCTTTTGTTCCCAATAAAGAGAGTAAATGCCCATGGATTAGTGTTTTTAGGAGACCAATTCAATTTTTTTTTAGGAAAATCATAATTATGGATTTCCATACTTTTCTTTTTTAAGAAAAACTCTAAATCCAATCATTGGACATCCACCCAACTTAGATGTTGGTGATAAATTAATATGATGAATATATAAGGAGAGAAATTGTGTACAAGGCAATACTCACCCTCTAAGCTATTTTCTTTTGTGTGACTCACCTGAATTAGGGACAAACTTTAATTTTAGGCCCCTAGTCAAGTTTTGGTGTGACATCTAATGGTTGGACTGGATTTCATACAATCATCATGATGAACCTTATAAAAATTAAGGGTGAGCGTCTCCCTCCCAATTGTTTACCCTAGTGCGGACCCGCCTGAATCATAAGTTGGCCTAAAAAGTTTACCTTGGACCTAATATGGTATCATACATCTAGTGGTTACAATGGATCTCACACATATATATCATGGTGTGCCATCAAGAATCAAGGGTGAGCTCCACAACCATTGACATAATTGCATGTTAGGCCTTGGGCCAAAAAATCATGCTAGTCTAAGATTTAGGTGGGTCACAGTCAAATGAAATAGTTGGGAAAGAGATATCCACCCTTGATTTTTACAAGGCCCACTGTGATAATTATATGAATCCACTCCAACCATTAGATGTCATACTAAAGCTTAAGTTTAAGGCCCAAAAATAGGATCATTCATGGTGATTCAAGTGGACCACCAAAGGAAATAGTTTGGAGGGTAAGCATTGTTCTCCATACTATTTCCAATCATGTGGGGCCTAAAATCACCTAGTGGTCGGCATGAATTTAGCATAAACACCAAGGTGGGGCCTATTGGAGCCACCAACCCTCTTCTTCCAAAGTCATGTGAAATAACTCTTTTATCTCTTTGTATTTAATATTATGAATTAATCACCAACATGGTATAATGAAAATTGATTTCTTTTCAAGCTTTTTAGATGTTTAAATACAAAGAAAAAGAATTCGTTTGGAAAAGATCAATGTTTTTTACTATTTATATTGCAAAAAAAATCCTCTACTCTATTTCCATCATATATAGGGAGTGTTTGAATGGTAAGTTACTTATGCCTGGAGTAACTTATCTTAATTTCTACTTACTATTTGATCAAGTAACTTTAAGTAAACAGGCTACTTACAATTGATCACAAAAATAAATTACATATCTACTGCTGTAGGTAGAAAAAGCAATTTATTTGGCGATAAGTTACATATCTACTGCTGTAAGTAGAAAAAGTAACTTATTTGGTGGTATCCAAACAGAGGCCCTCATTGTAGTTCAAAAATTATGATCACCATTTTCCGCAAAATCAATATTGTCCATTGTTTGGATTGCAAGAGACCAAGGAATCCTCAATACTACTTCCATTATATTTATTGCCGTTTGAAGGTCACAATTACATTCATATACACCCAATCGTGAGATAAGCTCACCATGTGATTTTGGATTGGCCTGATTTTACATGGCGAGGCTCACTGAACTTTGGATTTGCCTGATTTTTGGGATCCGAAGATAATATAAGGGGGCACACATGATGGACGGATTGGATGAAATGAACACATCACAGTGGGCCCCACACACCGCGCTGTGTGGCTCTTCTGCGTATGAGTTTACCACCAATCTTTGTACCCACCAACAGCGTGATCCGGACTTATTGTGTCCATCTTCACCATTGAAACATAGGCCACACCCACATGAGTACATGTTCGATCAACAATCAACGGTCCAAAGTCAGCTTAGAGCATCTATTAGTTCTAACCAACAATTTCATTTGACAAAACAGACTTACAGTATTCAAAGACAGTCCCAACTTATGGTAATATTCAAACCAAAATACAATTCATTAATACACATGAAGTGTCTGATGACCAGAGAAACAAAGGCCCACCCACATGATCTTGGTGCTGACCTGTCTAGAAATCTCACCAATCAAATACAAGGACCCTGTAACTTGATCAACATTCCCCACTTCCACACATGAAAATACCAATAAGCTTGAATAGATACAATCTATAATACCAGAGGCCATTGCAGGGAAGTGTACAAATGCTTATAGATGGATGCTTCTGTAAGTGCACATTGTCATTTCCACTTCGTCGATCGGTAATCTCTCCGTTGGATATGGACACGGACCCGGGCCCTGATCAGGCAGCAAAGGACATGGAGGAGGGCTGACAGAGCTTGATATTCCCTGAATATCAGTGCAGGTCCATGGCACTTTCTTCGATTTCGCCGCCATCCCAATGGTGGTGTTAGATATACATATGCCGGTAAACGGCGCGTTCTGTATCCCCTCCAGTCTTCCAGCCATTGTAACATTCTCTGCAATAACATTGCTGTAACTGATACTCTGGATAACTGGGATCGCATTCGGATCGTATTTGCCGTCGGCGTGGGACCCATATGAGCCTGTCATCCAAAAGGCCCACTTCATTGTGTGCATGGTGAACCCCCTCACGTATATGTCCTTCACGAATCCGCCTCTCCCGATTGCGGTCTTGATCCTGACTCCAGGACTCAGGAGTCGATGGCAGTGGATGTCCTCAGCCCTGACATCCTGGATTCCGCCGGACATCTCGCTGCCTAAAGCGATGACAGCGCTAGTGGGTGAAATGCATGTGAGCCTTCTGATTATGACCTGTTTGGTTGGCATTCCAAAGGATATCCCGTATTCGTCCCAACCACTCTTTATGGCCACACAGTCGTCGCCCGAGACTATATAACAGTCCTCAATTCGAACATTGGTGCAGGAATCTGAAGAAACAACAAGAATTTGTAGTAGGAAAATGTGACCATAGGTCTAGTTTGGTTCTGGACAATATTTGTCCCAACCACTCTTTCTGGCCCACCCACATGATCAAGGCCTGCTTGGAACGCGGTATTAGGTGGTATTGAATTGCATTAGATGGAATTAACACCATTATTACACAATGGTTACATGTCGGGAAATACCGGGTATTTTGACTATCGAATCCTATGTTTGGGATTGAATTCTTTATATGAGAAAAACACTGTTTTACATGAAACAGCTGTTTGCTGGGCACTAGAATTTTAATCAACGGACCAGATTTCATAACCGATGCTGGTCAATATATTCATATGCAACTCGAGTACCATGTGTAAAGGGTGTATATAGATGGATGGCATAGATAAAAAACATGCATTAACCTGGGGGCCACATATGTGGTGGATTTTGAATTCCACCATAAATCCCCATATCCTGCTGGGATTGAAAAGGTCAAATGCATGAATTAATCCAATCATAACCATCAATTCCAAACGCCGGATGAAATTTACGTGGGACCAAATGCAATTCCATATCACCTAATACTATCTAATCCCACATTCCAAATAGGCCGAAGTTTTGAATTTATATGTTCATCCATGACCTCATCTTTCATGATGAAAGAACCCCCGCAAGAAGGGACCGTAGATTTCAATGGCCACAAATTAGTAGCAGCTAGGAAAATGGGATTTCATAATTGTAGCAGCTAATCTTTTCATGAAGATCAGTAGTCCATCTTAGAAATTTTGGAGAGGCTTATTTGAGGGGCATTTTCTTCACAAACAACAAGCCAAGGATTACCATACCCTGCGTTTGGATGTCCAATTAATTCGAATTGAAAAATGATGAGGTAATTCATGCGGCAATGACCAAATTGCAAGTATCATAGCGACAGATTAGGCTATGAATTGCAATTACATTACATTCCGGTTGGAGCCGGAAGATCTAAGAGCTACTTCCTCGTTATGAATACTAGGAAACGTTATTGCAATTTGGTCATTTCCCATCTATGGAACTAATTACTTCAATCCAATCCACTTGTGCATCCAAACGTAGTAGTCCGAGAGCAGAAAATATATCTACGATGCCTATGCAAAAGCCCCATTTTGATAATATCATTCCAATTTGGTCATTTTTCGTCTATGGAACTAATTACTTCAATCCAATCCACTTGTGCATCCAAATGTATTCCAATAGCAGAAAATATATCTACGATGAGTGTGCAAAAGCCCCATTTTGTTAATTTTTCCTTAATGAACTATGGTGATTATATCCATATTCGAGCCGCCTGACAGCAAGAAGAGTTTTGAGAAATATACTCATTTCAAGTGCATCTACAGATTCGAAATTAGAAGTGGAGTGAGAAAACAAACCTGGGTTGATTCCGTCAGTGTTTGGAGACCTGACCGGAGCAATAATCGTAATGCCTTTCACAATAATGTTGCTGCACACATCGAATTCCAATTAACAAACATAACTATTAGAGAAGAAACGAAAACGAGCGTAAATCATGTTCTATATGAATACCAATAAACTGAGAGAAGCGTGCGAACCTGCTGTAGACAGGATGAACGTTCCATGAAGGAGAATTGATCAATTGAAGGTTGGTGATCAGGATCTGATTGGAGTACATGAGTTCGATGAGGTACCCACGCGTGTATTTTAGCTTTTTGCTGTGGAATTTCTCCCACCAGAGAGCGCCTTGGCCGTCGATGGTGCCATTGTCACCTGAAAATTTCAATGGAGCTCTCAAGGCGTTATTTCGAGAATTTTATCAAACTCAAATCCTCAAATTACACACACATATGTAACAGCTAAAAAGAGATTATTACCAATTAGATGAGAAGAATCATATCATTCTTAGTAGCAGCCTGATGTTTTCAGACTCAGACTATTGATCTGATGGACCCCACCTGGATGGACAGGAAGTTTCTCACCATCCAATGTTTTGGTTTTTCTTCTAATATTGAAAGATGACCATTGCTGTATATGTATATATATTTTCTCTCAATCATCTGCTTGCAGGCTATCAATGAAGGGTTAAGATTGTCCTTTCAAGAAGATTATTGGCGAATGGTCCATTAACAGCGAGCCCATGAGATCAGATCAGCGGTCTGGATCACTAAACCAGCGTCATTTTTTAGAATTTTATCAAACCCAAATCCTCAGATTATATGTGTGCAACCAAAAAAGCAAAAAAGAGATTATTACTAATAAGATGAGAATAATCATACCATTTGAGTAGTATCCTTATATTTTCAGATCCAGACTATTGATCTGATGGCCCCCACCTGGATGGACCGAATGTTCCTCGCCATCCAATGTTTTGGTTTTTCTTTTAGGATTTAAAGATGACCATTTCTGTATTTTCTTTTCTCAATCATCTGCTTGCAGGCTATCCATGAAAGGTTAAGATTATCCTTTCAAGAAGATTATTTGCTAACGGTCCATTAACAGCAGGCCCATCAGATCGTCTGAATCACAAAACCATGGGCCCCACTTGTACATACTCATCTATTTGTAGGTCATTAATCAAAGGGTAAATATTACCTTGTCGAGGAGATTTTCTTTTGGGTGGGCCCATCAGATCAAGACTGTTGAATGATGGGCCCCACTTACATAATTACCAAGGAGGATATGTGAATGAGATGCATTACCAGTGATTACAACATCAGTAAGGTTTGATCCCATGATGAGGCTGCTATACCTCCCACCAGGAGCATCCCTTCCTCTCCCATATGAAGGCAAGGGATCGATAATGGGCCATTCATTCATGTCCTGCAACAGTTATTGTGCAATTCAGAATCAGGCAAACAGCAACAACAGAATACATCACAATCTATTGTGAAACGCCTATAGCAAAATCTCCCTATGGTTGGATCTTATCACCATCTGATGATCAAGATCAGATGATCATGGGAATTGGTCCCACTTGAAATTCCAATTTTATGCCTCAGTTAACCTTTTTTCCTACCATCTAGCCATAATAAAGGCCAGACTTTCTTTGATCCAAACCGTTTGAATGGCACATATGGATGAGATGAGGTCATTGAATGGTCCTGATCTCATCCATGTGTACTACATCTACGGTTTTGAATCTAGCCAGTGTTTGTGTCCTTCCATACTTGAAAAACTAACACACAATAATAGCAAATCTTACAATGTTCAAATACATAACTATTTATTTTCCTAAAATACTACTGGTTGTATATTAATGAACCCAACCAATATGTGCGGCCCACCATGATGTGAAAGTACCATCCAATCCGTCCATGAGATGAGCCCCCAGTGTTAGGTGTAGATCCCAAAATCCAGACCGATGAGAGGCACACAAAGAGGAACAATGGGGGACCCTGATTGAATAGACCGTGCCCTTAAAATCTCCATGATTAGAAGATCCTAGCCACCGGTTTTGGGCCTTTTTGAAAGTTGAATGTGGATGTGGATGTATTTCTCAACCGTTTATTTTTGTAGGGCACAAACTGAAGGTTAGGATCACCCCGATGGAGAAGATTTTGGGTGTATGGTCCATCCAATTTGGGACCTAACAGACCAACAATCTGGATCATCGAATTACTGTCCCCACTAGTATTATCTGGAAACCCCAGTATATTTGGTGGGCCCCACTAAATGTTAATGGACCACCGATTAGTGATGCAAACCGTTCAGATATGGTGGGCCCCATCGTGGAAGGAGATACCCAAAGTGTCTCCTCATCAGACCAATGGGTGTAATGATCCATGAGCAACCAATGGCTAGGATCATGTAATGCGGGAGATATTGACCCCAGATGATGACTGGCCCACCAGATGAAGGTGGGCCAGATTTCTACAATTGTTAGACGAGATCACCATATCAGAAGAGAGAGAAATCAGACCTGAGAGCCGAGAATTACAGCATCCTTGTGGAGATAGAGAGTGAAAGCGCTGGTGAGATTGAAGCTGCCAGTCACCCATTTCCCTGCAGGAACAAAGAGCTGTCCTCCACCGGTGGATGAGAACTGGCTGAGATGAGCGATTGCTTCTTGGAATGCCTTGGTGTTCGACGTCGATCCGTCGCCGACTCCACCGAAATCCGTCAACGAGACGGTGTGAGCTCGGCAGCTCGTCGTAGCCGGGTAGTCGAACGTTTCCAGAATCCTTTGTCTGCGGCATTCTGCAGCTTCTAAGCTCAAGAATCCAAACACAAGCAGTAGAAGCATCTGAAAAGAAAGGGAGGAAATGTAGAAGAGCATGAGAAAAGACAAGTTCAAAAAACAGAGGCTTGGGTTTGGGAGAAAACTCAGAAACAGAGCATAAGTAAACAGCATTTTTTGGATTAAAAAATAGATATTTAAGGAAGATAAACTCAAAGGATTCATTTTCAGAGAAACCCAAAATCATGCATGAAAAAAAAATACAATTTCAAATGTTAAAAAAAAAAAAACTGAATTTATTCATTTTTACACCCTTATGTCATTGTAGAACAGAGCATAAAAACCCAGAAAAAAAAAAAAACTCCGGACAAAAAGTAAAAAAAAATAAAAACGAAATATGGAGAAAATATATAAAATAAAAGGAAAATGACAATCTTTGTAATTGAAAAGGTAAAAAAAGTAAAAACAAAAAATGAAATATAGAGAAAAAAATTCCAGACAAAAGGTCAAAAAATGAAATATGGAGAAAATATATAAAACAACAGGAAAATGACAATCTTTGTAAATGAAAAAGAAGAACCTGAAGAAGAGAGAGAGAGAGAGAGAGAGAGAGAGAGGTGCTTTTGTCAGATTATCAGACATGCATTGAGTGATAAAACCCAGAAATAGAAGTACGAAAAAATCAGATTTTCTCGTACAAAACTAGACGTTGATGAAAGAAATCGAAAAAGAGGGGAAAATAGAGGTTTTGTTTTCAGAGAAAACTCAGAAAGAAAGCATAAGAAGACAGCATTTTTTGGATTAAAAACAGCATTTTTTGGATTATAAAAAAGATTTTTAATGAAGATAAACTCAAAGGATTCGTTTTCAGAGAAACCCAATTTCAAATGTAAAAAACTGAATTTATTCATTTTACACCCTTTTGCCATTGTAGGAGCAGAGCAACCAAAACTCAAAAATTTTAAAAAAAAAATCAGAGGGAAAATAAAAAAAATGAAAATATGGAGAATATATACAAAACAGAAGGAAAATGACAATCTTTATAATTGAAAAAGAAGAAGCTGCAGAGAGAGAGAGAGAGAGAGAGAGAGAGAGATGCTTTTATCAGACATGCATTTAGTGATAAAACCCAGAAACAGAACTACAAAAAAATCAGCTTTTCTCTACAAAACCAGACAATCCACAAAACAAAACCGCCAAAAAACACCACCTTGCTTCTTACAGAGAAAACCATCTTCGAAAAAAGAAAAAAGAAAAAAAAATCATTTAAAAGAGAAGAAGAAGAAGAAGAAGAAGAGTAGAAACAGGAAAATGGGTTTTTTCCTTTCTTTGATTGCATTACATGAGATGTTCTTTTTCTAAGAAATCTCTGCAACTCCATTGTCAGGTTTCTGCTGTAGCCGCTCTGCTTCTGCCTTACTACGATAGAGTCGAGGGACTACCTATTTATAGAGAAAGCTAGAGAGACGGACGTTTCTTTCAGTTTGGTACTCCTCCACGTATTTTATTTTTTTACGGAATTACCCTTCCGGATTTTCACATGTAATTTTTTTTTGACGGATTTACCCTTTCGTTTTTTCAACAAAGTTACGTAAGGCAAAACAAGACGTTGATGGCAAGTTACGACCACGAAGAAATCACATGTCCTCGGCCCCAGTATTAACTCTATCCTCGAGTTTTCATTATGTACAGGTGGGTACATAGATCAGTAATCTAGACCGTTGGTTTTTTTGGGGCCTACGTGGATGGGATTTTTTTTCCAGTTGAGATTTGTATTGATGCGGCAATTTTCTTATTCTGACCGTCTATTTTCAAGCTGTAAGCTGAAACATTATGATTTTTCCCATTAGAATATTTCCTGGGTGTGATTTATCCGCGTGTGGACAATAGATCAATAGATCAAGCTCGCAGTACCCCTTACCTGATGGACGGTCGAGATATCTCACTGATGTGATCTGTTGGCACGCTGTGCCTTGAAGCCTCTACGTCCATATAACACGAGCGAATACACTTTCTATTCGGAAAATATGGTAGTGGGTTGTTGAACTTGCATTGTACGCTTTGAAGGACACCTCGAACCGAAAACGGGGAATCATGTACGTGAGATCCAAGCCATTAATCTAGTAGGGGCCCACCAGGGATAGTGATGGCTTAAATTTATAATTGATTGGACCATCCTGACAGTTCCACTGGGCTTTTTTGGCCGTTGAATGCGGACATCTTCCATTTTTTCTTCATCAACATTTTACGGATATTGATGAAGAAAAATTGGAAGATGTCCGCATTCAACGGCCAAAAATGCCCAATGGAACTGTCAGGATGGTCCAATCAATTATAAATTTAAGCCATCATTATTTATGGATGTTAATGAAGAAAAATTGAAAATAGTCCGCATTCAACTGCCAAAATAGCCCGATGGAACTGTCAGATGGTCCAATCAATTATAAATTTAAGCCATCACTATCCCATGGTAGGCTCCTACGCCACTCATTTGTAAATGAGTCCTTCAGATTTGTAGAAAATCTGAGCCGTCCATCAAATGGGCCATCTAACATGGCCCATTCTACAGTGGGGTCCACTTCCTGAACAGTACAGTAGTTATACGCATAGCGTTTTTTGTGTTTGCTAGTACGTACGAATAATATCCTAAGGTTTATAATTTGTAAATGTGGGTCCATGGTTGAGTGATCCAGACCGTTGGGTTGCTGTGCGCCACCGTGGATGGCCTCTATCTCTAAATATCTCCTCAATAGACAATCATAACCTTTCAATTTGTGGCCTGCAAATCAAAGGTTAGGAAAATAATCACAACGGGCAAAAGTCCCAAATTGATGGCTAGAAGCTTCCAGCATGATCTATCAATGGTGTGCCGTTTGAGACCAACGGTCTCGATCACTGAATCATAGGCCCTACTTTTACAAACACAAAACCCGAGGATACTGAACACGTCATCTTGGATCGAGGACCGTATGGATTAATAATACCTGTAAATAACCCATTTAACCACTTTACCTGCCCTCCCCTCACGTGCAGTACACGTGCCAGCGAGACCAGGTAGAAGTAGAACGGGAATGTGGTGGACCATCTCCGCATAGCATACGTGGCAGTGTGGTGTGTCAATCGAGACCCTCCAACTAGTTTTACCTACAGTGGATTGGAAAATACTTCAAACGGACCGTAGATCGAGTGATCCTAGCCATCATTTATCAATGGCCACTAAAGTGATGCTAGAAAAAGATACTATCGACCGTTGATATCCATTGGGAGAAAGTGAAGAAAACTGACGGCTAGGATTATCTGATAGGTGTAAGCTTTTAAACCTCAGCCATCCATGATAGACCCAAGTAGATGGACGGCCCAGATTGATACTTGACCTCTCCCAGTGCTTCTATTGATAGATGGCTGGAGACATAAGCAATGTCCTACCGGCTCTATCGAAAATAATCTCCCTCGATAGGTGGGCCCCACCAGATGGATGTTTGGAAGGGTTGCAATTCTGGCGGATTCTAGCGTGGAATGTAGTGGAAAAAGAGGCCCACATTCCTTCTCTCTCTTATCTGCGAGAGCGTGCAAGCCATCTCGTGATCCCCTTAAGCAAGACTCGCTTTTCTCTCACGGGCCGTAGATTGGTGGGCCCCACCTCTATAGATAGCAAACCCCAGCGATCCGCGCGTAAAGAGATTGAAGACGCAATTCGCAGTGCATGTGTCCACGTGGCATAGATGTGAAGGATCCGGGCAATTCATCTAAGTGGGTCCCAGGATGAGTCATCACTCACCCTGGGTATCAGTCAGGTCCAGTCATCAGGTGGGGCACACGTACGTGAGAAAAATGGATGGATGGTAAAGAAGGTGATAGACGGACTCTATTTTTAAGTGCTCTCGTGGCTTCGCCTGATGAGTGGACACGATCGACACGCATTGTTTAAGTGGGGCCCACCAGATGAGTGGCCTGGATCTAAGACACGTGGACTAGGTCGCACACGTGTCGCGATTCGGCTCTTCAGTCGCTTTCGCTCCTCTCGTTTCGAGAGGCACACAAGGGAAATAGTTTTGGATGCGGGTGGGGCGGTGGTGGGACCCACTGTACGAAAACAGTCACGAGCCGTCAAACAGCATGAACCCGGAGAATGTTTTGGCTAATTCCAGTCGCTCCTATATTCAAGCGCTAAACACAAACGCGCCACGTGTGCTAATTTGGACCCTTTGGATGTGGCATCCTGGACGTTCATTTGATTATCCCAGCGATTGAATTTCTAAATCTGAAAATCTGTCCTGTCATTACCATGTGGACCAAACAAGAAAGAAGAAATGATATCCAACGGTCTACTTTCATCCTATATGTGTATGGATAACATGATGAGAAGACCAACTTATTTTTAGGTTAGGGACACATGAAACATGGTGCCTACCACTGAACGTCTTGGATCACACACACATGTCCCATGATGGCACGTGTAGTGAATTTCTATGACTGAAATTCCACTCGACGATCCATTTGGCCATAAGCGGCAAACGGACAGATAAATAGAGGAGTAGAACTTTGATGCTCTGGCAGAGTTGTACGGACGATACGCAGGCACTTAGAAATTGCAAACTTGACATAAAACGAACAAAAATTGAACTGTACAAACTATGGGTCCCAGTTTAGATGTACCATGAACCAAAAATTACTCTTAATTGATAATCTGACCATTGGATTGTTGAGCACTTACTGGACGGTTGAAAATGAAATCGTCCACTCGTTCTATTTCAACAGACTAGTGTCCGTGACTCAGAGGTGAGATGGGAGGGACGCGGATTGCCTGCGAAAGCCTTTCACAGGCATCTCCTGGGCTCGGAATCTAGGTGGGGCCCACTTTGGTGTTTGTGAAAAATCTACGCGGTCCAAACGTTTTGTGAGATCATTTTAGGCGTTGTGACAAAAACTGAACAGGATACAAGACTCAAGTGGGCCGAAAACGTGACGATTGAATTTCCACAGTCGAAATATTCGTGGGGCCACAGAAGTTTCGAATCAGGATAATATTTTTGTTTTCAGTTCATCTCAGTATTAATTACACTATGAACGGTATGGATGGCATATAAACATCACTGTGGACCCCATAGAGGTTTCAACGGTAGAAATTTCCCTACCCACCTTTTGCTTTAGTGCGGCCCACTTGAGTTTTGGATCCCGTTAATTTTTTGTTGCAACTTCTAAAATGATCTCAAAAAACGTTTGGACGGTGTAGATTTCTCACAAACATCAGGGTGGGGCCCACCTAGATTCGGAGTGCAGGAGATGCCTGAGAAAGGCTTTCGCAGGCAATCCGCGTCCAGATGGGAGCGATCTATCCAAAGCTAAGGTAGGGCCACTCCATAGGGAACGGTTGTGGGGCCACCCTTTTTTTGGGTACCATCCAATCCATCCCCAGCAGAATGAATGGGCACCTAAAAATAGGTCATTCCATAATTAAGGTGAGCCGCACATGTGATTTTTAAGTTTTAGCTATGATTTTAAATGGTGTGGCCCACATGAGTATTGGATCGGCTTGATTTTCCGGCTCCAGAGAGAAAATGATGGGGATCATATGATGGACGGATTGGATGTGATGCATGTCTCTGTAGGCCCCACGCATGGTGTCGTAGTTTAAGGTTCACGTACAAGGCTGTAGTGGATCAGCCCACGACGTAGAAACTCATCTACGGTACAATAACACAGGCGCACGGCAATCCAAACCATCAAAATCATGGGATGTAACATGAACAAAGCCAGGCCCCAAAATCACATGGATCCGATGATCTAAACCGTCCCATTTTGCCTGCTGAGTATGGACTGACGACCATTTTCTTTTTAATCTATATACATGCCTGATTTTTTTATTCAAGTACATCTGACCCGTCCATAATGGGGCCCCAAAAATAGCACTAAAATCAGGACGATCCACTCATAAAGTGGGCCACATCATCAAAATCAGATGATGAAACATTGATCGTACAATCGATGGATGGGATCATCCCTCCGTAAGAAAAGACTAGTGGTGCGGCTTGCTGAATGGAAATTTATTATTTTAGAGCACTATGCACGCTTTGGTACAAACCACTTCTATAGTGGAGAGCCACGTGAGAATCTCCTTTCGGCGATGGGAATGCATGATACGTGGTCAGAAACATGCCACATCAGCTGTGGTGGGCCCGCCAGTTCATCCACTCATCTTCTACCCTATTATTCTTCCAATTGAATCTGGATCGTCTGCTCTAGAATAGCAGGATTTATGTGTGGGCTAGTGGTCGGTGCTATGTGGGCTCCACCATGATTTATGTGTTTCATCCACGCCGTCCATCCATTTTTCCAGATCAATTTATGGTATGAGCCCAATTTATGGTATGAGCCCGAAATGAGGTAAATCCAAATTTCGAGTGGACCACATTACGGGAAAGTGTGTTGATTGAACGCTTACCATTAAAAGCTCTTGGGGGCCACGAAAGGTTTGGATCAAGCTGATATTTATTGTTTCCCTTCAGTCCAGGTCTGTGTGACCTAATCAACAGATTGGATGTCAAATAAACATTACAGTGGGCCCTAGGAGGTTTTTAATGATGGACATTATATCACTACTGTTTTCCTATGATATGGTCCACCTGAGATTGATATCTGTCTCATTTTCTGGATCAGGCCCTAAAATGATATGAAAAAAAATGAATGGACGGCATGGATAAAACACATACATCATGGTGGGGCCCACATATCACCGACCACTAGCCACCTGGCTAGTGGGGTCCACTGTGATGTTTGTATTACATCTACTCCGTCCGACTAGAGTCAGATCCAAAACCCAAGTGCGGCAGACAGTAAGAAACAGTCGGAATTGAATGCCCACCATTGAAACCTTCTTGTCACATAAAGTTTTGAAACACGCTGATATTTGTGTTTTCCCTTTATCCCCCTGGGAATCAACTTATGAACAGGTTGGATTGTAGATAAACATCATGGTGGGCCCTTAAGAAGGGTTTTAACCGTGGATATCTCCATACCCGTTGTTTCCTGTGATGTGGCCCACTTAAGTTTTGAATCTCCCTCATGCCTGGGCTCATGTCCTAAAATGAGCTGGCGAGCGGACAAGATAGATATAACACAAACATCATGTAGGCCCTACAGGTTGGGATTACCCGGTTTCCAGCAAGTCGGGAACACTAATTGGATGATCCTAGCCATTCGATCAATAGCATGTAAGAATGGATGGCTAAGATCAAGCAGGGAAAAACAGGTCTACTCATAATCTTGATCCATAGAAGCTAGGCACTTTGATTAGGTGATGCTAACCGTCTGATCTAAGGCTCACAAAAGCATAATTCCATAAGATAAAATACCACCATTTGCAAGGGTCGGAATCATCCGGCGTTGATTATTGCATTAGCGGCTGTTAATAGTGGTGGAGGCCAAATCCAGAGATAAGCTAAACCTACAACATCATGTGGGGTCCACCATAATGGCATCATGACCTCCAATCCATCCATCATGTGTGCCCTTCAGGTTCTCCTTGGCGAGCAAAAATCGCTTGGATCTAGAGCTCAAGTGGGCCACAACATGTAACACTATGCCTGAAACCTCTAAAGTGACTGGTGTGGCCCACTTGAGTTTTTAAATTGCCTTATGCTTGATTTATCCATTTATCTTGGAGTCCTGGATCCTCTGTTGGCTTCCAAGTAGGAAACCTTGCTTGGAGTCTTTTCATTGGTCCACATCACATGGCACGACATCATGTGACTAGGTTGCATTGAGGATGTGATGGGGTTGCAGACCCATGTAATGACTGTAAAGTAATGAAAAGTTGATTTGCAAGTTGTTAAATATTGGTAAATATATGGAGGATTAGTATCAAGTCTTGATCCTGCTGAACTCGCTTCTTAGTTCATATGAGTCACTCAGAGACTCGTTGTGTATGGATGGGGATACAATCAACGTTGAGACCATAGTCTCAGTCCTCCAGTTAAAGGCGATGAGACAAAAAAACTATGACGTTGGTTCTTCCTCCGATGCACTGCTGATGAGGGGAAGGAATTCGGAGTGAGGTGAATGATCGTCATATTCTCGATCTAAGTCTAAGGGCAAAGGCAAAAGAAAATTGAAGTGTTAGGAATGCGGTCAATTAAGACACACGAAGGACTACAAAAGTCCTAAAAACAAGAAGGAGAAGACAGTAAATTCCTCTAGGAAGGCCAATACTGTTGAATATGAAGAAGGCAGTAGTGATGTATGCGAGGTCTTAACAGCGTCAAAGACAAGATCTCTTAGAGATGAGTGAATCATGGACCCAAGATGTTCAATGGGATTGAACGAACCTTGATGGAAGTGAGACATGTTTTCAAGTTAAGGAAGAATCTAATTTTCCTTAATGCACTCGAAGCGATGGGATGAAAGTTCATCGATTTTGACCAGTTCTGCAAAGTTCCAAAGGGGGCCCTTGTAATTGAAGATGTGACTAGGTTGCACTAAGGGGTTTCCTGCTTTGAAGCCAACAGAGGATCTATACCCTTTATACGCACCCACCTTGTTAGGTGGTGTAAGGTGGGTAGCACACCACCGATGCAATAATTGTCTCCCCTTATCATTCAAACTTGAGACCTATTGTTGAAATGTCAAGGCCTCTTCCAGTTAGGCTAGGCAGGCGGCACATGCCATTGTTGGTTAAGGCTTAAGCCACAAGGCTTTGGAGAGGATCCGAGCTCATGTTGAGAGGCAATGTACATGGGGGAGTGCAAAAGTAAGTGCATTTGGTTACACGTATGGCAGTGATAAATGAATTCCATTTATCATTTAGGCATACAAAAAATCCGAGTGTTGGACATATTCTTTAAAACAAACCTACTCTTACTCTCCATCTCTCTTGGCTCCTTTCCATCCTCTATCTCTCTCCATTCTTCTCTCTATTTCTCACCATAGCCCCACTTCTACTACCAATGGTGGTTGACACTAGGAGTGATTGAAAGTGGTCACCAATTCAGTTGTTAGGTTCAACAACTTGGGATCATGGATCCTAAATTTGTTGGTCTCCCTTAAATCATGTTTTTAGCTGGCCATGACCTTCCCCATCATGACCAACCTAGCACGCAGACCTTCAATCTCCTTTCCTAATTCCTCTCGGAAATCAGGGGCCTTGAGTACTCCCACGCTTTCCAAGTCACCGTCCATTTAAATGATTGATGGTACCCTCCCTAATTCATCATTCACTTGTTGGGTGCCCTCCACTTTACCCAACCTTTCATTTGTGCCCACAACGGACAAGTAGTGGGCCTTTGCATTGCCATTACTATTGGAACTATCCTCCTAAGTTTGTTTGATGGATTGTTCCTTCTCTCAACTTGTTAAGGCATAATCACCTCCAAGGCCGACACGGTAACCCCAAAACCAACTTGTTCTGATACCAACTATCGTGGTTTGGGAATTCCATAGGGGTTGTTTAGATGCATCTAAATAGTTTAAGTGGTAAATGATTTTGTGGGCTTCTGAACTCCTTAGGAGTCGTTTGGATGCCTATAAATTGTTTTAAGAGGTAATGATTTACATGTGTAAATCATTTATAGCCTATTTTGTTTGGTTGTTAGTTGTAAATGATTGTCTCTGTTTGGATAGCCTGTAAATTATTGAAGTCCTATAAATGGAGAGCCTTTTGCCTGTAAATCAAATGGAGCTGAAAGCTATAAATCATTTATAGCCTTGTAAATCATCCAAACACAAATAGTAAACGATTTATCTATAAATCATTTACAGTTAGCTCCATTTACAGGCATCCAAATGACCCTTTGGTTCACTTGCCATTCCAGCACTCACATAATGACTCAACCCTACTTGAGTCAGGCCTCAGATGAATTTTGAATTTCACTGTCAAGGAACAAGTAATCTCTTCTCTCGCTACCAGTTGCTCCTCGGATCTATCTCCCCATTCAATCAACTCCACCCACTTTTTTTTTTTTTTTGTTAGTACACACACCCCATTGTTATTACACCCATACCCACTGTTAGTCACACCGCAATCTTAGCCACCCCCCAATTGGGAATCAATACCAAGTGGCCTCTCACCCACTTGCCAAAACCATGGTAGTACTAGCACTAAAGACTGAATGAGAATGCAGGAGAACACGACAGTGAATGTGGAAGCTTATATTGCATTAAAACAATGATTATGATAGATTAGAGCTACATGGTGGAGAATATCTTGTGTTGTTCATTAATAAGCAACAGTATACATATACAACAGAGCAGTATCTATATGCAATCTAGGATTATGTTAATGTAGGAGGCCTGTAGTGGCCTTTGCATCACCCCCGGCTCCCCCTTTTCAAACTCAAGGTGATGCAAGAGAACAAACTTGATTTTGAAAGGCATGCATCTTTATTGGTGATGAAGGCTGACAGTGACAAGCAACAAGAAGACACGAGTTGTGAGGGGTAGCATCAGTGACGAGCAGGCATGGTTGCAATGCCAACAATAGATCCAAATTCAGATAGCAGTTACCATCTGCTTCAGGTAGGAGTGCGCAAACGGTTTGGGTTTTCAAATCTGAATTTGAAAATAGGCAGGTAAGGAAGGGAGAGAAATAGGCAGAGCAGTAGATGTTGCATAGATGGGCAGAGCAGATGTTGGGCAAAAAGAGTGGGCAGAACCTATCTGTTGCCTAGATAGACAGAGCAGTAGATGTTGCATAGATAGGCAGACTCACAACGCACCAAAGATGGGGGAAAAACACACGAGGGAGGGTTACAGAGAGTGGTGGTGGATTTTCAAATCAGAATACAAAACACTGAAGGGATTCCGAGTTGGGCAGCAGGAGGGATGTTGCTCTCCGGATCTGGATGGACAGAAGATGGATTTCCTTCTGGTTGCAATTTCAGGTTGAAAATCTCATTACAAATGGTGGTGAGGCGATTTGAAGCAGTAGCATGCATGATTGTGGAGTGATGGTAGGTGACAGAAGTAGAATTCAGGACAGGCAGCAGATCTGCAATTGGCAGTGCATTCAGTGGGTCGATCTGCTGAGGACAGGCAAAGATTCAGTCTGATGTCGGAGCTGCTGAAGGAGATGCACATAGAGACGGTGGGAGCTGCGGTGATGGTGCTGAACGATGGTTACAGGATTCGGCGGCAGGGGTGAAACAGTGATAGCAGCAAGGGCAAATTGCAATGGGTTCAGCTGTGATTGCAGGGGATCAGCACCAGGATTGTCGGAGAGAATGAGAATGTCCGATCATCAAGAGAAAAGACAGCAGATCGGGCTGTGATAATGGGGTGGGCAACGAATCTAGGCCAGTTCAGGCGACGGGTTGAGGCAAGGAATCTGGTGGTGGGCCAGATCTGAGATTATTCAAATCTAGTTGCAGTTGCAGGCGACAGAGACTGGCGATGGCGGATTTGGTAGCTGGTAACAGCAGACAAGGATGTGCTGATTTTTAGTTTCCAGACATTGCAGCAGCACATTGGATGCGTGAAATGGCAGCAGCAAATTTCCTATTGGAGTGAATGGAGAAGAATGGAAAGGACTGGTAAAGGGGGAATTCTAGAGAGTTGATGGACAATGATCTCTTTGCAAGCCTGACAACAGCGAATGGTAGTTAGAGATTCAACAGAGAGGGCCAAATCAGTGCTAGCTGTTGATGTTGCTGGAAACTGGTTCAGGAGTCATAGATAATGGATTGGTTATAGGAGGCTTGATCCAGTGACTACAACAATGTTGATGATTAGAGAATGTGATGATTAGGTAGTCGGAAAATGAAGAGGAGGAATCAAAACTATGACTCGAAGACCATAATAAAATCAGGACTACATTGTAAAGAATATGTTTTGTTATTCATTCATAAGAAAGTGTGTGTGAGTGTGTGCGCGTGCGCGCAACATAGAAAGGTATCAGTATGCATGTCTAGAAGATACCACAAAGATATCCTAAATTATCCATCTAAGATTATATTAATCCAATCAAGATTATACTAATGCACTCTAACAGGTTACAACTGCAAGGAGCAAATCTCAAGGACTTCACTGTACTTTTTTTTTTTTGAAAGACAACTAGAACTCAAATGAACACGCGCTGAGATAGCACCAAAGCAGGAAGCTACAAAAAAATATAAAAAAAATAAAAATAAAAATAAGAAGAAGAAGAAGAAGAAGACGAAGAAGAAACTTCCCCGTTCAACCCTTAGATGCCACCCATTCCGTCACAAAGCTCCAAACATTACAGACGACCCAATTGACGCCACAGGATACGTCACAAAAACATCTATTATTCATTTCACCCCAAATAGCCCATGAGCCGGCTAGAATGCAAAGCCTCCAAACTGCCCTCAAACTCTTGCAAAGAGCAACCTTATGCCAAGCAAGGAGAAGGTCACCGATATCGAAGGGCATAGCCCATGCCATATTGAATCTAGTGATGAGAGACATCCAAACATGACTAACAAAGTCAAAATGGAAAAGGGAGGTGGTTAACTGACTCTGCGTTGACTAAACACAAAGACAAATATTCAGGATGATCAAAGAGCGCTTCTTAAGGTTGTCGATGGTTAGTATACTGTTCCTTCCCGCAAGCCAACCAAAAGCTCCGATCTTGGGGGAGTGCCATAATGCCACACATAACATGTCTTCCCAAAACTCTCCTCTTTCCTCCAAAGCATGAAGTAGACTCATCTGTTCAAGTCTTAACTACAAGTACCCCCAAAAACTCTAGAATATTTCAAAGAACTCTTCATGATTTGACTCTAATTTATACGTCTCTACACACTAAATACATTCCTCCTGTGTTTAAAATGCGCCAAAAGATGGTTAATTCTATAGATGAGCCTCCAGCCTGTGACAACACAAGAAGATAATGCCAAGTACCTATCATTCCTGAATCCAAATGCAAGCATCTTTAGGCCACATCCATATCAAGGTGACACAAATTAGCCAATGTCAAAATACAGATTTTATAGAAATCCTTGAGCTGAAGGTTTGTACATTATGTTCAGCCTACTTGCTTAGTATGTAGAAGAGAAGCCTGTGGTTCATTGGTCTAAAATGTTGACGTGGAGTCAAGCCAAGCAACCTTTCTTCATAAGCAGGAATTAATTCCATATATATATATATATATATATATATATATATATATATATATAGAGAGAGAGAGAGAGAGAGAGAGAGAGAGAGAGTCCACAGAAAACCTTCTAAAGAAACACTAGAATGGTGTCTTGAGTGTGAGAAGTTGGTAATAGCTCAACAGGTAAATAGGCATTTTAAAAAACAGTACAATGGTGCCCCAAAAGAAAGCTCTACTACGATGTCTATGAAGACTTGCATGGAGAAAAAGGTTTTTGAGAGAGAGAAGAAGAGTGATTCGGTTGCAAACCCTAATCCTCCAAGTTTTATTTAAATAAGGCTTATTTGCCTTTTTACAACTAACTGCCTAAGAGTAGGAAACATAACATAAAACCCCTAATAGATTTCTTACACAAAGGCCCCTATGTTTCAACACTCCCCCTCAAGTTGGTGCATGAATATCTATCATGCCCAACTTGCCAGAAATCTCATGGAGAGTAGTGGAATTTAGAGCCTTTGTAAATATATCTGCCAACCGATCTGAAGAGCGAACAAAGGGTGTGGAAAATTCTCCTGAAGCAATCTTCTCTCCAACGAAGTGGATATCAACCTCAATATGTTTAGTCATCTCATGAAGGACTGAGTCTGGAGCGATATGAATGGCTACTTGGTTGTCACAATAGAGAGAATGATTGAGTCAGAGAATAAACCTAACTCTTTCATGATGGACTTTAACCAAAGCAGCTCGCATATCCCATGAGCAATAGCTCTGTACTCTGCTTCTGCACTTGATCTGAAGACCACAGGTTACTTCGTACTTTTCCAAGTCACCAGGTTTCCTCCCACAAAAGTACAATACCCAGATGTAGATTTTCTATCTGTAGAACAACCTGCCCAATCCACATCTGAGAAACCACATATATTCACATGCTCATGATTCTTGTACAAAATTCCTTGATCTGGACACGTCTTTAAGTACCTTAGGATATGATGAACCGCCTCCGAGTGAGGCTTTCTGGGAGAATGCATGTATTGATTCAGAGAAACCGATTAATCAAGAAACAGGCCGTCAGAACTATTGTAGACCAATATGATTTGGGAACATCCATCCCTAGTAATAGAGAATGTGGAACTTCTAATAAATGGCGATTCTTTCGCTCGAAAACCCCATTTTATTGAGGAGTATACACGCAGGAAAGTTGATGAATAATGCCACTACCCTGGAGATAATTTGTAAAGGACTTGGATGAATATTCCCCTCCATTGTCAGACCGGAACAACCATATTGATTTTTCACCAACTTGTGAAATGTTTGAAACAATGAGAATAATTCATCTCATCGACGCATAAGATATACCCATGTTACTCGAGAGAAATCATCGATGAAAGTAACAAAGTATTTGAACCCATCAAACGAGGCTACGGGACTAGGTCCCCATATGTCAGAATGAACAAGTTCAAATGCTTTGGTACTTCTATGTTCAACAACAGGGAATGAACTATGAATGTGTTTGCTAACTTGACACACTTCACAACTAGTAATTATCATCACATTTATTTAAGTTTGAAATAATCAAGTTCAAGACACGACGTGGAACATAGCCCAATCGAGCATGCCACAAGCTTACAGACTCATTATTTGATGCAAGTAATTGGAGCAGCAGGATCAACAGAAAGACAAAAGCCACTACTACTATTAGTGAACGCCGTCAGTAACTCCCCTTGGTGTAGAAAGTAAAGACCACCTCGTTCAAATCCCGTACCAATAATTATCCTCGTACTCCAGTCCTGAAACATACAAGATTTTGGAGAAAAAATTATATTGCAATTCAGAGCACGGGTGAGACTACTAACAGAAATTAAATTCGCATGAAATTTTGGACTATACAGGACATTCGGGAGAGTAAGAGAGGAGGATATACGAACAGAGTTAATAAACTGTACAGAAGTGGTGCTACCATCAGCAAGACAAACAAACCGAGAGCAGGATGTAACAGTAGAAGATGTAAGGAAGTGACGCATACCAGTCATATGATTAGAAGCCCCAAAATCGATGATCCAAGTGGATGAGGCCGAAGAAGCATGCAAGGCACTACCTGTGGTTGCAACGAAGGAAGTAGAAGAGGGCTGTAGATCAGAGAAAGGCGTAGCGGATGTAGGAGGCTGCAGCGATCTCAGGAGTTCCATAACTTCTGCTCTGGTCATCAATGTAGACTCAGAAAGAGAAGTATCAGGGATTTTGACATTATCCATAGGTTGTTCCTTAACATCTATCATCGTAGCATGTGCTGAGGGATAGCCATGTATTTTGAAGCATCGTTCCACTGAATGCCCTGAGCGGTTGCAGTAAGTACAGAAGTAACGTGAACCTCCATGTCCACGTCCTCGACCATGAACTGAGGAACTGCCACGTGAATCAAAACAGCCACCTCGTCCATTAAGCGAAGTAGTGGAAGATATAAAAGTCACTCGCTCTTGTGCAGGAGATGATAAAGTAATAGGCATGGTCATCACCTGACGACAAGCCTCCTCAGTATGAACAATGGAGTAAACTATCTCAAGCGATGGAAATGGAATCGTAGCAATCAACTGGGTACGAAGGGACTCGTAGTCTGCATTTAGTCCAGCGAGAAACTTGTAAGTTTTAGCTTTGTCACGTTTGCGCACTATTTCAGCACTACTACTATCTGGTAGTTTACTTAATGGCTGCAAGTAACTCAACTCTTCCCATCTGCTCTGTAAGGCCCCAAAGTACTCAGTGATGGACATATTATTTTGAGCCAGTGAGTAGAGTTCTGTTGTCAAATGAAAAATGCGAGGTTCATTTGAGGTTGTTCCATATGATTTTTGGAGTGCAGGTCCACAAAGCTGCGGCACTTTCATAAAAGAAATAAGCAAATGCAATATGTTGTTCCATAGAATTTAATAAACAGCTCATTACAATGGCGTTTACAGACTCCCATGCATCAATTTTCGTAGGGTCTGTATGTTTCTTATTAGCACCTGTGAGATCTCCGAATTTTTCTTTTCCAAAAACATACATTCGAACTGCTTGGGACCACAACAGAAAAAAATTTCCATTCAATTTGGTAGAAGTAATGGAGAATGGGCCCTCAGAAGATTTTGAATCCATAGTTGCAACGATCTCTTGGAAAGGAAAGAAGAAAAAACTTAATACCAGATGATTAAAGAGGCTTCAATCATTTCAAAGAGGGCCATGAAGCAACTCCAACATCAGATCGTGCGTCCGGCAACCTTGTAGACGTTAGGCGTGGGGTCCAGCAGACCTGGTGGCGTCGGATCTGAACTCCGGCGACTCTGTCGGCGTCAGAAGAGGGGTCTCACGGCCTTGGTGGCGTCGGATCTAAACTCCGGCGACTCTGTCTACGTCAGAAGAGGGGTCTCACGGCCTTGGTAGGCGTCAGATCTGGAGTATGATGACCCTCGGTGGCATCGGATCTTGGTTCTAGCGCCCCTGCTGGCGTCGGATCTAGAGTCTGACGGCCCTGCCGGCGTCGGTTCTTGGTTTCGGCGCCCCTACTGGCGTCGGTTCTTGGTTCTGGCGCCCCTCATGAGGTTTTGTGGCCTCCTATGGGGTGCGGCTGTAAGACAGGGACATCTGTGGGGTCTTCGAGTAGATACGGCTGGAAGAAAGAGCACCTTCGAGGTGGGGTGGGGTCCACAAGATCTAAAGAAGAAATCTTCAAGGCTCTGATACCATGAAGACTTGCATGGAGAGAAAGGTTTTTGAGAGAGAGAAGAAGAGTGATTCAGTTGCAAACCCTAATCCTCCAAGTTTTATTTAAATAGGGCTCATTTGCCTTTTTACAACTAACTGCCTAAGAGTAGGAAACATAACATAAAACCCCCAATAGATTTCTTACACAAAGGCCCCTATGTTTCAATAGTCTATAGATGTTTGGGAAGATCTTCTCGTGAAAACCATTTCCGTCATGACTGCAAAATAGTTAGGAATTGCCTCCTATGAGAATCTCTCTCTCACTACTGTTGGGTCTACATGATGGATAGTCCAAGTTCATGTCGGCTCCACCTTTGATTCATAATCATAGGTGAGCCCACAAGATGGTTGTTCTAGTATAAGAATGACACCTTTTGGCATAAAGACTGGAACCGTCTACTTTGGTCTTGTTAGCCACTGATTAGATAGTTACAATCATTAGATCAAATGGATTCTTGATAGGAAAGGGGAATCTCAGGGGAGTCCACATGATGAATAGTCCAAAACCATGATCAGATACTTGACATAAATTATCTAGACTGTCCATTATATTTGGCCATGGATTAGATGGTCAGGATCATCATATCAAAGTGGTTCCTGCAAGGAATAGGGTAAGCAGAGGTAGGACCCACGAGGCACAGTCTAGATCAATATCTTGGGAGAAAAGCAACTTGACACAATGGGTCAAGAAGAAGCAGGTTAGTGAACAATATACAGATAGTAGGAGAGGGAATCAGTGGAAAATGGAAGAGAAATGTTAATGCAATCCGTCAAGTCAAGACAAAGCAGACAAGGAGAGCTGTAATTGGATTACAGAGACACTCCGAGGTGAAGTGATTGATTGTTAAACTCCAGCCCCTTGAAAAAGTGGCGTACCCAACTCCGATAAAGGATATCCGGGTAAGGGTCAGTATATGGTTCCCCCATCTGCAAGAATTGAAAAGATTCACCAGAAATTTGAATTCTAACAGTCGTCAATTATTTAGAATCTGTAGTGACCAGTATTGATTGGGCAACAAATATAAACCTGTAATATTGTCAGGCGAGTATTTTTAACATGATTATACTTGTGAGTAGTCGCCGACACATGTGATATCCGTATCCTTGGAATTTGGATTTGAGATCCACCAAAATCCACTTCTTGCAGTGCTTGATACCTGCGCCTGTACTCAGGGAAAATATTATTCAATCTGTTGGGTTATGGCGGAAGCCACAGGAATTGATCAATGCAAAAGATGCATATGCATAAGAATGCCTATCAGAAAACATGAATAAGCAAGAAAGAGCATGACAGACTGGTGAATGAAAGAGAGTCAGATAGAATAGGCAACTTCAATGGTCATAAGCATGGCCCAGAAATAGATATGGCGTGGCTTGTGGGCAACTGGTTTTTATGATTATTAGAGAAAAATTGTACAAGATTTATTTGCATCTCTTTTAATCAACAAGCAAAATCCATTGCCAGAATGGCAAAAAATAAACTAGATTACAGATAATATGACATGCTGAAGGCAAACACTCTCAACTTCAAGACACAAATATAGAAGGAACTAGCAAGACATCATCAAGCTGTGGAGGGCCATGTCACCAGGATTAGAAGTTGGCATATGCTTGATGAGGCATAGACCGGCAGAGACGCTTTGTCCAAGACAATGAGGCCATGAGAAATATCATGAGTATACCCATAAAAACTTGAAGGAAAAAAAAAAAACTATGATAGATATTTGAGGAAATCAAGTCACCAAAAGGTGAGTAAGAAGATTCAACCTCAAGAAGCCACATATCAACTTGCAAAGCAAATAAATAAAAATCAACCATGCACACACACATCCTGGAAGCCATAGAATCATAGAAGTTGCCATGGAAATACAAGGATGTCCATGCACTACCCAAAATGGACAGCAGGATTCAAGCAGGAAATTATCTAATAACATTATCGTGATGTATCGTGTGATGTGAAAAATATATTACATTCATAGCCATTGTGCAAAAGCCACTCCAGATAAGGACTTTGTTGACATTGAACAGCAACAGCACCAACTAAAGGCAAGCCATCCAGTACTTGAGGATAGATATAGTGCAACACAATCGGTTGATTTTTTTTTCCTTCCCCTTCAAAAATCAACTTACACGGATCATTAGGCATTCAAATTCTCAGAGCAATCTTATTGAGAAATAAAAACTCTGGTAACCCCATGCACACCTCTAAACATTGACAGGCATGCCAATCTGGCTTAGGCACGCCTCTCCTGGATACGCCAATCACATATTCTCAATATGCAGCCTACAAATAGACAGTTGAAAAGATAGATATAACAGTGGTGTGCACTCAACTAAAAAAAGGCACAACATTGGTGATAAGGACTTACGATCTTCCAATCCAATTGTCCACAGTGGGACGCAACAGACCAACAGTCAAGATAACTAATGCAGCTGGTCCTGCTTGCCAAACTGGAAACCCAAGAATACTGCAGAAAGCTTCATGTCGAGAATCATATAATTCCTTGTCCATCCAAAGGGCAAGAAAGTTACACATGGTCATGCAATTTTGAAACATGTTCTTCCTATAATGCCGATCATCACGACAACATGCTCTCAAAGGCTTCGGAAGTAACAAGACTTGCACAATAAAATGTTTTAAAAACCAGTTCAAAGAGAGCTCATTCACAGTGACAAAGACTGAATTGACAACAGGATTCATAAAGCACCAAGATGACACGACTTTATCATAACAATAAAAAGTAGCATTACAATATAGGTTTCACCCATAGGATTATGAGATTCGATCTACATAAAGGTAGGAAGCTTTTTCTAACAAACGATAAGGACAGAAGCATCCAAGAACTCGACACAGCAGCAAGCTTAATATCAAGGAAGAAAGTTCTCCACCGAACGAAGTGCACACAGCGATACTTATATACATACAAGTGTAGAGGTTGAGTACTTCGTTCGTAGAAAATAGGGAACTTCCCTGTTTGGCTGGGGCCCTTACAAAAGGAGCTCTGGTTCGGAGATCCAGACTATTGATTTGATCAGCTCCATTGCAGATGCACCATGGACCAAAATAACTCCAATGGGACTATCCTGACATTTCAATTGCTGTGGACCACAAAAGGGCTGCTAAGAAATACTTGTGACGTTGGTCCATATTCAGTGGAAAGAAGGCCAACAAAGTTCATGTAGCTAGAATTTTCCAATCGGGGAGAAATTGATGCATAGTTCATCCACAATGATGCCCATCAGAGCAACAAGTCCTGATCACCAAAACATGGGCCTGGCTTACAGGGAAGTTTCCTATTAGCTACGAATGAAGAACTCTTATTAGGAAGTATGGTCAAACCTTCTTACGGAGATTGACTTTGTTTACCAAACCACTACTATCCAACATCCCATTCATGAAAATCGTTGCCATCCCCTCACTGGTAAACGCGGCAGCACGTGCATCTTCCCCAATCTGAAGTGACGAAACAGCCTGTGCTGCTATAAGGCCTGCAGATATTTCAGCCCCTCGGCCTTTCTCTTCAAAGTACATCCCAGGAGACAGTGACCGAGCAATCCCCCAGTCGTTAGCATCAGAAACCCATTGCAACCCTTCGACAGAATACTTGGAAAAGCTCTGATAAGGCCGGCCTGCCTTCCATCCTCCCATAAAAACACTGGCATTGCTGGCTTCATTCTTGTTCAACATGATCTCACATGAATCGTCCGCATCTTCACAGAGGACACGGAGGGCAACTGCCTCTGCGATTGCAGCCCCTTCTTCATCAAGCCGCTGCTGTTCTTCTTTCTTCTTCTGTTTCTTCTTTTCAAGCTCGGATATAATGGCAGCGGAAGTTGCAAGTGCTTTCTCGAGGCGCCGCTTCTTCTTTTCAGCCTGTTTGATGCGATCCAGCTCATCTTTTGCCTGCTTCTTCTTCTCTTTCCTCATGACCGGAGCCAGTGGTGGTGCTTGAACACATCCAACGTTATTATCCATGAGACCCAAATTTCCTGACTGATCCCTTTTTCTCAAATCCTTCAATTTTCAGAAATGACCATTTCTTTATGATTAAGATCTTAAATTCTATAAAATTCTAGCATCTGAATACTTTGAAAAAAGGCCTAACATTACACTACCTCTCTAATCAATCTCCTTCACGCAAATTCTTCAATTTCCAGAATCACACATTTCCTCAACAATCCAAAACCTAAATTCTTTATATTTCCCAACCTCTTATTACTAAAAAAAAGGACTAATAAAAGTTGCCTCTAATCAAGCTTCTTACCTCAGATTCTTTAACTTCCTCAACTACTCTTTTCCTTTAATTCAAATCTCAACTTCTTCACTACTTCTACTTTCCAAATATTTAAAAAGGAAAAAGACAAAGAACATGAACCTACCACAGTGATCCCTACACAAACTCAGGTCTGAGGGAATACCTCATCTTTCGAACAATGCAATCCCAAACAGAGACTACAGGCGATAGCAGAAGAGCAAAACGGTAAGCATTCACAGACGCATCCCTTGCCACAACAATTGTCCCCGATTTTCTGCACCCGTTGTACTTTCCCATACCCGCTCGTTGAAGAATCCAATGCATTCGTTGAAATTCAAGTAAGATAGATCTAGCGGTCATTCGTACATGACCTCCCCCTGCTGCAGAGAAAATCAAATTCATAAGTCTGCCAACATAATAAGATTGTGTTTGGATGCTCAAATGAATCAAATTACAACAAATCAATTCGAGAAACGTAACTTGCCAAAATGGGTGACGAAAACCATATCAAAATTCCATGCATTTTGAGCTGCAATTGAAATGATCATTACCCTAGTTTCAGTTAGCCTAGCCCCACATTGGTTGATTTCTTCTTTATCAACTTTGATATTTTGCGATGCATTTCAATTGAGCATCCCAACACGAACCAAAGCGCAATAACTCAATTAAATATAAAGCAAATGACCAAAATGGCACTGCGATCATCTTAATTCACAAGGACCACCAAACCCCAATAGCAATTCCATGAATATCATATTAGAATTGAAAAAAATAAAATTCGAAATTGCGATTTGGGGGTTATTCCATCATGAATGAGAGTGACGCTACCTATAATATGATCATTATCACTCAATTGGATAGAACTATGGCAATTGAATTCAGTCAAGCATCCAAACGCAGCCTAAGTCAGGTAACCCTAACCCTAATTCGATGTAATCATAACAACATCAGCGATTCCGAAAAGAAAATATAGAGGCGTCCCACATCGGAATTCCCCAATGTGTAAAACCCTAATTAGAGAGAGAGGGAGAGAGAGAGGGAGGGATGCATACCTGATGAGAATGGCGGAGAAATTAGCGATCTCGATATTTTTCCGCCTTCATGGAGAGAGAGAGAGAGAGAGAGAGAGAGAGTCTTCGATCTCGATCTGCTAATGATGGAATTTGAGAGAGGGAGAGAGGAGAGAGAGAGGGTGGAAGTTCGGGTGAAGGAATTATAAGAAGGAAAAACACGCGTACCTCGCGGGCGTACCTAACGAGGGTAACTCTCTCTACCGTGGACGCGTACTGAGGAGCTCGCTCCTGGTGTGGATTTTCTGTGGGGCCCACAGTTATGTATGTATTTTATCCACGCCGTCCATCGTTTTTTTCGGCTCATTTTATGGAATGAAAAAAAAAATTGAAGCATATCTAAAGCTCAAGTGGACCATACCACAGGAAACAGTGGGGATAATGGCATCCACCGTTGAAATATTCCTAGGGCCCACAGAGATGTTTATTTGTCATCCAACCTGTTCATAAGGTCACACAGATATGGATGAATGTAAAACACAAATATCAGCTTGATCCAAAACTTCTGTGGCCCCCAATAAATTTCAACGGTAGACATTCAATTACCACTGTTTCAAGTGGTGTGGTCCACTCGATCTTTGAATATGCTTTTTTTTGGGATAATCGCCTAAAATTATCTGGAAAAATGAATGAACGGCGTGGATAAAAGACATACATCACGGTGGTCCAAAAATGAGGCTGGTTCAACGCTCACCAAGATTAAAAATTATACATAAATTCCCGTAGCATGGCCCACCTGAGTTTTAGAATACTAAGCGGATGAATGGATTAGATGATCGAAAAACACAGCGGTGGACCCTACACAAAACCGACGGTGGACATCCTATCCCAACTGTTTCCCGTTGTGGGGCCTACTTGAGCGTTGGATGAACCTATTTTTGGACTCCAAGGTAAGAATGAGACAGTGTACCTTATGAACGGGGTGGATCTGATGAAATACCCACGTGTCGCTTGATTAGTGGTAGGTAACGAAGCGTAACGAAGCGAGAGAGGCTCGCTTGGTTTGGGTTGAGAACATGCAGTGTTCTCAAGCCCTGAGTTCGTGCATGTGGGGTCCACTATCTTGTGATCTGGACTGTTGATGGTGCACGTATTGATATCGAATCTATCTAAAGATCAAAAAACAATCCTAAAATCTCTGTTAGAGGCCTGAAACCGACGGTTAATGAGAAAACATATCAACCGTACATTCAGTTGAAAGGATGCAAAGAGCGGCTGCAGTCTTTCAGTATGGGCTTATTTTCGGTGGTGGCCCATCCATGTTTAGTCTCATCAGATCAATGGTCCAGATTATAGACCCGTTGGCCCAATTGTATAGTTTAAAGGCTCGATTATCATATAATTGTAGTGGGGGGAGTAGGATTAAAAAACCAGGCACATGAGATGGACGTGCGGGTGCCACATGGTATTTCAATCATAAGCCCGTGGTGGCTACTCGCGAGACCATTTCCAACAGATTTCGTTTTGCCTTAGTCGCGACTGATGCTCGAGCTGTGTGTCTACCCACTGGGACCCACATGCTGAGTGGTCTGATAATCGGAACCGTCCATCTTGTTGAATGTACTATTAATGTCCAATAAATTGATTTAATCTTAACGGATACCTTTTAAAAATTACTCTTTATGAATAAACTTAGAACAATGGAAAGAAGATTTTCAACGGTTGGACTTCATCTCTAAGATTCAAAGGATAGGATCGTTATTTAATCATTGTTATACGAAAACAGCTTACTGATGGTAGCAAAGAAAATATCAACGGTTCAAAACACCATTCCATCTCGGCATGTGGGGCCCATTGGGTGGTGACAGATGGTGGATGATGAATTGCCAGAGAGGCAAGATGCACTCTTTAAAGTACGAAACTGCACTCGCGAGTTCAGTTCGCAGACTCGCCTCCAACATGGCCGGGTGCGAAGTTTGAGCCGTACATCAGGTGGGCCCCACTGGTGGATTCCCTGGAACGAAAGAAACCCCCTCATCTGGTGGACTAAATCAGCCCATCGAATGTGGACAGCTGGTTGGCTATTTTTTAATAGCTTAGCTTTGTGTACGTGCGGCCCATTAGATAAGTGGACCAGCCTAATTTTTTGACCACCCAATCTATATGATGGGGCCCACCTGACGAGTGGCTCAGATCTTGTGCATTGCCACGTGTGAGGGCGAGAGTACAGTAGCAAGCAGCTGGGGAGGGCATTTACAGTGCTATTTCATCTCCTCTAATCTTCCTAAGGAAGCGGATTAGGTAAGACCCACTGTGGAGCACACTGTGATGTATTTGACTACATCCACGCCGTCCATCCATATTGAAAGCTCATGTTATCGCATGGTAGTTACAAATCCCAGATGGACCATAGTACAGGAAACAGTGGTGATTGACCATTATAAAAACTTTTTGTGGACCACAAGAGCTTTGGATCAAGATGGTATTTGTGTGGTCTCTTCATCTAGGTGTTTGTGACCTTATCAACAGGTTGGATGGAAAATAAACATTCTGATGGAATCCATAAAGTTTTAATTGTGGGGGATTCAATCACGACTGTTTACTGTGATCCACTAAAGCTTTAAATCAGCTTAGCTTCATTTTTTTGGGATCATGCTCTAAAATAATCTTTCAAACTGGTTGGATGGTGTGGATTTAAGGCACATACATCACTGTGAACCCCATAGTCAGGGGATCTCCCAGCCATACTATGTCGGCCTAAGAATGGATCCGTACCACATCCTTGTAGTGTTGCCCGTGGGGAAGCGAAGTCGGATTGCGTCCTTCCTCAATAGCGTTCATACCGAGCTGTGGAGGGGCCCAAGGTGATGTATCTGTTTATCCACTCCGTCCATTCAGCTTCTACGATCAGGCTGACCACATGAAACCAAGAATGAGGCAGGTCCAACAGTCAGATCGATCACATGCAAGAGTCATTTCTGGTGTGGCCGATTTGACCGTTGGACCTGCCTCATTCTTGGTCTCATGTGGTAGGCTTGATCTTAGAAACGGAATGGACGGAGTGGATAAACAGATACATGGTGGTTGACACTAGGAGTTATTGACACTAGGAGTTGGTTTAGAGATAAAGTATCGAATTGCTTAAAAAATTGCCTATACTAGATACTCCATGGTACGAGAATTTAAACTATTTCAACAATTGTGGATAATATGTTATCGATCAATTTATTAATAAGTTTAGGAGCATCTATTATAACATTGGAGTCATATGAAAGTTTGTAAAAAAAAAGAATAAGATCTTTTAAATCTTGTGGGGCTTAGGTGTGACACTCCATTAGGTGGATCACGCATGATCATCTATTAGATCATGACCGTTGGATTATTCAGATTGAGTGATTCAGTGGTCCCTACTGCAGTTGTGATCATCACAGATACATTCGAGGTGGAACGCTTGAACCGTGGTCCCTATATTTTGTTATTAAATCAGATATGAAAGCCTATAATGTGGATACCTAGAGGGGAGAAGTGTGACGGGTAAAGGGGAGAAGTGTGATGGGTAAACTTCTTTAACCGTCTACTTTATAAATACATATCTAGGTTTCCTCACCTACGCATAAGAGAAAACCATAATTCCATTTAGAGGTTCTCATAAGGGTGTAAGGTGCAAAATATCAAAATCTTTTCTTAGCAACACATCGACATCTAGACAGTTTTCCCTATCAAGTGTGCATTTAAGATTATTGTGTTGAATTTCCATTATTGATGTATAGATGATCCAATTATTCCACAATATACAACATTACGCTGGGATTTTAGGACAGCCTTGTTACAACAATGCTCAAGCTTTCAATCTTATATTATGCCAAAGTTGTGCCTTAATTATTGAGCCATGAGGTCTTATATTATGGTTATTCTGTGCAGCCTCCACTCAATCAAAATGTTGCCTTTATTGATCAACAAGACAATCTTATAAACAATAATAGAAGCAAAAATTTCAAGAATAATATGAAAATAAGATTGTCAGCAGCGCTTAATTCCTTTGGGTGTAAATGTGTGTAGGCCACATGAAGCAACTAGGGAATTAACTTGCAACAACTAACTTTGGCACCGCTACCACAACAACAATAGAATTGACCAGTTAAACAAATCCAATAATAGCCCAATCAACAGTAGGGACCATAGTTAAGGTCAATTCAGTTAACATTACCTTGAGATGTTGGCTTCGGTTCAATAATGGCTGTCAACCCAATGATCTTCCTCAAATCTTAGCAACAGTGACAATTAGTTATCCACGGGATGAAGAATGGTACGCATATTCAATGATTTTCTTTTACATGATTGTAAATACAAGTAATCTCAGTAATTTGCATACTTATTTCGAACTTGATAAAATCATGATTGCTGATCGGTTGAAAATTTCATATATCGGTAATGTTATTATTAAAAAAAAATTTAAATGTTCTTATAATTTGTAACATATTTTATTGGTCCTCGAGTTTTAAAAAAAAAATATATTATTAAACAATTAATTTACAAGAAAAAATTTCTTATAATTTTGAGTTCTTATTTGATGGCTTGTGATTATGAAAAGGAACATGATGAAGATGCTAATAAATAAAACAAAAAATGTACTTTTTAATTGATACAAAGGTGGCTCTTTTTCTGTTATAAGTCTATTTCTAACTATATTTTATCGCGCTCTGAAGACTAGGGCACTAATAGCGCCCATCTTAGCCCCAGTATCTACAACACAACACGTACATTAGGTGTACTAACCCAGCAATATGTATAGTCCAATAAGAGATTAAGGTCATATATACACACTTATATGTTGTCAATTTTAAGTTTTCATTCACCACATATATGTTCATTCAATTAGACAATCAGATTCATCAACTCAAACCCATGTAGTCATAGCTGTCAATCAAATTGTTTAATGGCCCAACACTTGGGTCATTATTCCATTATAAAATCCCAACCCATAAACAACTATTCCAATTTGTATATAAAAATATCAAATCCAACCAAATATTATATTCCCAACTCAACAATGTGATTTAAATGAAGTTAAAATTATGATCATTTTAGTGCCGTCAACTCCTCCTCTATTAGATACGGCCACGTTTCATGTGGATCATTTACAGGCTCAACTGCCCCTTCTTGTTCTTGTGTCGAACAACTTGACGTGACTAAAATCTGTATTATTTATCGATCAAGCGTCAACTAGCCAAGCCTAACGAATAAACCCAACATGATTTGTTCAAATAAAAGTAATACATGAAAATACAGGAATACTCATAGTTATGTGACAAAAAATACAATTAAATAACTTAAGTGTGAATGTACATCCACTTCCTTATATTAGAAATTAAACAACCTGCAGTTCCCTAATTTAGGAGACTTCTACTAGTTAGTAAGCAAGGTCATCTACCATTTTGTAGGCATAGCCATTTACCGTTCGGCATGCATAGTCATCCACCGATTTGACAAGCTTAGTTATCTACCAATTGATAGGCAAGATAATCCAGGTGGTCCCCAGGAACGACTGACACAAGATTCTGCATTCAGTGTGCTATTATTCCACCAAATCAGTATATTAATTAATGTAAAGGAAAGTAATTAATATTATGCACAATACACCATTGTACACATAATGAATAATAACATCAAATCAATCAACATCAATTCACAACAAACAACACAATCAACACAACAACTATGTTAAATTTAAATGGAGAAAAATACATTAGGATCACTCACCTATATGATCAGTGAGATGGATTCTATTCGAACTCTCACGTACAATCGAGGACACTACATATTTCCTAAACCATGTATTTATAATAAGTTCTTGATTTAACACAATTTAACAGTATGGGCCCACTTCTAATCGATCAGATTCTTGATTCATATGAAAGATCACACCATATTTAATTTAATTCTTTCCAATCATATCTTTTACATAGGATTAGAAACCTCGCAACCCAATGTGGGGCCCACTTGATCAAATCAAGTGACTGATTACCATTTAACGACACTTAATTAGTTTAGGTATGCATAGCGTACATGAATCTTAAATTATAATGAACTCATCAAATCATATTATAAAATTTATAAGTAAACAGATCTGTTCATGTTTAGACATATTTTGACTTTAACAATTTTGATATCAAATTTGGGAGTTTTCCTTCAATTAGGGTTTAACACCTTGATTAACCCCTTCGGTCAGATCCAAACTGTCTAATTGATATTCCCCCTCAACATTAATCTAGAAAGGCCAATAGATCAGTTAGATTAGACCAATCTAGGTCCACATCTACATCCTTATATGATTTTAAACCAAATTTTCTCTTGACTAGTGTGGCCCACCAAAAGACCAAATTAACCTAATATTCAGAATCTACATGTAATTAGATCCCAAAAATCATATTGATGGTGTAGATCAGATTCGACCCATCCAATGACCCCACACAGGTTTTAATATATTATTTAATAGCTTATATCAAACTAAAATAATATGATCTATTTGGATCAGATTCCACCCATCTAGGTGGCCCACACTAATCTTTACGCTAAGAAAATGCGCACAAAAGAATGTCTTCTACTGCATACCACATTTTGATCTTTATGATGAATGTTCACCTAATCCAAGTCGTTCATGTTGAAGATCTAATGAATTTGATATTTTGTCCTGTCTCTTAGGGCTCTTATTCTTAAGTTTTTAGTAGTTTAGTTTGTCACTACGATCATGCTAGATTGACTTCGCTGTAGTTACCATTCCCATCTGTTGCTTGACCAGAAGGTAGACCTTAGTTCCAAGACATCGTCCACCCATATATAGCTTGTAGTCTTTGGCAGTAATTAATGCCCTAAAATGAGCTTTTAAAATGCATGGATGGTGTAGATGTAAGATACATACATCACAGTGGCCCCAAAGTTAGGGATCCACCGACCTCAGTGGATCCAGGGATCCACCTAAACCACGGCCACCAGATCCCCACTTGATGTGAAGGACATAAGGAGATGCTATCTTACCAAGGAGATTTTTTTTTTTTAAAAAAATTTTAATTTTTTTTGCACAGGTGTGTGACATCTGCACGGTTCATCATGTAGATTGAATCATCCACAACACCTATTTTGCTTAGGACGCTCAAGCTCAAATGGGCCCATAAATCAGCCCAAAAAAACTCAGACGGGCCCGACTAAAGGGTATGATGTCACGTTGCGAGCAAAACCTCTAAGTTCGTGCATTGTCGCCTTCTTGAGTTTTGGATAAGGCTGATTGCTGTAATTTCTCTTCATCCCAGTGAGTCACACCTAATGAACGGAATTGATGAGAGAGAAAGACCATGGTGGCCCAGCATACAAACCTATGGTTGGCATTCCATCTCATCTTTCCCTATGGTGTAGCCCATATGAGTTATGGGTCTGGATGAATTTTGGTCCCAGGACCTAGCACCGAAGAGTTCACCTGATGGATGGAGTGGATTTCACCTGAGGTCCCATCTAGCTTATGGATGTCCCAAAAATCAGCTGCATTTAGAACTTGGGTGGGCCACACCATAAAAAAAACCATGTGCAATCATGCCTAAAACATTTAAAAGCACTTGGAGGGGCTCACCTGAGTTTTAGAATTTCCAGAAATTTAGTGTGGGCCCTCATCCAAGTGAGACACCCACAATGGATGTGTTGGACTGTAAGTTACAGTCCACCCAGTGGATAGCTTACAACCTTTCATGTTGCTTGTGACATCCAACCCATCCAATAGGTTGCCTTCATCTTGAAAATCACCTTCTGTAAAAATAAACCGTATCCACTTATCAACTGGAGCACACTTGTATTTTTCTATTTATCAATGGCTAGACATTGTTTTCTATGGTGTGGTTCATCTTATGTGTAGATATGCCTGATTTTAGCAATAGGTGTTCCTTATAGTAGGGCCAACCTATTGGAAGGGTTGGATGTTGCATGCACTTAATAGGCCGGAAGTTTTTCGCTGCATGGACCGCACTTTGTGGTTCAACCAGTTGGACTTGATACACCCCCCCCCCCGCCTCTCTCTCTCTCCACACACACCCCAACCAAATGGGCTTGTGGTGGTTCAACGTTTAGGGCTAGACTTGGGCTGTACTGTTTTGGCCCGTTACAAGCTCAGGTTGGGTTTGGGCCTTCTTTAAACAATGTGGGCCCAGCTTGGAGAGAGCTTGGCCCGGTCCTAACCGGGCCCATTGACACCCTATTTTGATAGAGGAAAGCACTGATACTCGGGCAGAGCGTGATGGATGATGCGCAGGTACTTAGAAATTACTTGGAATTTGCACATTTATCGGAAGGTTGAAAATAAGGGGAAGAAAAAGAAGCAAAAGAATCGAACGGTCCTATTGCAACAATGCAAGTGTCCATGAACCAGAGGCTACGCTTGGTCAACCAATTGATTTTGCACACGGCACCCAGGCACAGAGATATATGCTGTGGGGTCCATAGAAATTTCTGTGACAAATCCACTCCGTCCATCTATTTTAGAAGACAACAATGAGACAATGAGAAATGAATATAAAAATCACCCAGATCCAAAACTCAGGCGGGCCATATCACACGAAACAGTGGGGATTGAACGCATGAGGGTGACATTAGTTTTGTATCGGGATGATATTTGTGCCTATAGTTTATCTGAGTGGTAATACTCTATGAACGGTTTGGATGGCATATACACATCATGGTCAGCTCCAGGAATGTTTCAATGGTGATGTTTCCATTTCTACTGTTTCATTGTGGCCCACCTGAGTTTTGGACCCGACTGATTTTTATAGTCTTGTCCTATTGTGGCCTTTAAAAATAGATGGATGGTGTAGATTTGTCACAGACATCTCTGTAGGCCCACACAACCCCAAGCAATCAGAGGCAATCCGTTCACCTTAGCCGTGGGTTCTTGGCATGAGTTAATGCCTGCGTCTTGATTCCTGAGGTAGGTCTCGGCCGGATTTTGAATTGTTTTGGGCCAACTTTCGGGCTGGGCCTATTCAAAATTCTGATTTTTAAGGCCCGAGCTGAGTCGAGCCGAGCTTTGCCCCGATCGAGCTAGGCTCGTTCATTGACCACCCTGGCTTGTTTTCGGCTTGGCTCAGCCTTCGAGTTGGACTGACATGTTCAAGCGGGCTCAACTAAGCTTTCAAGCTAAGTCATAGCTTGACAAAAACAAAATTTTAAATAAGCCCAGCCCAAAGCCCAGCCTAAAACTATTAAAAATTGGGCCTAAATGCAACCCAAGGCGCATTTACATCCCCCACTTACTTTTATAGATAGTTTCACCTCTCATTTCCTTGCTCACTTATGATGTGGGACTAAAAAACATACTTTTCCAACCGAGTCAACCGAATCGAGCCAAATTGAGCTTTGATCGAGCCGAGCCGAGCCGTATCGAACTTGGCTTAGCTCGAGCTCAGCTTGAAAATCATTTCGAGCTTGGAAAAATGGCTTGGCTTGGTTCGAACCCAGCCTCCGAATCGAGCTGGTTTGAGCTAAGTCTAGCTAACCGACCTAGGTTGGCTCATGAACAGCACTACATATAGCTTCCTTTTTATACGTTTTGACTTTTGAGAGGTGTGATGCACACGTATTCAAGGTCCGGGCCATTCATCAGCCACGCCCAGCCTCGTAGGGTAGGCTAATACGTGGATCAAGTAAGCACAAATGGATGTTGACCACGGGTGATTTCTTTTCACTGTCCATTTTAGGGAGCGGATTTGGTCAGGCCAAAACTGCAGGGCCCACCTGATGTATGTGTTGTATATCCATGCTTAGAGCCGAGCACAAACCAAGCCAGCTTAGTTAGCTCGCTCGATTTGACTCGAACCAGCTCAATTCAATTCGATTTGAAGGCTACATTCGAACCATGCTGAGCCATTTTTCCAAGCTTAAAATGATTTTCAAGCCAAGCTCGAGCTAACCCAAGCTCGATTTGGCTCGGCTCGAAGTTCGGCTCGATTGAAGCTCGATTCAACTCAACTTGGCTCGACTCGGTTGACTCACTTGTAAAAAACTAAATAAAAATATTTTTTAGTCCTACGTCGGAAGTGAACAGAGAAATGGGAGATGAAACTCTCTATAAAAGTAAGTGGGGGGTGTCAATGGGCTTTGGGCTGCATTTGGGCCCAATTTTAAACGGCTTTAAGCCCAACTTTTGGGATGGGTCTACCAGGCTCGAACTCGGCTCAAATTGGGCTCGAACTTGCTCGAAAGCTCAGTCAAGCTAGCTCGAATATTTCAGTCCAGCTCGAAGGCTGAGCCGAGCCAAACACGAGCTAGGGTGGTCATTGAGCTAGCCTAGCTCGAACAAGGCTCAGCTTGGCTCGTGCTCACCTCTATACTATGCTGTCCATCCATTTTGCCAGCTCATTATAGGCACGGAACCAATAAATAAAGCAGATCCAAATATCTGGGACCATACCACATATAACAATGGTGATTGAAAGCTCACCATTCAAATATTCCAAGGGCCCACCTTAATGTTTATTTGCCATCCAATCTGTTGATAAGTTCACATAGGCCTGGATGAAGGGAAAACATAAATATCATAAGTTCACACAGGTCTGGATGAAGGGAAAACATAAATATCATCTTGATCCAAAACTTTTGTAGCCCACGAGAAGTATTTGATGGTCAATCACCACTGTTTCCTGTGGTGTGGTTCTCGTTATATTTGAATCTCCTTCAGTTTTGACCCCATGCCCTAAAATGAGCTTAAAAAAACGGATGGACGGCATGGATATACAATACATACATCAAGGTGGTCCCCACGATCATGGCCTGACTCAACTCGGTGTACCCTACCCTGACCCAATCCACTCCCATGTTTTCATACTGAATGTGGCTACCTGATTAAAGATCGGACTGAAATTTCTGGTCAGGGACCGTAGAAGACGCGTTGGGACTTTTAGCCGTTGGAACTGGTCCGTTTCATTGGCCCAAGCCGTTTATATAATGGGCCTCATGGTTGATGGACGGCCAATAATAATAATAATAATAAAATCTCATATTTCTGCGATCCAACGGTGAAGACATGGACCTTGCCACTAGTCTAGCCTGGTCCAGCCACTTTGGGCCAGGTACAACTCGAGCTTGAGAACCATGGCTTCCTAGATTTTAGGCCCAAAAATTAATGGGCTGGATCATGGATTTAAAGCTCAGTGACTCGGTGGGCTCATTTGGTCTTGAGTCGAGTCGCAACTTGGAGGGGTGAATTCGCCTGACTGCCCAGCTGAATGGTTGTATTGATATGCATCAAGTCTGAGTCGACTCGGACAACTGAGTCTTAAAACCATGGGCTGGGGTGTGCTTCCATTGGGTACTACCCTCAGCATGGGCAGGGGCTCTGAGTGGCCGTCGTGATGTATGGGTTTTATCCACACCGTCCATCCATTTTTCCATATCATTTTAGGGTACAAGCCCAAAAATTAGGTAGATCCAAGGATCAAGCGGACCATACCGAAGGCAGCAGCAGTGATGACACTCACCATTGAAGCCTTTCTAGGGCCCACCATGATGTTTATTTGACATCCAACCTGTTCATAAGGTCATATAAACCTGGATTAAAGTAAAACAAACAAACATCAGCTTGATCCAAAACTTGTGTGGCCCCAAGAGACACAACATGAAATTTGATAAGGAGAAATGGGTGGGGTTAGGCCTTCTATCTTTGTTCTTTCTTATGTAGACTATAACAAGCATTGGTTGCCCAAAAGACACAGCTAACATGGGTTTGCATGGTACTTCCCACACTAGGTCATGATCAACCCACATGCCTACATGGTTTGTTGCAGCCACTCCATGTACACTTATTGTGCTGTCTCGGCTCGACCCGTCGCGGATGCTAAATGTTGGATTTTCTTCGAAGAGGACGAATCGACGGGTCACATCCAACTTAGATGTATGCCTAAATTATTTTTCTAAGAAGATCACATGACAAATGCCATCATTTGTTTTTATCAGGCTATGTTTGTTTTTTGCTGTACATTTGAAATGAAAACAATATTTGCAGACCCTACTTTGATGTCTTTTTTTCGAAAATAATGGTGCGAAATTCTTTTTTCATTTTCAAGAAATTGAGTTTGAACGGTTGTGTTATTAGCTAATATTCAATCAAATATTGTATAGTAGGCAAATTGAAATTTCAACGAAATCTTATTACTATACATTTCTCTTTTGTTACTTAGATTAGGAATCTGATTATGGAATTGATTTTCTCTCTACTCTATAAATTCATTAGATGTAAAGAAATATTTTTTAAATTCATTTTTTACCTTTAATTTATTTTCATACATTGAAAAAATGCAACCATTTGATCATTGAATTTTTTACATTTTTATATGAATTCATAAAAAACTTTGCTGTAAACCAAACACATGAATTTTATTAGGAGTCATTTGGCATCATGGATTTTTGAGCAGTTAGAAATTGAAATGCAAAATTTTCAATCCAAGTCATGTTAGCACTTACTGAAATCTTAGACTTCATATCCCACTTGGATTATAAATCCTCAATAAGACTTTTTTTAAAGTTTAAGAGAAAGGTAGGATGCAAAATCCTGAATTTTCGGTCATCTCTAACTATCACAACTATCCTCTCCTCCTCTTCAATGAGGGCCTCCTTAAGCCAAAATTTTAGGATATGAGCCTAAAATTGAAGTATATTAGCACAAAATTGAAGTATACCCAAAGCTCATCTAGACTATTCCATAGAAAAAAGTGCGAATTAAACACCTACGACTGAAAACTTCTTGTAGGTTAGAGAAGTTTTGGATCAAGTTCAACTTCTTGTAGGTTACAAAAGCTTTTGGATCAAGCTGATGTGTGTTTTCCTTCATCTATGTTTGAGTGACCTTATGAACACGTTGGATGACAAATTAGGAACTTGTTGGGGTTAGAAGTCCCGCTGTGAAAGCAATCAAAGCAGGTGAGGAACAAACTCAATGGCAATCACACAAGCAAATCGACACACACAAGAAGCAATCCGAATTTTACGTGGAAAAACCTCTCGTGAGTAAAAAACCATGGTACAAAGCGACACCAATCCACTATAATATCAGAAGTTACAAGAGATAGAAGAAACATACTCGGATTACAGCCTACAAGAGAAATTTCAAGCTAACAAAGCTAATTCTCACATGAGAATGATAAACCCATCCCTTTCCCTCATCCTGGAGAACTCCAAGCTTCCACATAGCTCTTTCTCTTACCTTAGAACTCTCTCAATCCCTTGGCCCATTGGCGACAAACCTTATCCTGAATTATATCTCTTTAAATAGGAGAAAATCGAAATTAGAAACTCATTGTGCAAAAACCGCGCAAGAAACCAAGTCAAAAAAGGAAACTATCGGTCGGCCGGATGCCCATAAAAAGGTTTCAGCACTTGCTACTGTCTTGGCTCTATCGTGACAGACCAGTTGGTGGCCTTCATGCATGGAGATTAGAGGCGTCCAAACTCAAGAAACTAGGAAGGTTTCAACGATGGAGGTTATTATCCCCATTTCTTCCCCCCCCGTGGTGTGGTTTGGTTGAGTTTTGGATATGGATCAATTTTGGGCTCACGCCCTAAAATAAGCTAGAAAAAACAGATAGAAGGTGTAGATAAGACATACTAACTGATTGGCTCCACAAAGTTTACTAAGTACACAATCCACTTTCATATGGCTTTTGTTCATGTTAAATAAGGTTGGATATTAGATGGCTGGGACTTCTAACATGGGAAACTTTTGGAGTATGTTGGTGGGGTCCACAAGACAACAAAAACATGGCCACAATTGTATATCATACATATCTTTGAAGCTCGGATTATATAATTTATGTTTGGAACTTGTGGGACCCCAATGCATCTAAAGTCCACATGAAGCTTGACCCAGTGTTTCAGGAGGCCATTTTAAGGACGTAGCCAATTTTTACTCTTTATGAACATAGAAAGATTCATGTATGGTATATAGAGCCTTTCAAAAAAAGCCAAGAGTTAAAAAATTAGTGTAAAGATCTTTAAAATATTCTAAAGATTTTTTAGTAAATTTTCTTTTAATAGACTTAATAATTATCTAAAAGATTTCTAAACTTCCATTAGATTAATGCCAAGTGGCTGTATCCAAACCATTATTGTAAGGAGATGTGACTGTTTCTTAAGTCTATATTGATGGGGTTTTCCTCCTCAGTCAAGGGGAGAGATGGTGCAGCCTGAGTGTGGTCGGGCGTCTGGACTAAATTCTGGTCAGGTGACCGAAATTCACTTAGATGAGGCTAAAACTTGCTGGACTGTTTTTACAACAGTCGGGCGCCAGACGATCTGGTGATCGGGCGCCCGACCATGTCGGTATGGGCGCCCGATATTCGGATTTTTCTCTTAAAGATTGCTGGAACGTTTTTAGCTTGGGCTGGCAGCTCGACCCGATGCGGACTGCTTATATGCAGTTTCCTATTTGAGTTCTAATTCTTCCAGTTTCTTACTTAAGGGGTTTCAAATCGGGGTTAGGTAATCTCATTAAGGTGTTTTTACAGTCCAAGGTGAGAAAGAGAGAAAAAAAGAGGAAGAGAGAAAGAGAAAAGAGAGAGAGGAAGCTTGTAGAAGGGAGAAGTTGCTTGAAGAGGAGTTCTTTTGCGCAACTGTCGTCTCAGCACTTCTATGTCCTCGTGATCGGTAAGATCCTCCTATTTTTATAGTTCTCTTATTGTTTATCCGTTCCTACGTGGGTGAAGAAAGTTTAATCCAAGCGATGTGTGCTGATGATCGGTTGTAAACAATTCTCTGAGATAATAGATTGTTGATCTGGACTAGGTCCCGTGGTTTTTACCTCATTGGAGGGTTTTCACGTAAAAACTCCTTGTGTCGTGTGGTTAATGCTTTATTCTTGTTTATTGCATTATCATAGTCCATAATCTTAGTGTTTTGGGGGGGTGAGATCCGAAGGCTTATGTGAAACGCACCCAACATATATGAGGATGAGCGATCCTCTTTCAGGAGGTACCTTAAAAGTTATATGCTATTGAGTTCCTTGAGTAATACAAGCATCTCTTCTTAGGGCATATCTTGCTAGCTATAAATGCATATAAGATGGTGGTAAATAAGTATTAATGAGTTACTTTGATATTTGTCTATGCTGATGTGTTGGTTTTGAAAAGAGACTTAATTAGGTCATTATATTTTGTGGGCCTCACCATAATCTATATATTTCATGCGTTTACTATTCATTTTAGTAGGCTACTTTAGGCCATGAGCCAAAAAAATGAGGCAGATCCAAAACTTTTGTAGGCCCCTGATAATGTTTTCAATGGTAGGCGTTCAATCCCCACTATTTTATATGATGTGGCCCACTTGAGCTTTGGATCTACCTCATCTCTTGGCCAGTTAAGCAAAAAAGAGTTATGAGTGTGGGTGTGCATAATCTACACTTGTTAAAGCACTCATAGCATTATATGAATGAGCTCACCCCAAAAAATCAAACATAGGCCGGAGCTCAGCAATTAGAGGAAGAAAAGCTTTTTGGATTGCTCATGGGGTGATTGAGAAGTTCATTCAAGCCATATGCGCCCACATGTATTTGGGCCATTCATTAGGTAGGAGGTAATGTCTGGTTCATGTCGACAATGTTGATTGCTAAAAAAGGTTGAACCTTTGAATTGGATCATGTATCATGTGGGCCCCACTTAAATTACCCATGCCGCTCAAATATCACATAGATCTTACAATTGTAGCCATCTGATCATTGTTGTATAAAATGTATGGGCCAATTTGATTATAAAAACATATGTCTAATCGTTAATTTGGACCACCGGTTTGGTGGGCCGTGCCTTTCATCGATTTTGGATGAGCATAGCATCCAATAAATGGTGAGGAAAATGGATTGCCCATTGATTAAGATGGAAATGGTCCATTAATCAATCTTAACACCATCAGTCATTTGGGCCCCATGTTTGGGTTACGGATGCTTCTCAATAATAACTTTGATGAGATAGTTCTAACCATCCAATGAATGGCAACAAAATGGACAATCCAAATTAATATAATAAAGGGAGCAGATTCGGTGCGACCCTTACAATGGGGATTTCTCTCTTGCCACCCGGACGATCTCTACCATTTGCTCAATGCCAAGTAAAATGGACGATCGAGATTGATTACAAAGAAGAGTTCCCATCGTTTATATGATCCATCAACCTTGTAAACCTCACCTTGGATTGCACATATAGCGGATGGGCCTCACCCAAGACGGTGGGGCCCTTACCCTGGGATTACCGTGGGACCATCTCTATGTATATATTATGCATCTACACCGTCCATTCATTTTTTCACATCATTTTAAGGATATTATCCAAAAAAATGAAACAGATCCAGCTATCAGGTGGACCATACCATAGGAAACAGTGTTGATTAGGACTTGTTTTCAAATTTAGACCCCTAAAAGGAAACAATGGTGAGTGAACGCCCACCATAAAAAAAACAAACTTCCTAGGGCCACAATAATGCCTACCATAAAATTTCATTTCCATCAAACCCGTTGATAAGGTCAAACAGACGTAGACGTAGAGGAACTACGAATTTCAGATTGTGCCAAAACTTTTGTGACCCACAAAAAGCTTTTAATGGTCGTTAACCACTGTTTCCAGTGGTATGGTCCACTTGAAATTTCGATCTACTTAAAATTTGGCATCACATTCTAAAATGACATGGGAAAACGGATGGACGGCATGGATATACAAAAAATTCATAAAGGTGAGCTCCACACGGTAAGGTAAGTAACAACTAATCCGCTCCCGAAAATTCCTTATTTACCATTATTAAAATGTTTGAGGGGTTATGATAAAAAATACGCATATCCATCCGCAATAACTATATATATAGGTGTTGGATAGATAGGACAACTGTATAAGATACTACCTAAGATTTTAATATAATATCTTTTGTGTATATTTGAATATTGTTAATGAAATATTAGCTAATCATTCTTTAGAGAATGACAACTTGGAAATGGACGGTCCACAGCAGTACCCACATTGATCGAGTGGGCCCACATGGGCTTGAGGAGATTATTCATATCTTGTGCCTAAGTGGAGCCCACTGTGATGTTTGTGTGAAATCCATTCCGTACGTCCGTTTTTTCAGCTCATGTTATGAAGATATGCTAAAAGTGAAGCAGATTCAACACTTAAGTGGGCCACACGATCTGAAAAGGTGAGGAGGGAAATGCCCACCGTCGAAACCTTCTCGCAAGGGTTTTTGCCTCGTGTGTGTACAGTTGGCATTTTCATTCCTGCTATCAAAAGTGGAAGGCCGCGCGGATTTCCTGCAAAGCCTTGCGCAGGAAATTTCCTGGGAACCAAGGTGGGCCCACAGTGATGCTTTTTGATAAATTCACACCGTCCATCCGTTTTGGTAGCTAATTTTAGGATATAAAAACAAAAATTAACTAGATCCAACACTCAAGTGGGCCGAAAACGTGAGATTTGAACGTCCACAGTTGAACTATTTGTGGAGCCACAGGATTTTAGAATCAGAATAATATTTGTTTTTCCAGTTCATCCCAGTAGTAGTGACGTTATGAACGGTATGGATGTCATATAAACATCATTGTGAATCCCAGGAATGTGTCAAGGGTATTAATTTACCTACCCACCTTTTCCTTTAGTGAGGTCCACTTGAGTCTTGGATACAGTTTATTTTTGTTTCTATTCTCTAAAATGAGCTCTCAAAACGTATGGACAGGGTGGATTTATCAAAAAAATTACTGTGGGCCCCACCGTGGTTCCAGGCAGGAAATTCCTGCGCAAGGCTTTCGCAGGAAATCCGCGCTCATTATTCATATCCACGTGTCTCTCGACGGAAGGTCGTCCGTACACATCCACGTGTCTCTCGCGGCCAGAGATTAAAGATTTCTTTTTTGAATTAAACAAATGAAAGATATCCGGTGAATCTGTGCACATCAATCTCGACGGGCGCGGATTGGATTGCCAGTGACCCTGATGTCGGAAGCTGTGTGGGGCCCACATTGATTCATGTGACAAATCCACTAGGTCGATCTGTTTTCAAAGACTAATATAAGACAGGATTCTAAAAGTAAGATAGAATGAAAACTCAGGTGGGCCACACCAAATGAGACGGTGTGAAACGAAATTTCCACCATTGAAACTTTCCCGGAGCTGACCATGATGTTTATGTGGCATCCAAACCGTTTATAGGGTCAGTACCGCTCATAGAAAAGGCGCGGATTTCCTGCGAAAGCCTTGCACAGAAATTCCCTGCGCTGGGAACCACGATGGGCCTACAGTGATGTTTTTTCATAAATCCACCCCCTTCATCCGTTTTGGGAGCTCATTTTGGGCGTGTTTGGCGCACGGGATTAGGCGGGATTACGTGGGATGGAATTATGATATCCCACCGTCCAAATTCCGCATGTCTGTTTGGATAGAGGTGAGTTACGTTTGAAATACCACATCGAATCTTGTGCTGGAACTCCGACCGTAATGGTGGGATTTCTCAAAACCATCTTGTGTGGGCCCGATCATGATTTATGTGTTTTATCCACGCTGCCCATCCCTTTACCACCTCATTTTAGAGCATGGGCCCTAAAAATTAGGCAGATCCGAATCTCAGGTGGACCACACGACAACAAAATAGTGTTGATTGATCGCCCACCCTTAAAAACTTAAGTGGGCCCACCGTGAAGTTTATTTGCGATCCAACCTGTTCATAAGGTCACACAGACCTGGATGAAGTGAAAACGCAAATATCAGCTTGATCCAAAACTTTCGTGGCCTCCAAGAAGTTTTCAACGGTGGAAGTTCCATAGCCACTGTATCCTATGGTGTGGTCCACCTGAGATTTGTATCTGCCTCATATTTGGGCCCATGCCCTAAAATGAGGTGGAAAAATGGATGTTCAGCGTGGATTGAACAAATACATCATGGTGGGGCCCACACAACTTTGAGAGTAGCCCTTGCCTTCCAACCCACATCCAAGCACTCCACGCACTTCAATGCCAAATCCCATGTTGTTATCTCCCTTCCAAATATGGCTACCGCTGGATGCACCATCCCACGGGATTAATACCAATCCCACCAAAATGTAATAATTACCTTAAAAAGACTTCCATCGCACCGAATACCACCGAATTCCATGCGCCAAACACGCCCTTTAGGATTTGAAAACAAAAATGAACCGAATCCAAGACTCAAGTGGGCTGAAAATGTAAGATTTGAACGTCTACAATTGAAATATTTGTGGAGCCACAGGAGTTTCGAATCAGGATAATATTTGTTTTTCCAGTTCATCCCAGTAGTAGTGACATTATGAACAGTATGGATGTAATATAAACATCACTGTGGACCCAAGGAGGTTTCAACGGTAGTGATTTACTTACTCACCTTTTCCTTTAGTGAGGCCCATTTGAGTCTTGGATCCGGTTCATTTTTTCTTTTATGTCCTAAAATAATCTCATAAAACGGATGGACGGGGTGAATTTATGAAAAAGCATCACTGTGGGCCCCACCGTGGCTCCCATTGCTGGAAATTCCTTTCGCAGGAAATCCGCGCCCTCATAGAAACTATATACAAAATTATCATTACCCACACAGCTTCCGACAACAGGGTACAGGAATATCTCTGTGCCCCGGGCACAGGCAATCTGCGTCCCAATCTCACACCGCCCAAGGATTCACGGCGCGAATCCCAGCACGCAGTTGAAGATGCCGATTAGATGTCGCCGAAGGATGCGGATTGCGGGTGGCTTTTCTGATGATCATCTCGATCTCATTTATTGAGAATGGCAATGACTTGATGAGCGGCTCAGATCTCTCTAAGTTCGCCGCCACCTGGTGATCGCACATGAACGACCGCACAAGTGCACTCGAGCGGGACGAGGATTGCACACTGATCTTGCCCGTAACGACTTGCTACCGGTCGGTGCTATGTGGGCCCTACCATGATGTATATGTTTTATCCACGTCATGCATTCATTTTTCCAGCTTATTTTAAGGCATGAGCCCAAAAACGAAGTAGATCTAAATCTCAGGTGGACCACACCACAGTAAATAATGGCAGCGATTGAACACCCGCCGCTAAAAACTTCGCAGGGCCCATTGTAACTTTTATCTGCCATCACACATATCTGCATGGAGGGAAAACACAAGGATCAGCTTGATCCAAAGCTTTTGTGAATGGTCAGCATTCAATCAACACGGTTTCTTATGGTGTGGTCCACCTTATTTTTGGATCTGCCTCAGTTTTAGGCTCAGACTCTAAAATAAACTCAAGAAATGGATGGACGGCGTGGATGAAATATATACATCATGGTGGGCCCACATAGCACTGACAGGTGCTGGTAGGGTACGCAATCCTTGCCCACTTGAGTAAGTGCACTATAGGATAAAAGCATACGTGGTTGATTCACTGCAAATTGCCGACCTGGCAACCACTAGCAAGAGATCCTGATCAGTCATCAGGTGGGCCCACGATGAATCAGCTAAAGCGGATTGCGTACCGAGTAACTCACACTTAGTAAACTGTGGGGCCCACCGTGATGTATGTATCTTATCCATGCCGTCCATCCGTTTTACCAAATCATTTTAGGACAAGAGCAAAAAATTGAAGCATACCCAAAGCTCAAGTGGACCACACCACATGAAAACGTGTGAATTGAACTCATACCGTTCAAAACTTTTGAGGGCCACAACAGCTTTGGATCAAGTTGATATTTATGTTTTCCCTTTAATCTACATATAAGGTCAATCCACATATATGTGACCTTATGAACAGGTTGGATGACAAATAAACAGCCCTGTGGGCCCTGGGAATGTTTCAACGGTGGACGTAATTATCCCCACTATTTCCTGTGGTGTGGTCCACTTGAGGTTTGGATATGCTTAAATTTTAGGATCATTCCCTAAAATGATTTTTAAAAACGGATGGACGGCGTGGATGAGACACATACATCCAATATGGGCCCCACAGAGTTTACTCAAGAGCTTACCGAGTGAATACGCAATCCGCTTCCACTACTTGAATATAGAATAAATGGGGTATTTTTCTCGCTACCGTCCGCTTTCATCACGAACGTATGACCCACCCAATGAACGGATCAGCCCGAGTTTGAGTAATATTTCATATTCACTGTACCGACCTGGACGGTCTGGATCTCTCAAACTTGTGACGCAAATCTCCTCTTCCATTACTCGTCGCTTTAATCCCCACATCGCCGGTCCACCAAACCACCAAACTCGAGCTTATTAAAGAAATATGAATAAAAAAAAGAAGTTAACGTTTTTTATGTTCTGATGACGTGTCATCTATGCATATCATCTGATCCATGCAAAAGGTGGGCCGCATAATAAAAATCAACTAGACGGAAAATCAGAATGGTCTATTATTCAGGCAAGCTACGTTGCTGAAATAAATGGAGAACCGGTGTTCTGATTCGATGCACTTTATGTGGATCATTTGATGGGTAGATTTTTCCATGATTTTGAATATACGATCATCATGATAAGGACCACGATTTCAACGGATCAGATTTTATATAGATATGACAAAACCACAGAAAAAGAGACGTTGCATTAGTAAAAGGCTTACATACACGCTGTAGGTGAACAGGAGGTTTGATAATTCCACACGCGTGTGGAAAATTTAGATGTCCACACGCGGATCGTGTTCAATAATTTGATATAAGTATAAGATCTGATCTTTCCATCAGGTGAGATAAACTTCTTAGATTTTTTTTCACAACTTTTTTTCTATTTATAACCTTATGTGGGCCACGCGTATGTAAAAAGAAATGAATGGCTAGAAAAAGAACTTTGGACCATTAATTTAATTAGTACAGTTTGGCCCAAATGAAGAGAAATTTTCAGATTTCATCCAGAAGATCTAAAAATCTTGGACTTTATGAAAAGCTTAGATATCATACACGTGTTTGGATATTTTCCCGCGCGTGGATGTGTACAGATATACATGCGCGAGGAACCAGCAAACCTTTTGAACATTTTTGGAGAACCGGGAAAAGGAGCGAGAAAAGGGGAAGACAGGGTAGAGACGCCAGCGGAGAAGGTGTCGGTGGCATGATTAAAACCCCGAGGGCATTCTCGTAAATATCTCATCTCTTATGCGCTTCCGTTATTTCCCGCTTGCAATATAAGAAAGTGGAAGAAGGAGAAGAGAGAGAGACTGAGAGAGAGAGAGAGAGAGAAGAAGATGAAAGAGGTGATTCTTCATGTATACGACGTGACGAACAGCGCTTCTCCCAAAACCAACAACACCATAGTCCAAATCAACAAGATCTTCAAAGACGGAATCGGACTGGGCGGGATCTTTCACAGCGCTGTCCAGGTATGATTTTTCTTTCTTTTTTTTGGAATTTTTTTGATGGATTTTTGGTCGGGGAATGGTTAGGGTTTTGTGTTTGGTGAGGGTTAGGGTTTTTGTTTCAATCGGCATGGCTTCGGTTACTGCATGCGTGAACTAGGGTTTGGATTTCTCGTTTTCTGGTTTTCTGATCTTGATATTTTGAACAGTTTCATCTTTTCCATGGTTTGGACTTTGAAGTTCTTTAATTCATGGAAGAATGTAGTGATTGATAGTGTTGGATTGAAAAATCTGTTCTTTTTCTTTTTCTTCGCAATATCCACTTTTGGAGAACTCAAAACCACGGGGTTTTACACCGTACAGTGTAAGATGGATGTGGGAATCACTATCACAAAGAGAATTAGGGAGATGTTCCATTATACAGTATGCATGGCATGCATGTGCATCCATCCAGACTGTCTGAATCAAGGGCCTCAGCTGTGGATGGGGCATGTATCAGAAACTTCACTGATTGAGACTGCCCTGGTTTTACATTTTGATTGTTAAAGTTTTTGTGTTCAACTTCCATTTTACAGCAGCCATTTGGATGGTTAGGATATCTGGTAAGTTTAATTTTTGCCCTATGCCTCTATCCACAATGTAGTTTGAGATCGAGATAAAAACTCGGTCTGGATCGATGTATGCCTATGCTACGTGCACTGTCGGTTTCTTGCCAAAGTTCCCATACATTGTGGCTGAATCACAGTCTAGTCTACCCCAGTTACAGTAGTTATGCATGGCACAAAATTTTTCGATGGGTAATAGTAGCTGTTTTTATTGATAAGCTGCTTTGGCAAATAACAAAACAGAAAGAATACACCTAGAAACAACCAGATTACAGCGAAGACTCACAGCCCAAACATAGACGAAATTTCATGAGCATTTACATCAAAATCCCTGGTCAAAGCAGGCACCCATTCTACAAATCTCTCTTGGATTGCCCTACTATCTCTTACCACGGTCAACGCTTATTGCAAAAACATCGATTGTTGCGGTCTCTCCAATAGGACTTCTAGCAAGACGAGACGTCATGACAAAAGCGAAGACTGAAGGATCGGGCTTCTATGCCATGCTGAAAATAACTCGTTAACTGATTGAGGCATAGCCCACTGAATTTCAAAAGCTTGGAGGAAGACACACCAAATATGATGCACAAATGAGCAATGATTCAATGAATAAAAATGTGATCTATCGATTCTGCGTTGCTCATGCACAATGGCATATGTTAGGAAGAATGATCGATCTCTTTTGAAGATTATCTATTGTTAAGATTCTTTTCCGGCTTACTAACCAAGCAAAAGATGCCACCTTAGGGGGGTGCCCCCATAGAACTAGAATGCATGGAAGAATTCTAAGGAACTTGAAGTCGCTGGCTCCCTAAGCAACTTGTAGAAGGATTTAACTGAAAATTTCCCATTAGGTGACATCTTCCATACCAAGTGGTCTTCAAGAGTCGAAGAAGGATGAATATTGTCGTGCCTTTCCAAAAGTAATGCTAAGTCTGATGCCTCCTCATCTGTTAAGGCTTTTCAACAAGGGGGGCACGATACACAACCCCCACCCATGTGAGAATACCAATCGGCCACTGAAATATTCCTCATGGGTGCTAACCTTGCCAGGGATGGAAAATCTACCATAAGAGGCCTTTCTCCACACCAAGAATCCACTAAAAAGCGTATGCGATCCCCATCCTTGAGAGAAAAAGCCACACCAGTCTTGAACAAAGGAGAAACTGAATTGATGGCTTTCCAAAAGCCCGAGGCTTGATAATACGACGATGCTTTAACCTCCCAACCCCCCTTCCTTTTCTGGACGCCATATTTGGATGCAAGAACTTCTCTCCACAACTTGTTGGCTTTAGATCCAAACTTCCACAACCATTTTCCTAGGAGTGCCACATTCATGTCTTCCAACACCCTAACAGTTTCACCACCTTTTGATAGTGGTTTACTTATTTCTTCCCACCTAAGCAAGCGGAACTTGTCCCTTTCCTTTGCCTCTTGCCATTGAAAGTTGCACCTCAACTTCTCTAGACTGTTTAAAACTGACTTCGGGCAGCTAAAAAGAGACATTAAGTAGAGTGGTAGGTTTGAAAGAGCCACTTTAATAAGCGTGATATGACCTACCAATGATAAATGACGACCCTTCCGTTTGGTTTGCTTTCTTTGAAATCTTTCAATCGCCTTACTTCACAAGTGTTTCTCCGGTTTTCCTATGCATAGTGGGAGCCATAAGTAGAAGGAAAATCCCCAACTCCACCACATCCGAATAACTCCGCAAGGGTATGTGCCTCTTCGTTGGAGATCCCAATGCCTAACATTTTGCTTTTTTCACATTGATTTTTAATCCTGATACCTCTTCGATGCACCCATTAATCTTCCTCAAATTGTCCACCAACAACTATTTGCCTCGCAAAAAGGGACAGTATCGTCTGCAAATTGTAAGTGAGAAAATTCACCCCATCCTGTACGCCTTTGAAGCCATCTATGAGATCTGCTTGTTGACGTCTCTCTAACATTTTGCTTGAAGCTTTTGCTACCACCGCGAACAGAAAAGGAGAGAGGGGGTCTCCTTGCCTTAACCTCCACGAAGCATTAAACAGGCCTTTTGGTGAAATGAAGCCAATGAGAAGCATATTAACGCATCCAAAGAATCCATTTGTTACGACAATCAATCATTCTTAACTATATTCAAGGAACCCCTAGTCTACATGATTGTAGGCCTTCTCAATGTCTAGTTTGCAAACCATACTTCTTTTTCTTTCCTTGTGTCTTGTATCGATACACTCATGTGCAAGTAGCACACTATCTAAAATCTGTCTATTTGCGATGAAAGTGCCTTGATTCTCCAATATGACCGAGGCTAGTGCCACTTTGAATCTCGATGAGAAGATTTTTGCCAAAATCTTGTAGGGGCTGCCGATTAAACTAATTGGACGAAAATCTTTTAGAGTTTCAGCTCCTTTCTTGGGAATGAGAGCAATGAATGTTGCTCCGATTCCTTTTGTGAGCTTGCTTGTTTCAAAGAACTCTTTCACAAACTCCACTACATCCTTCTTGAGAACCTTCCAAAAAACTTCATAAAAGGCCATGAGGAAACCGTCAGGGTTTGGGGCTTTATCTCTACCCAAGGAATCAATTGCTGAATTGATTTTTTCCTCCGATACCGGTCTCTCAAGAAAGTTCCTGTCCACAGGGGAAAGACATTGGAACAACAAATTATCCAATAAAGGTCTCCTATTACTAGCTATTAGCCTTGAGTAGAAACTCACAATGGTCAGACATATTTTATCCTTCTCTTCAATTCACTCACCATGAACCATCAAACTACCAATGTGATTGGTGTGAGCACTTGCGCTAGGAGAAAGACATTGGAAGAACAAATTATCCAATAAGACCTCCTATTACTAGCTAGTAGCCTTGAGTAGAAACTCACAATGGTCAAACATATTTTATCCTTCTCTTCAATTAATTCACCGTCAACCATCAAACTACCAATGCGATTGGTCTGAGCACTTGCGCTAGGAAGTGGAATTGTAGGTTCTATTTCTGCCATGGATTGCTAACTTGATGATCATGACCTCTTCAAAAAATGCAAACATTGTTAGCCTAATTGACTTTTAGCTTTCAGTTTTAGTGTCGGAAAGTCAATCTTGGTGCAGCTAATGGACCGTGTTTAAGTCCTATGGTACATGAACAGTCCCAAACAAAACCTTGAAAGAACTGAATTTCGGGTTCAAATTGATTTTCAACTCTATGATTTGGCCTATATTCGGGTGTCAAACATTGTCAAAATACAAAGGAATAGGTTCCCTTTTTTTAATGGTGGGCATTCAATCCCTACCTTGTGGCCCACGTGAGATTTGGATTAGCCTCATTTTTGGGACATGCCCTAAAATGAGCTGGCAAAACAGATGGATGGCATGGATATACAACATATACATTGAGGTGGGGCCCACGTTCAAGGCCTCACCCGAATTGCGTAGCGTAGCACACACTACTAACCTCGTTGGTGTGTTGACGTGGCAAAGTTCTGTGGGCCCCACCATGATGTATGTGTTATGTTCGCACCATCCATCCATTTTTCCAGATTATTTTAGGGCATGAGCCAAAAAATGAGGCAAGTCCAAAGCTCAAGTGGACCACATCATAGAAAACAGTGGGGATTGAATGCCTACCATTGAAAACTGCTTGGGGGCGACAAGTTTTGGATCAAGTTGATACTTGTGTTTTCCTTTCATCTAGGTCTATGTGACCTTATGAACAGGTTAGATGGAAAATAAACATTATGGTGGGCCCTAGGAAGGTTTCAACGGTGTGCATCATTGTCTCCACTGCTTTCTATGTTGGTGTCCACTTGAGCTTTGGATCTGCCTTATTTTTGTGCTCATGCCCAAAAATTATCTGGCAAAATGGATGGACGGTGTGGATATAAATACAAATACATCACAGTGGGGCCCACAAACTTTGCCATGTTAACACACCACCAAGGTCGGTGGTGTGCGCTACACTACGCAATTTGAGTCCCACCTAATCCGGGCCTGTAAAAAATTGTAAGCTAGGCATATATTAGCTCAAAATTAACTAATTAAATTATGGAACCATTGTTGCAAAGTCACAATCCCAAAATCAAATTGTTTGAATGATTTTAGTCGTTATTTTGCAGACACTTATTATTATTATTATTTTTTGAAATAGTGCCGTTTGATATTTTCATTCTTCACTGTCCAGTAAATGTCCACGATCCATTTGTGGGATAAGTGCTGATAGATTGGATGAATTTGAGGCTGATTTGGGGCATCGTGTGGCCCGCCAAATTGGTGACACTAGACATCTGAATTTAATTTCAATTTTTTCTCAAGATTTATTGGGGAAGTGATATCAAATTGTTAGATATAGAAATTACATGATAGGACACAAAAGCTTTTGGAGTTTGTATGTTGAAATGAAATGTATGCGAGTCACGAGGTATGTAATACACCAATAATGTAAATAATAGTAAAACCTACAAATGTGAGATGATTTGGTATAACATTTATACTAATAAATTTATCATTGATATTATATAGTTAGAAAATTAAATATAGAAGGTTTGCAGTCAATCTCAAGTTGTTAGGTCCATAAATTCATCAGACAGCCTGATACAACATTCTCATGAAAGAGTGGACCGTGACACTACCATAAACATGTTCAAAACAAAAAACGAATGCATATTTAGAATATTTATATGGGTTTTTTTTAGATATTTTTCTAGAATTTTTAGAGCAAAAGAAAAAAAATCAACTGATATAGGAGCGCATTGGCCGATACTCCGTATCAGTAGAGGTGGTGACTGTTACGCCACCATTACTGATGTGAAACACCTTGATAATAACTGTTAAAAAATCATAACGAGCAACGACTTCAACCGCATGCAACAATGTCGCATCTATTGCATAATTGGAGTCCTTCCGCTCAACCCACAAAATTCCACGAGAACATCACCATCGCTCTTACGACAATCCCTGCAAGGTTGGGATTACCTAACAAGCACCCGTTACGTTGGGATTGCCAAACAGGCACTTGTCAAGGTTTATTTTCAGGGAACCAGGACCATCGTTCTACTGCTCGTCACAGTGATAATTCTCGATCTCGGCAATTTCTTGGGAGATTTTCAATTTTTGAGGTTCTTTTTTTTCCCCCCGGAAAAATCTCACTGAAAATAAAAATATTTAAAAATGTGTAATGTAATAAATATATTTTAAATCTATGTTTATATAACTAATTCTTTCAGTTTTTTAATAGTATTTTTGTCAAAATATTTGCAATATTATCACGATAATAACGCAATATTATTAAATCTGCTGATATTTTGAAAATACTGTGATAATATTGTTTAGTATAATTTCTGTGATATTATCACTAGATTTTCAAAATCTCAGCGATTTGTCACACTGTTGCCTGTCAAGAAATTACACCGACTCCCAATTGGATTCAAAAGCTGAATGAGGAATACCTTTAAATATAGAATCAACCTTACCAAGTCGTAGTTTAACCACCCAATAAAGTTGAGAATAGATCACACACCTGAGACCCTCCCTTTAAAGATCCTCTTATTTCTCTCTGCACAAATTACCCACATAACCACAAACGCCACCCTATTCCACAAAGATTGACAGCAGGATCCCCAAGAAAGGACCAACCAGCCCAGCATAAGATTCAAAACAGACTCCGGGAGGACCACTGTCACACCAAATTTCTTGAAGGCATACCTCCATATTTTCCCTAGCAACATTGCAGTGGAGAAATGTGGAACGTCTATCAGGGAGCATCATGCCTCTGCATTGGAGATGATCAGCAGTGAGTCTTTTGTCCAAACTAGCAACCTGCGCAAAAGCTCTGAATCACACAGGAACCTTTGTCTTCCAGATCATCCTATATGGGTTCTGAATGGGTGTTCCTTGACTTTACAGGAGACAGGATAAGCATTGGTCAAGAAAATTCCCTCCGCTTATGCTGTCCATATTCTCCTAGCAACCTGCGCAAAAGCTCTGAATCACACAGGAACCTTTTCCTTCCAGATCATCCTATAGGGGTTCTGAATGGGTATTCCTTGACTTTACAGGAGACAGGATAAGCATTGGTCAAGAAAATTCCATCTGCTTATGCTGCCCATATTCTCCTATCAGTGCCATTGAGAGGAATGTAAATGCCTCGAAGAAATTCCATGAAACTCCAAATGCTCTGATTTCATTATCTTTAAGGTTCCTTCTGAAAGATGGACTGTGGACAATTGTCCTGCTGGCTCTCTGAAAAGAGATGCTACAATAGCGCCTTTGTTGAGGTTGATGAGGTATACCACCTTGAAGATCTGGCAGAGAGGAATTTCCCTGGACCATGGGTCATACAAAATCAAATCTTGCTGCCATCTCTAACTCTAAATTGTAGTAAGACTGGAACAAACAATTTGAGCCCATGAAAAAGACGTCCAAACGTTCGACCCAGCTATCCCACCCATTTTCTGCACTTCCATTCTTCTTAATCAGAATGTTTCTCAGCAGTGATGATTCCCCAATCCCAACCCCCCCCCCCCCCCCCCCCCCACCACGAAAAAAAAAATAATAATAATAATAAAAATAAAAGTCTGGTTTATCTTTGGTGATTCTGAAAAGCATGCCACTTCTGTTGGCGAGCATCCGAAAATTTGGAAAATCTGAAAGCCATATTTCAATTGTGATTTTTTTGGGATGCCCCTAATAGCCATCAGATGGCAAGTGCTTTTCTTTGTTTAGATTCTATTGCAATGGGAACATTGATGAGTTGATCCGCATTATCTCAAGCTTTAGGAGCAATGTTGTCAAATGGCATAAGCGATCGCAGCGATCACTTATGCCTAATCGCTTATGCGATTGCACAACTTTGTTGTTGTTGTTGTTGTTGTTTTTTTTTTTTTGGGAAAAAGATAAAAAGTAAAAAAATCGAAAAAAATGAAAAAGTATGTGATGGCATATGCGATCGCTTTATGCGATGTGCGATGGCATAACATCCATATGGCATATGCGACCATCGCATATGCCATATGGATGGCATTATGCGATTATGTGTTCGCTTTTGACTACATTGTTTAGGAGATGGTCAGAGGTATCTCAGGCAAAGTGCTCTACTTACACAATCTTCGACCTGCATTATCTTGAGTTGATGTGGATATGATTTCAATAAAGATGATTAGGGAAACTAAAAAATTCTACCATGTCATCTTTTGCTGCTGACAAAAAATTACATGATCAGTGAATGAGAGATGGGATGTAGATGGGTTGAATTTGGTGCTTTTGTTTCCCATGATGTTTCAATCTTGAGTTGATGTGGAGATGACTTCAATAAAGATGATTAGGGAAACTAAAAAAATTCTACCATGTCATCTTTTGCTGTTGGCAAAAATCATGTGATCAGTGAACGAGAGATGGGATGTAGATGGGTTGCATTTGCTGCTCTTGTTTCCCATGAGGTTTCAATCTTTCATTTCTCAATGTCCAATGTTGACTTTTCCATTATGTTTTTTTGTTCTTCAAATTATGTTGAGTGGTAGCATGCGATTTTGTCAGGTTTATGGAGATGAGGAGTGGTCATTTGGATTTTGTGAAATTGGCACTGGAGTTTTTAGCTGTCCTCCGGGCAAAAACCCTATGTATACCTTTCGCGAAAGCATCATCCTTGGGAAGACGAGCTCTTCAATCTTCAAGGTAAATCAGTTTCTGAGGGAGCTTAGCAGAGAGTGGCCTGGAAACTCGTATGACCTGTTGTCGAAAAACTGCAACCACTTTTGCGATGAATTCTGTGAAAGGCTTGGTGTGCCAAAACTTCCAGGTGAAATGCTGTTTCTTGTATTCATTTTGAATTATAGATAAAAGACTTCATATGATTTGAAGAATGTCTATTTTGTGCTGCAAATTTGAAGCCTATCTGGATAACTTGTCTCAGTCATCATAGCAATCGGGATTAGTTCCCCTAAACCGTGAATATGCAACGTGATCCTTATCTAGTCTAGGCTAGGGAAATTTCCTTTTCTTAGATACAGCCTTACATTGAATTTAAAAGGTACCGTTGATAGACCATTTGCTTCCTAGCTGTTGGATTACTTCTGATCATCAGATGCTGCACAACTTGAAAAAGAGGAAAAGGTGAAGCTATGCCACACAGAACTTTTCACCAGTGGGATTTATAGGCATTGCACCTCTAGATTCTAGAAGAATCACTGTCCTAGGGGCTATGCTAGAATCACATTGCAGGAAATTAATAACTTTCTTTCAATTGATATGCAAAGGATCAAGCATTCATTTATTGTTATCTAAGTATGACCTCTTGCCTTAAAATAGTCTATTTATTCCATCTAGAATAATTGGAAAGAAATCTCAAGAGTATTCTATGCTTATTTCTGATTGGTAATGATAAATGCTTAATCCAACTCAAACATATATTAAAGGGAATGCTTAGACAAGGAAACTGAAATAAAGAGTTCACTTCTCAGAAGAAAACAGACAATACGCTGAAAAAGAAGTAAAAGATAAACAAGAAGAAAGAAGAAGACCACTTCTGATGTCACAGAGAATAGAAAATCCGTACAGATCGACAGCAACTGTTGACCAATAAAATAATAATTTTAAGTTCAACAATCAATCAAGGACAAGGATACAATAGAAATCTCGCTGACAGATTCCTTTTCAAATAGCCTCTATTTTTCCATAAATAATGGGGGCAGAATCCTGTGCAGCTTTGAGGAATGTTTCCTTTCACACGTGCAGAAACTTCTTTCTGAACGCCTACTACTGTAATTGTTGCAGGATTTTCAATGATAAAGTTGACAGTCGCTTTTTTAACTGGTAAGGGGGTGTTTGGGGCATGGTATTAGATGGGATTAGGTGGGATGGAATTGCATTTGGTTCCGTGCAAATTCCATATGATGTTTGGGGAGGATGGGAGGCTTGGGATTAGGTGGGATGGAATTGCACTTGATCCCATGTGGGATTTCCATGGGATTTCAAAATCCCACACACGTGGGCCCCACATTGATGCATGTGTTTTATCCATGCCGTCCATCCATATAAGTCCTTTATACATGACACTATGGTTATATACCTGTTCAAGTGACAGACACCTTTGGTCTGTTGATTGCAATTCCATGGTCCACCAAATGGGATTTCACACGTGTCATCAGGTGGCAAGTGTGTAGGATGGTGGAAGAAAGACATTTTTCAGAATGCTTTTCGTTTTAAACAGGGTTGAGCTATTTTCCTGGCACAGAAGGGGAACATATTTAAAATTAAAATTAAAAATGGGTGGCCTCCATATGTGCCCTAAGTAGGAAATTAAGAGCCTATACTGGAAGTAAAAAGATGTCTTGATGGCATTATCCAACATAGGAGCGTATCCATGGTTGCACAAAGACATTTGGCACAATTCCATGGACAATGACGATTAACCTATAAAAAAAATGAAGAAAAAAAGAAATTGTGTTTTAAGCCTATTCTCAATAGGGTACAATATATATTTTGTACATTTGCATGTCACATGTGCCACAAGTGAGACCCTCCTCATCTTCGAGCACACACCTCACATCATACAACCTTCAAGTGCTGCTGGTGTGCCCCATCTGTCAATGTTCTTTATGCCGCTTGTGCCTCATATGCCACGTGCATCTTCAACCATTCCATATGTGCCACTATACATCTTCGAGCTTTCCATATGTGCCACCACTTGCATTTCCACATGTGCGAATATGCATAGGTGCCATATGTGTTTATCTATCCATCCCTATTCTAGGGTGCTTGGCAAATAATTACTGGTACGACAGAATAGCCTAGCCATGCTAGATGCGTCCGGATGGACTTGTTTTGGACATACATGTCCAGAGTAGCCTATTATGATAGAACATTGATGGTTACCAAATGTGCCTGCCCTTAAGGAGAAATCGACATTCCATCAGAAATCTTTATACACCAGTTGTATGGGCTCTATATACACAACCATATGGTGTATTTAAGCTGTGCAATTCTGTATTACCTAAGAATACTGTTCAGTATGCAAGTCCATATCTCATATCTGGTTGGTACATCTTACCATCAAATTGATTATCTAGGCCTCACAAGTCCATTAGACTATTGATTTGTGTAGAAAACTCTTTAAGTCTGTTTGAGGTGTTGACTGGTCCTGATCTTTCATGAAATCAATTTGGACCCCTGTATGTCCAAATCTTCAAGTGGATGGTCCATATCTTCAACATGGTTCGGGAGGATCCGCAATGTTTTGTACTGATACTTTCAGGAGATAAGAGTAAAAATTGAAGTAATTGCGAATCCTTGGATGGTCCTGATTGTCAATCAATTGGCAATGGTCCTCTGTCACTAACCGTTTACTCAATAAACGAACATACAAACTGAGATTGCCTTGTTGAAGTTGCTCTACCCATGGGTGGTACATTACCAGTCCTCACCTTTGCTTAAAACTCTCCATGTCACATGGGAGAATTACTGTTCTACACGTCTAGGACGTGTGCTGTGATTGGGTGGTTCCCACAAATGCTTTGCTTCAGGGTTCTTTTACCTTTTTCCATGGTATGGTCAATGCTGCCCAAGGTTTTATTTCTTTTCACATGTCCTTGACATGTGTACTTTGTACGAGGGCAGTTGACACACTTGGCTGGCTTGTTGGCTTCACAGTGGTCAAATTATATCCCATAACATTTCCACGTGTCCATGATGCATTTACTCTTGATGGCTGCTGCCCATGATTACCTTTCCAGGCTGGTCCTTGGCTTTCAATGGAGCCAGCTTTCATGGTCCGGACTAGACATTCTCATACGTCTAAATCAGAACTTGGCCGTTTTCTGCTCATTTTTTACACAAGGTTTTGTACATAGTGTCTAGAGACTTCTATGTGGTTGGGAAAGTGGGTTTGGAGGTTTGGGTTAGAGGGTAGTTTATGGAGAGAAGTGGTGGGTAGAAAGTATGGGGTAGAGAATGTGGATGGACAAAATCTTCTTTCTTAGATAGGGCCTCATCTATATGGAAATTGGTGAATTTGTTGAAAAGTTAAGGTTTGGGAGGGTGTAGGTTTCTCTTTAGGTGATGGCAAGAAAATTTGATTTTGGGAGGATGTGTAGCTCAGGGATAAAAGTTAAATGTCGTGTTTCCTTGCTTAACAAGAATGGGAATCAAATATCTTGGTTGATCGTTGTTTCTCCATTCAAGGTGAGAAACTATGTGGGCTCAGCCTTGTAAAAGAAATTTGAAAGATGAAGAGGTGGAAGATTTGGTTAAGTTGTTAGAAATGCTATCAAATAGCCATCTGTCTTCTTTAGAATCAGATTCAATGTTATAGTTAAATGAAAAATCCGGAAAATTCTCAGTAATTTTTTTTTATAAGATGATTGATGGGGGAGTCATAGTGAGCATTTCGAGTATCATACAGCCCATATTTGGCGCTATGGTGGATAATTTGTGCAAGCGTCACATTATTATTCCAAATGTGTGCATATTATGTTTTCAAGATGAGGAATCGGTTGACCATCTCTTTATTCATTGTTCTTTTGCTTTAAAGATTTGGGATTTTTTTTTGATTGTTTTTTTTTTTTTTGAGTTTCATGGGTTGTTCCAAGCTCGATTAATCAGTTTTCTTAGCTTGGCATGGTGGAAGCAAAGGTAGAGCTGGTAAGCAGTTGTGGCATTTGTGTTTACTGGCAGGATTATGGTGTATTTGGATGGAAAGAAATAATCGGCTCACTTGGGTGAAAAGGAATGTTATGGAATGGGCACAAGCAGCTAATATTCCAATTTTCAATCAATTTCCTGATAGTTGGTCCGATCTGTAATGGGTCTTTTGATTGTATTTTTGTTTTTCCCTTTTTTGAATTCTTTGGCTTCAGCCATTTTCTAATAAAACTGATTATTGCTAAAAAAAAAAAAGACTTCTCAAGTAGGCTAAAAGTGTGTAGATAATTCTAGAGAAGGTAGGAATGTGTGGAGTGTAGTAGAGATCTCTAAAATGTTGTAGCCATTAAAAAAAAAAAAGTCTTTAAAATGTTCTAGGGTTTTCTAGTAGAGTCTTCTAGAGACTGCAGGTCATTCTTGAAAGATTATAGAGAATTCTTGGCCGTTGGATGACTGCCACATAGTGCCATCCTAGCTATTGATGTAAGGGGTCTAGAATGTTCGTAGGTCTATACAAGGAGAGGAGAAGTCCTTATTTGTAACCAACCTCAAAGAGTTGTAAGATTTGGAGCTCAAGTGCAGTAGAATCATTGTTCCGTACATCTTGTCTCTCTCTTGCATCCTAGTGGGTTTAGTGAACAACAATTAGTGTTTGCACTTGGGGGATAGGTTGACTCAGTTATGATGAGACTGTGAGTTGAATGGTGCACAGTCTATGCTTGGGGTAAGCACTTGGGCCATTATACAACGCTCTAGCAAATTTTTTTTTGGGTATGTGGTTCATACCTTTGCAATTGTGTTATATGGCCCCATGTGTTTGGCAAGAGATTCACAGCTCATTGACAACCCACGGTTTGTTCCAAGCTGACTTGTAGGTATGGTATCTTGAGCTATTGTCTGAAGTATTGGCATCGTGCTATTATCGCACCCTTGGATAGGTGAAATATTGGGGGAACATCAGGAAACATCACATGCTTCACGTAAATGTATCATAGTTTGGGGAAAATATTTAGGGTTGTAAATGGGTCAGTGGGTCGATGGGGTACTCAAACCCAACCCGTTTGTTCAATGGTATGGGTCTGGGTCCAAGAACGGACTCAATTGCTAAACGGGTATGGATCTGGTTTCCATTATATTAGGCCCAACCCGACTCGAACCCATTTAGTGGGCGAGTTTGGTCTATGTTGCAAGGTACCCATCCAGACCCGGACCCGTCCAGACGTGGTTGTAAACTCGGTAAAAATGATTGCATACCTTGACAAGTAACATGGGAAAATGAGAAATCCACCCCATGTTTGATTGAGAATACAGGGCACCACGGAATCCGAATCGATGCGCCGAAGATGGTGGGATTAGTGAATTAGGATGTACGCGGATTGCATGTGAAAGGCTTTTGTAGGAAGTTCCTGCATCGGGATGCTAAGTAGGGCTCATCGTGATGTATGTGAGAAATCCGCCCCGTCCATCCATTTTGCCAGCTCAGTTTAGGATATGAAACAAAAAATAAGGCGGATCAAAAGCTCAAGTGGGCCACGTGAGAGGAAACCGTGGGCTGCATTTAATTTTTATTATTAATTGGCATTGATTAATTTTGATATAAAATCGAAGTGACCCAGACCCGTTAGACCTGACCAGACCCATTAGACCCGCTTATAAGTATGTCTGGTTCACTGTCTGGATATATCTTGACCAGACCTGTTAGACTCGACTCATTTGTAAATGGGTCTTGGTGGATCTCCATCTACCAGACCCAGACCCATTTATAAATGGGTCTGATGGGGTTGACTCAGACTTAACCTAGACTCGCCCATTTAGTAAAAGGGTTTGGGTGTAAAATTTGGACCCAGACCCATATAGTAAATGGGCGGGTTTGGTTTTGGCTAAACCCGCCCCAAAACTGACTATGATTTTTTTTCTACAAATAGGTGTTTTTAGACTTAGGGCTTGTTTGGTAAAACTTAATTTTCAGTGCTTACCACTGAAACAAGCTATTTTAAATGATTTTTTCTAATTCAGCTCGTTTGGTAAATCCAATAATTTAAGTGCTTAATGAAAAATTTCACTGAAAAACAGGTTTTTTTTTAAAGTTTCCATCTTTTGACTTAACGTTGAACACTGCATGTAGTAAGTGATTTGGATTTAAAATCTTTTTAAATGACGACTTTACCCTCTTTAAAATTACTTTCGATCCAAGCTTTCTATTTGCGTAGTTAGAAGATGTCTTGACGTGGCAAAGTTTTTTGGACCTCATTGTAAAGTACGTGTTCTATCCACACCGTCCATCCATTTTGCTAGACCAATTTGGGGCACGGGTCAAAGTATGAGGCAGCCTAGAGCTCAAGTGGACCACACCATAGAAAGTTGTGGAGGCGGTGATGCCAATAATTGAAACCTTCCTAGGGCCCACCATGATGTTTAGTTGCCATCCAATCTATTCATAAGGTCACACAGACCTGGATGAAGGGAAAAAAAACAAATATCAGCTTGATCCAAAACTTATGAGCCCAAAGAAGTTTTCAATTGTAAGCATTCAATCCCCACTATTTTATGTGGTGTGGCCCACTTGAGCTTTGGATGTGCCTCATTTTTTGGACCACGAACTAAAATAATATGAAAAAATATATAAACGGTGTGGATTTAACACATACATCATGACGAGGCCTACAAAACTGCAGCATGTTAACACGTTAACCGCCTCTAGTGCCGTGATCTATGCTAGAAATCCATTACTTGGTCAGATTATGTTTCACCGGGTAACATGTTGGTGGGTGTTGTCCTAACTGTAAGGCTCACCTTGATTTATATCTTGTATATCTAAGCTATCCATTGGTTTCTCCAAATCATTCTTGGATATAGTACTAAAAATGAAGTAGATCCAAATCTTAGGTGGACCACATCACAGGAAAACAATGGTGATTGAACACCTACCATTAAAAACTTCATACAGCCCACTATAATGCATATTTTCCATCCAACCTCTTGATTGGATCATATGGACATGGATGAAGGAAAACACAAATATCATCTTGGTCCAAAACTTTTGTGGCCCCAGGAAAATTTTAATGGTGGGCATTCAATTATCATAGTTTCCTATGGTGTGGTCAGCCTGAGTTTTGGGTCTGCCTCATTTTTGGGCTAATGCCTTGAAAGAAGTTGGCAAAATGGTGGGACAGCTTGAATTTCACACATATATCAGGTTGGGCCACCTTATATTTTTTTTCCCCTGGATAGCCTACCCGTGCAAATGTTGGCAGGATTATTGCATTAAGACGTGGATTGCATACACACGCACTATAGGCCCCATCATGATGTATGTGTTTTATCCTCACCGTCCATTCATTTTTTTCTCTATTATTTAGGCATGAACCCAAAAAAGAGGCCAGTCCAAATCTTAGGTGGACCACAATATTGGAAAAGTGGTGATTGAACACTCACAATTAAAAACTACTAGTTATCCAATCTACAGACACCAATCGAAGGGTTATGATTATTTTATAAAAAAGAATATAGTACATGGTCCATCAATCACGAGGATATGCTTAAGAGATGTATGTGGATTGCGCATAAATGTGCTAAATTTTATGGTATGGTGATAACAAATTTCGTTTCATACTCTACAAAAGGTAGGAATGGAGAGAACAGGGGCAAATATGACAAATTACTAATTTTCAGACATTTGTGGTTTGTGTTTACCAAACAAGTTCCCGTGAAAAAGTGTTTATTTTCTGATATAAGGACTTTTTTCAAACAAATTACCAAACAGGTATTTCAGTGCTTATAAATACAAAAATTCAGCACTTTTCAGCACTTAAATTAATTTTCAGACCTCATTTTTCAGTTTACCAAACGACACCTTAGTTTCACGTGTCAATGTCAGTGTCTTTGATGTCAATTTCAGTGTTTGTTGAATTTCAATGACATTTGGGACAAGCTTTTAGCATTTGCTATTTTGCTTTGTTCTTTCCCTTCTTTCAACAGAACTTTCCCTATCTAGAACTAGGGCTGTCAATGGGCCTGGCCTGGCTCATGAGCTTTTGGGCGGGGTAGGCATTTGGGCCGGGTTTGGGGAGCATGCCTTAGGCCCATGGGACAAGCTTGGGCCAAGTATAAAAGCCCAAACAATTTTGGACCAAGCTTGGACTGTCCCTGGCCCGTGTGTGTGTATATATATGAGGTGGACCTCATGGGAACTCCCCACTGTGATGTGTCGAACATCTTCATCATCCGTCAGACACACCATTCCATGGTGGGCCACGGGCTTAAAAATCAGGTCAATCCATGACTTAGGTGGGCCACACCACATAGCAGTTGAGAGGGGTTACCTGCCCATTAAAACCTTCATGATCGTTTATTGGGCCCACCGAGATGTGGCTCACAAATCGATCCCATCCATTGTGTGTGTCCCACTTGGATGAGGGGTCAGACCAAGTTTAAGTCGCATCCAAAACTCAGGTGGGCCCCACCAAGTGCTTTTAGATGTTTTAGGCATGTCTTCACATGGTTTTAGATGGTATGGCTCACCTGAGTTCCGTATACGGCTGATTTTTGGGATATCCCATAACCTAATGGGGACCCATCAAATGCATGGTGTTGGATGTTCGACAGACATCACTGTGGGGCCCACACAGCTCGACTTCATGGGAAGTTTCCCATGAGGTTGACCTCATAGTACCATTTCCTATATATATATGGGATGAAAGTGAACATGTGAGATAAAGATGCAGAGTCTGCTGGAAGCGCTTGCTGAAGCCTCTTGAATGATTGTATGGCCTTTTGTGTCATGCAGGTAATGTACATGAGTGATATGAGATGGATGCTTTAGTGATTTACTTCAATTATAATTTTGGGACCGAAATAACTTAAAATTTTCATGTTATTTTCACATTTGGCATGTGCACGTGTGGGGCTGGTCATGGGCAAATAAACAGTCAAATGGGTTGGGCATGGGCAGCTGTTTGGATTTTCTTTTGGACATAGGTGGGCTTGGGCTAGCCCAGAGGATTTCGGCTGGGATTGGCCAGCATGAAGCCTGGCCTGGCCCATTGACAGCCCTATCTGGAAATTTTAGATTGTTTGTTAAGGGAATCATGGAAAATGAATCCGTTTAGAAATCTGGACTAACATGCATGTATTGTCTCTATTTTTTTTCCCAGTATGTTTTTTAAATGAAAATGATGTCTTTGGATTTTTTTTTTTTTTTTTTTGGAGATGAAAAATGTGATAATCACATTTTTGTAAGCACTATATTGGTATAATCTTTTGTCTTTCACAGCTTGGGTTAACCGGTTTGCCAATGCTGGTGATGCTGCCATGGAAGTTGCTGGAAATACGGCATTACGAGTGAGATGCGCTTGCTTTTATTGTTCACTTATCGTTTTCTATTTTTCCTGCTTTTTTTTCTCTATCAGTTGATTAATGTTAGACGGGTCATACTCTTGAGACGCCTAATTTCTGGATGCATATATTTGAACTGTGTACTTGACAATACCACATATTTTTGCTTGTGTTTTTCACTTTTCAAGTATTTATTTTTACTAGGATCCGGACCTTCAGAAATTGGACGCAATTTCTTAACTCCTAGTGTAAGGGTCTTGGAAGTTTTGCTTATAGAATGTACATTCTGAATTCCAGAGCATCTCACAAGCTATGTTTCGGCCCTGGGTAAATCTTGGCCTTACATGAGTTGGAAGTTGCTATTACTTGTACATTCTGGATTTTTTTTTTTTTAAAATCAATTAGCAATAATGGTCTATCATCATGAATAGTAAGTTTACAATGATTGCTCAACATTTATCATAGACAGTTTAAAAATTCTAGGGATGAGAATGTGTCTTTCATGACCAGATTTGAAGATAACTTTATCAAGGCCACAGAATTGTCACTGCGAAGATCATCAATCTCCCATGAAAAACATAATATATACCATGATCAAGTCTTTATTAAGCTTGAATTGGACACTCATAGGGTCAGAGATTTGTTTTACTATCTTGAATTTTTAAACATTAGCCCAAGCATTATATTTTTGACTTTTACGCATGCTGAAATCATAGTTACTTCCTATAAGGTTTGCTACTATGTGCATAAGCTGCAAGCAAGTCAATTTGAAGGCATTACGACTCTACGAGGTCTGTTACATGAATTGAATCTTAGGAAAATCATACATGATAAAACTAAAAACAAGATGAAACTAGTTCTAGGTGTACTGAATAAGTAGTAGAAAATTTCAGCACAAACACCTAGAATACCAGCAGAACTTTCTATACAAAAAATTGATTTATGATGTTGATGGACTATGGACCGGATGCCCACTAGTACCGGAGGCCCATAGTGCACCTGTCTAGCTCGGATACTTAACTGTCGGAGACGGTCAAAGCACTTTGCCTTTTAAAGATTTCATAGATAGGGTGTACTAGGTATATAGCTCATAGTCATTTTTATAAAGATGCATACAGAGTTTCATGTTTGGACTAAACAACTATTTTCTAACTACAATCAAATTTGGAGTACTAAACAACAGAGGATAAATAAACAACTTAAAGCCGTACTATGTTTTGTCAAAGGATGAGATTGCTGTGATAAGTACTAAACCATTTTCTTGAGATAGGCAGCAACCTCTCCAATGATCTTTCTGAGCCCTACGGCACCAATCAGTTCTTATATGCACATTTGTCCTTTTCTTTTTCCCCCAATCCAAGGGCATAAATGATAACTAACACTAATTTCTGAACTAAATATCATATGAAATTCTTGAGGCTTTTATGGTGTGAATTTGCTTTCGAGTTTTCTCTCGTGTGTGTACAGGATCTAGTTAGCAGTTGTGGCAGCCTTGGCTCTTCTCCCAAACTATGGGGTGCATTGGCTCGTGTTCATATGTGCAAAACAAGTGAGCATTGGAAAGACTAGCATTCAAATCAGCTAAGGGCCTGTTTGGATGTTACCCCAAAATTAGGATAGGCCTGCTTCTGCTCAAATGAGGATACGATCATAACCGTTCTCATTTTGGAGCCATTTCTTGTGGATGGGATCTTTTAATGCATCCTGACATCCTCATTTTTTGGAATGGGACAAATGGTCCTTCCTCAAAATACGGATTTATATATTGTGTGGCTATTGCCATCTGTTTTTTGGGGATGATCTGAACAGGCCCTTGGCTTTGTCGAACTTGAAGCTCTTGCAAGTGACAGTTGATGTCAATGTTTCACACCTAGGTGCTTTTTTTATATAGTAAACCATTCTTATGATTACACCACTGTTGGATTTTAAGAGATCAAACTCTTCAAAAAATTCTGTTGAAATCACTGTTCTGTTGGGATATTTCGCAGTTGGATCTTTTAATTTGTGTTTCTACCATAATGGAACCCTTAAAGCGTATCATTACATGGAGAATACCTATTATTTCTGACACCTTAAAATCACTGGTGTAAAAAATTAAGAACTAAACCTATTATTTCTGACACCTTTAAGATCACCAGTGTAAAAAATTAAAAACTAGGTCGTGAATAACGCAAGAAAACAAGGGAGGACTACAATAGCAACACCTTAAGAGAATTGAATATGTAGAGAGTGTTTATGGCAAAATATTGGAAGATGAGCATGAGTGTGATTCATAGCAACGCCTTAAGAGAATTGAATATGTTAGTATTTTCATGGCAAAATACTGGAAGATGAGCACCGAGTGCGATTCAAAATTCTGTGTTCGCATTCCATGATTGAAATTCAACACAGACGCATGACAGAATATTCATTGAAAATAACGGAGACTGTAGGTTTCTTATATATTCTTCCTTCTTTTAGTCCAGGATGGGATCTGTTGACTCCAGGCTGCAGAACGAAATATGCGATGCAAATTTCAAGAGAGGTGGCACTGAGTTTGTCTACGTCCAAGTTAGTTGGATGGGATTGTAATCCAGTGCTTCATAATACAAATACAAGCATAATATTGAGGGGGAATTTGTGGAATTAGAACTTTGGGTCCGTTTGGTTGCACCATTGAATTGAATAGTTCAAGAGTACTGGACTTTTCAGATTGCAGTTACTGTTATTAGTAATCATAATGAGCAGGTGGCCTCATCAGTCCACCTTGAAAGCAATGTAATTGCGAATTGGAGCATAGTCCCTCTATGACTATACTATGGGATGCAGTTGCAATTTGGTTATTTCCACTCTCTACTGAACTAATAATTGCAATGCAGTTCGATACCTTGCTCAACATTTGGGATTTGCTGGGAAGTTCGGCAACTTGGGAATCAAGTCTTTTTTTTTTTTTTTTTTTCCTGCATCAACCACTAGTTTCCCTGGGTTCTGCACCTGGCTTTTTAACTGCTGCAGTTTTGCCTTTTATGTGTTTGCAGTTTAGACAAGCTAAGACAGAAATTGTAACTGCCAGCAAGGTGGCATATCGATTTATTGTGGGAGTGACCTCCAACCCAGCCAATCCGGAGTCTCCAAGCAATTCCAACAGAGGCAGTTCCCCCAGATTCCAAGGCGCCTGGTTCAAAAACCTCATTTCTGTTGGTGCCAAACCATCCAGCAGTTCAGAGCATCCCGACCAGCCTGAGGAGACTCTTCAACAACAACAGCAACGACAACAACAGCAATGGCAACCACCTACAGAACAACATCCCAACGGTTCACATGTTCTTTGAGGACCGAGGAGCCACGGAAGCTTTATTGCCGCACTGTGTACTAGTCATGAAAACTCTGCATTGCTATCAACACACTATTCAATCGGGGCGCTGTAAAATTTCAGTTATGCATAACGTCTTTCCATACAAACTAAAATGTGCAAATAGATAGTTACATGGAAATGATTGTCATCATATTACATTACATCTGAATCGATGATTTCTTCTTGTGTCTATTGTCTCCCTTGAATATGGTTTCTTATTGGAAAGTGGCTTCTGAGACGCAGCTCTAGAAAGCATGGAGATGATGGAGTGGAATGCATTCGCTGCGATTCTGGACTTTATCTGCCCTCTCTTTGGTGGAGGCCTTCTGCTTCCGAGAATTCCTTCGCGGAAGGCGGCTGCAGTGGGGACGGTGCCAACCTTGTTGCTCATTAGGCTGATGAAATGCAGGTGAACTCCTTGATCCGTATTGTGAAATGATTGAGAGCCTAGAGATGGCTTGGCTTTTCGGTTCAGGTTTATTTATAGCAAGATTGGAAAAACAGGGGCTGATTATAATAATCTGAGGGCTGATTTGGAGAGGGAAAGGAAATCGGATTGGGTACGCAAGTGGGGAGACATGCCAGCAAAGCTGTCTGACTGTGAGAAAGATTCCGTCGACTGCCGTGGGAGGCTGATTCCGGGACGGTTCCATGTCTCTGGTTTAGCAGAGAGACAGGAGACTTGATTCCCGCTTGTTGCTGGCCTGTTTTGTCCGTCTGTGGCCATGGGTGCATTCATGGGGCTTGGATGCAGTGGGGTGCTTGGTTCATGCGTTTGGTGATCTTATGGATGAGGTAATGTGTGACGCCCGAATTGGTTGTTCTGGGCTGGGGCCCAATTGTACAGGTGGGTCCCACGTGGTTGGCTCGTGCGCCGATGTGGGAATTTTATTCACGATGATTTCCTTTAGGGCTCTCAATGGAGCAGGTCAGATCTGAGATCCGATTCGCTCCGAATCCGTATAATGTGGATTTGGATCTTAAAATAGGTCCGATTACTTAAATGGACCGGATATGGATTCACAGGAACATATCTGAGTTTGATCCGAATCTGATTAAGATCTGACTCATTGTCACCTTACTGTATATGTTATATTCATGCTGGCTATCTTTTTTACATATCATAGTAAATAGTGGGATTTGCATTATTTTTCTACTAAATTAAATATATTATATTATATATTTTATATCATATATTTTTTTAGATGTGTAACGGGGTGGATTTGGACCTAGATCCGACCCGAATCTGATGGTTATATGGATTTTGGATTGGAAATGGATCTAACAATTTATAAATGGATAGGATATGGATATCACCTTTTGGATCCGAGTTGAATCCGAATCTGTCTATAGATATACGGACTTGGAGTTGGATCTGAATCTGTCTATAGATATACGGACTTGGAGCCGGATCCGATCTAGATCCGACCCATTGAGAGCCCTGGTCATTGCTGTGGGCCCCACCCTGATGCATGTGTTTTATCCATGCCGTCCATCTATTTTTCCGGATCATTTTAGAGCATGAGCTGAAAAATGTGACATCCAAATCTTACGTGGACCACACCTCAAGAAAACAGTGGTGATTAAACACCCACCATTGAAAACATCGCAAGTGCCCACCTTAATGTTTATTTGCCATCCAACCTGTTGATTAGGGCACATGGACTTGACCTCGATGAAGGGAAAAGCCACATCAGCTTCATCCACAACTTTAATGCCCTTGGAAGTCTTTAGCGGTGGGCGTTCAATCACCCCTGTTTGGCACATTTTTGGGCTCATGCCCTAAAATGATTTGGAAAAATGGATGGACGGGTGTGGTCCACATGAGATTTGGATGTGCCTCATTTTTGGGCTCATGCCCTAAAATGATTTGGAAAAATGGATGGACTGGTGTGGTCCACATGAGATTTGGATGTGCCTCATTTTTGGGCTCATGCCCTAAAATGATCTGGAAGAATGGATGGACGGCGCAGATAAAACACATACACGATCTCGATCAAATGACGGACGAAATAGATTTCACATGCACAGCACAGGCCCCCTAGAGCTTTTTGTTGCATGGGCTTGCGACCGCAACTGGTGTTGTATGAAGAAATTCACAAGTACAAATATTTGTGGACCCCACAAGGCGATGGGCCACCAAACCAGTGTACGGGGTGTGGGTGTGGGTCAAGGAATCAAGGGGCATGGGTTTTGACAGGCAGATATGTTAGTTTAAGGAAGCGTTTGGCTGGTTCTTGGTCTCGGAGACATTTGGGGTATATTTTTATTCAATGGATAGGAAATAATGGACACCTATGCCACCATATCCGTAGCTCCTAGGGAAGGTAGGATTAGTAATTGTCAATGTGTTGGGATTTGGGTCAACCCATTCATGCCAGCTGGCTGATTGAAGGTTTGCTATGCCGGCACGTGTGGAGAAACACACGTTCACTTGCAAGCATGACACATGGAATACGCGTGCGAGATCTAAGCTTTCCGTCAGGTTGGTCATACTGTTTCTAGCCTAAAAATCAGGCCGTTCCACTCGACGCTGTCAGTTTGCGGGATATCCACGCCGTCCATCCGTTTGCAAGCTATGTTAGATCAAGAGACAAAAATAAGGTGGATCAGAAACTCAAAGTGGGCCACACGATAGGAAAGAGTGGGAATTGAATGCCCACCGTTGAAACATTTGCGGTGCGGCCGAAGTTCTGCTTTAGGTTAATATTTTTGTGTTTGCAGTTCATCCCGGTGGGAATGACCTTATGAACGGTTCGGATGGCACCTAGACATCAAGGTGGACCCAGGTAAGATTTCAACGGTAGGGATTTTCCTCCCTACCTTTTCTTGTCCTGTGGCCCACTTGGGTTTTGGATCCACATCATTTTTGGGCTTATGTCCTAATATGAGCTGAACAAACGGATGGACCCGGTGGATTTCTCACAAAAATCATGGTGGCCCACCTAGCTTCCAACCACAGTAGCGAGGTGGCTACTGGACGGTGCTCTGCTCTGTGGGCCCTACATGATGGATGTTCTTTATACATGCGGTCCATTCATTTTTCGAGAAGATTGTAGGTCATGATCTCGAAAGATAAGGCAGATCCAAATCTCAGGGAGACCACATAGCTGGAAAACAGTGGTGATTGAACGTCCACAGTTAAAAACTTCCTAGGGCCCACTGTAATGTTAATTTGCCATCAAACCTTTTGATAAGATCACAAAGTGATAACTTCTATGGTCCCAAGGAAGTTTTTAATGGTGGGGTTCGATCACCACTGTTTTCTGTGGTGGGGTCCACCTGAGATTTGGATCTACCTCAGTGTTGGAAGCATGCTATAATATTATCCGTAAAAATGGATAGACGGTGTGGATAAAACATGTACATTATGGTAGGGCCCACCAAGCACTGTCCAGTAGCTACTCGACAGTGCTTTGTGGGCCCTACAATGATGTATGTATTTTATCGACGCCGTCCATCCATTTTTCCAGATCATTTTCAGCAATGAGGCCAAAATTGGGGCTGATCCAAGGCTTAAGTGGCAATTGAACTCTTACCATTAAAACTTATTTGGAGCTGCAGAAGTTTTAATCAAGCTGGTGTTTTTATTTTCCTTTCATCCTGCTATATGTGACCTTATGAACAGTTTAAAGGACAAATAAACATCACGATGGGCCCTTGGAAGGTTTCCCTTCATCCAGATCATGATCACCTATCACCGCTGCTTTCTTTGGTGTGGTCCACTTGAGCCTTGAATCTTCTTCATTTCTGAGTCCATAGTCTAAAATGACCTATAAAAATGGATGGACGGTGTGGTTAAAATCCATATGTCACGATGGACCACATAGAGCGGCTGCCTGACCGAGTCCGTCCAGGAGGGGGCAGGACGCATTCCACTTCTGCACGGGCTTAAAACAGTCCCTTTTCCCCAGCTTTGCTAGGGACGCGGATTGCCTGTGCCCCTTTGTTGTGGGAAGACGTGGGGCTAGCAGAGATTCCTGTGATAAATCCACTCCGTCCATCAGTTTTTAAAGAACACAATGGGGGGTAGATAAATAACACTCAGGCAGATCCAAAACTGAATTTTTGTAAATTGACGAAAATAGCGTCTGCCTTTAATCTCAGTAATTGTAGCCCCGATATCATTTTAGATTTTGTTTGAACCATTTTGTCCCTGATTATGTACGCCACCGAGTTTCTCGTAATTCAAAGGGCCATGTGTCTTATTGGTGAGCCATGACTTTCAAGTCAGCGAGCCACGTGTCTCATCAGAGAGAGTCATGAGACTATGATCTGATAGCAATGTGTATCATCAAAGTGCCATGTGTCTCATCAGAGTGCCATAAGACAATCTCATTGGTGAGCCATTTGTCTTATCAGAGTGCCATGACACTGTCTCATGGCGAGCCATGTATCTCTTCGGAGCTCATCAGAGATCCATGTGCATCATCGGAGTGCCTGGACTAGGGGCAAAATGGTTCCAGGAAATTTTGAGGGCTACAATCATTGAGATTGAGGGAAGGGACAAATTTTGTCATTTTGTGAAATGCCAGTGCTATTTTGACTACAAACCCTTTCAAGCCCTCTGTTTCTAATATTGTGTCCCACCTGATGAAAAGCTCGGATCTGACACGCGTGACTGCATGTGGAATCGCGTGGTTGGATGCATGTGGTCCGAGCAATGCTTTATATTTAAAAAAAAAATGTTTCTGATGCAGCAGCACATGCTCCCCGACGTCAACTTGCTGTTTTCCCAAAGAAAGAGAGAGGCATCTGATAATGCAGCACAGGCTAACAGTACTCACGCTGCCAGTCTCCTCAACACACGTACCACCCACACGTGTCTGCATGCATGCACACACACGCATGATATGCCCCTTCCAACTTCGCACTTTCACAAGCTCGCCCCTGTTATGCCTACTGTCAGTCAATCTGGACCGTATATCAAGGACGCGGATTAGGTGATACCCCGGACCCACCCAAGACGGTGCCCACCTTGATGTATGTATTCTGTATCAACACCGTCCATCCGTTTTTCCAGATCATTTATCGGTCTTATTCCAAAAATAAAGCATACTTAATAATCAGGTGGACGTTAGCTTAGGAAACTGTGGTGATTGACTATTAATGGACCACAAAAGTTTTGGATCAAGCTGATATTTTTTCCTCCTCTTAATCCACGCTTATCTGACCTTATCAACAGATTGGATGGAAAATAAACACTACTTAAACATTAAGGTGCGCCCTAAGAAGTTTTTAATGGTAGACCGTTCAATCCCCATTGTTTCCTATAGTGTGGTCCACATGATAATTGGATCTGTTTAATTTTTGTGATATTTTCTTATAATAATATGGAAAAACGGATCAACCGTATGGATACGAATACATACATAAAGGTGGGCCCCACGGTAAGGGCCGCACCGTCTGGGTGAGTCCGGGGTCTCACCTAATTCGCTCCCTGCCTACTGGAAAGTACTTTGTGGGCCCATCATGATGTATGTGTTTTATCCACGCTGTCCATCCATTTTTCCATATCATTTTAGGACATGATCCCATAAATTAGGCAGATCCAAATCTCATGTGGACCACACCACAGGAAACAGTGTTGATTGAACGTCCACCATTAAAAACTTCTTGAGGACCACAAAAGTTTTGATGATGCTGATATTTTTGTTTTCCTTTCATCCAGGTCTTTGTGACCTAATCAACAGGTTGGATGGCATATAAAGGCCCTAGGAAGTTTTTAATGATGGGCGTTCAAGAACCACTGTTTTATTGTAATGTGGTTCACTCGAGATTTGTCTCTGTCTCATTTTTTGAATCACGCCTTAAAGTTATCTGGAAAAATATATGGACGGTGTGGATGAAACACATATATCATGGTAGGGCCCACGGCAGTAGGCAATCCGCGTCCGTATATCAAGTACCTACCTCAGATAGACAGAAACAGCACTGGATAAGAGTTCACACTCGATTTCTATCTCTGTTGATCAGAAGGTGAGCCCCATTCGTGGTGGGCCACAATTTGAATGGTTCTGATGAGTCTGCAATGTGCCATGTGTCAAACAGTGGGTGGTCGAAGCGTCTCTGCCAGAGTGGATTGGATATCGTGCTCTCATCACCCCTTCCTGTAAGCCTGATAGACAAGGCCAATCTAACCATCCAACTTGTGGGCCCTGCAGTGAATGGGACATAAGCCAATGGTAGATATACCATTGAAAACCATCTTATTCATCATGACCATTCATTCATTCAGTGCACAAGGGATGGACCATAATGCAGAAATTCACATCAATCATACGGTCCAAAAGTCCATTCAGGCCATCTACAGATCACGGTGGTAGACGCCGCTTCGGTGGATCCAGGATTGTGGGGCCTACCACGATGTATGTGTTTTATATCCACGCCGTTCATCCGTTTTTCCAGATCCTTTTAGGGCATGAGCCCAAAAATGAAGCAGATCCAAATCTCAGATGGACCACAACACAAGAAATAGTGGTCATTAAACGCCCACCGTTAAAAACTTCCTTGGGGGGCACAAAAGTTTTGGATCAAACTTATGTTTGTGTATGCCATTCGTCCAGGTCTTTGTGACCTTATCAACAGATTGGATAGCAAATAAACATTACGGTGGGCCCTAGTAATGTTTTCTTGAGAGGCGTTTAATGACCAATGTTTCCTTTGATATGGTCCACCTGAGGTTTGGATATGTTTCATTTCTTGTCTCATGCCCTAAAATGATATGGAAAAACAGATGGACGGAGTGGATATAAACCACATAAATCATGGTGGGCCTCACAGGTTCCCCAGATCCACCAAAGTACTCTCCCAGGGTGGGGAACCGATTAGGAGCGGCCCTGAACGTGGGGCCCACCTTGATGTATGTGCAGTATATCCACGCCATCCATCCGTTTTTCCAGATCATTTTAGTGCATTTAATGAAGCAGATCCAAATCTCAGGGGATCACACTACAGGAAACAATGGTGATTCACCATTAAGAACTTATTTCGGGCCACAAAAGTTTTGGATCAAGCTGATGTTTGTTTTTTTTTTTTTTTTTTCTCCAGGTAGGTGTGACCTTATCAACAGGTTGGATGTCAAATAAACATTACCGTGGGCCCTAGGAAGTTTATAACGGTGGGCATTAAATCACCACTGTTTCTTGAAGTGTGGTCCACCTGAGATTTGTATCTGCTTCATTTTTGGGATCAATCCCTAAAATTAGCTGGAAAAAGGTATGGACGGCGTGGATATATTACACATACGTCACGATGGCCCTCACGGTGAGGTCCGTACCTAATCCAATTTCATCAAGTGAGGCCTGATTCAGTCATCCCATCTGTCACAATTCTTGCACTACGGTCAATCTATGCCGGACCCACATCAACGAACGGTTCTGATCATCAGAGGTGGGCCACATGTGCTCTGTAGCCCTTAAAACCGGATGCGGTTTGGCTAGTGTCGCTACCACTAGCCACCAGGATAGTGGTCGGTGCTATGTGGGCCCCACCATTATGTATGTGGTTCATCCACGCCGTCCATCCATTTTTCCAGATCATTTTAGATGCTAATCACAAAAATGAGGCAGATATAAATCTCAGGTGGATCACACCACAAGAAAACAGTAGTGATTGAATGTCAACCATTAAAAACCTCCTACGGCCCACTGTAATGTGTATTTGACATCTAATCTGTTGATTAGGTCAAACAGACCTGGATGAAGGGGAAAAAACAAATATCAGTTTGATCCAAAACTTTTGTGGCCCCAAGAAGTTTTTGACTGTGGACGTTCAATGAACACTGTTTCCTGTGATGTTGTCCATTTGAGATTTGGATCTACCTCATTTTTTGGCTCATACCATAAAATAATCTGAAAAAATGGATGGACGGCGTGGATGAACCACATACATCATGGTGAAGCCACAGAGCACCGACCTAGCCATTGGCTAGTGTCAGGCACTAGCCAAACCGCGTCCCTTGAAACCAGCCCTCACTGACGTGAAAGGGTACGGGCCACAATCTTCAAGTACGGATCTTTTGCTCCTTATAACAAAACACTGCATGGTTTTCAGATGCATGAACAAAAAACAAGCCCCACCCTGTCATGTCTCCTGAAGAGGGGGAAAGGCCCACCTCCTTCCCCCACTTCAAATCTAATCCCTTCATTTCTTTAATTCAGATCACATCTACATCTCAATCACATGCATTTGCCTTGAAACTTCTTCCCACACATCTCAAACACTATAAATATCTGGCCCATCTTCATCATATCCATCTATCACACTCAAAACACTGCAATGGCTGGTTCAAGTGCTGATTCAAGCCACCAGTGTCTCCTCACCGAAGGCGGTAAGCGGCATTGCAAGAAATGGAGCTTGATTGGATCGACGACTGTCCGACGCATGATGGGTGTTCTCCCACGTCGATCATCGTCAGGTGGGACGGCAGATGGGAAGCGTATATCGTCTTTTCGACGACTGCGTTCGCATTGATCTTTCGTGCAAGAGGAATGCTACTGTGATGCAGCACAACTTGTGGAGTTTGATGAAGTGGCGCGTCGAAACATCTTCATTTGTAGATGGGAGTGGGACATGTATAAAAGCATCAGGATTCTTGATTTGGTGGGCCATTGGGTGAATTGGGTGTGTCCCAAAATCATGGAATCCACCAAGTGGACAGTTCAACTAGTCCAATGTTCCACACTCAATGGACATCTCACACCTATGAACTTATTATCAAAACTGTCAAAATGGCTGCAAGATTTACAACCATGGCCCATCACATGGTGGCCCACCAGATCAATTTTCATGATCATCGTCCACGTTTCGGCACATGCGCATTTGTAGAACTCGTGTTGCTTGCTTCACAACAGCATTTCTGTTGAAAAAAAAAAAGTCTGGGAAAATCCCAAGGCATTTCCATAGATTTTCTTTCTTTGGAAGGGTGTAGAGTCAAATAAACCACAAGAGGAAGTTCTGTTTAGCAATAGCTTTCTGTATTGAAGTTAGAACGATGGAAAAATGTATGAATGGATGGTTTTGGCCCACTTTATAGATCTGATCACAGCACTGTTTTAGTTTGAATTGTTCAGGACTATTTGAAGATGGTGTAATTAACTTCCTGTGGATTTAAATCACTGAGATCCAAACACCCAAAGGGTGGAGCCCACTCCAATTTCCACAATATTCATGGTCTTATTGAGTGATCCAGTGGACCACACATGGTGGATGGGGTGTGGTATGGAAGTCGCAAAACCCAAGAAACTCCCACATGGGGCTGATCATATAAAATAATAAAACGAGATAAGCTTTGATACTCAGACAGTGTGATGGATGATATGCAGGCACCTAGAAATTACTTACGTGGCATACAAATAACTCCAATTGAACTGTCCAAATTACAGATCCCAGTCTAGATGTATCATGAACAAAAGATTACAAGTACTTGATCATTTGGATTAGTGGACATTTGAGTACTGGACAGTTAAAAATGAAAAGAATCTGATGGCCCTATTTCAACAAACAATGTCGATCCTGTGGATCAGGGGATAGAATTGCTAGAAAGAAAGAAAAAAAAAAAAAAAAATCTGATTTTAGGACTGTGACTTAAACTGCGGGGCCCCACAAATTTTATGTTTAATCTAGGTTAATGCATTCTATGTATATAATTTCTGGGTGCCTATGTATCAAGCATCATACACTGCCAGAGTATCAAATAACCCTCCTGAAAAAAATGATACACACACACATGGACTCAAAGAGTAAAAAACATTTGTTATTAGTGTAATACAAGCTTTTCATTTACTCTATTATGTTCTCTTGCATCCTCACTAATAACCTAAGCTTTTCTATTTACTTTCTTTTATTATTTTTTATTTTATAGGAATTTTTACTGCAAAATGCCTCATTGATTTGAATTTTACAAAATAATGCCTTCATGAACTCATATTCCATTGCCATGCTTTTTAAAAGGGGAAATTACATTACTGCCCTGTTTTTTTTTTTTTTTCTTTAGAAAGGGGAGAATCTAAAACTGTTGGGCCACATGGTATGTGTTTGCCTCAATTCGTCCAACAGATGCACATTAACATGATTATTAGGCAAACAAAAATGTTGGGGATCCAATCATAAGGTAGGCCAATCCATAAAAATAATATACACCACTCAAAATGCCCAAATTCAAGTGTAGTCCATCTGATGATATGATTAGGCCTGTTTGGAGTGTGGATTTGGAACCCCCCCCCCCCCCCCCCCCCCCCCCCCCCCCCGGATTCAAAACCCCCTGGATTTTGAACCCCGTGGATTTGAAACCCCCTGTTGTGTTTGGCACCTTAGATTTGGAATCCCCTGTGGTCCAAAAGTATGATATTTATAAAGGTTTAAATTTAATTACTAAATCAACTTTAATATACTAATTAGTATAAGCATGTAATGTTCGATACAATGGTTGTAATAAGCCCGTCGAAATATATACTTCGGCTGAAAATGATGAAATTCCAAGTCTCAAATGGGCCACAAGCACAAGATCACATCCAAGTGACTAACCTACGAATTCTAACCGTTGATTTCCTTGGACAGTGTTTGGACGGCTCAAATCATCATATTAAAATAATTTTAGTGATGCAGTTGATAATCTAATTGTTTTGGGGTATCATCAGTGGGCCATGTGCCCAATAGATTAGTAGCTTAGTGACACACATGTTACATATGTGACTCTTGAAAGGATTTTAGATGTAATCCAAGCTTCTACCCTGGATTGCAAACCCCCTCATCAAGGGGATTTGAAGCCCCCTCAAATTCTCTCAAATCCCCCCAAATCCATGGTGCCAAATGGGCCCTTAGCCTGATTTTTGGTTCGTACCATGCAGCATGGTGGGAAGAATATATTGGATGGCTGGGATGTTATACATACACCATATAGGCCCCATAAGTCTCGATTTTCACTAGTTTTAAAGAAAAACTTGGATGAAGGCATTTTTGTAATTTCCTACCTCATAAAGCACCTCCCTATAATTTCTAATCCCTAAGACATTATTATTTGGTAAAGATTTGATTCCTAAGGAGTTTTGTGGTAAATTTTTTAATCATCCCTTGTATTCCCACTGAGGCCTTGGATTTTAATATTTTAAAATGTCAGTTTATAACAGACTAACTCGAGTAGTGTTGGAGTATTGCATGAGTATCACATTGCCAAGTAAGCCTGTTTGGATATATTGTGGTGTAAAAAATAACTTTTATGAAAAGAATAAAAATAAAAATAAATAAAAAATTCATTTAATAATAAATGGTTATGAAATGAGTAGGAAGCGAGAGGGCCAAAGTTTAAAGGTAGACCTATTTAATTTTGGAAGACTTTTAAGGCATCCACATTCAGTGGGGCAGCCCATTGGATCAAGCTGACTGTGGAAAACCATGAGCATTCTTTGAATGGTAGTCTAACAACCATGGTTTGACCAGGGCTCTGCTCAGGACTCGGTCAGTGTCAACCTGGGACTTGGTGGGTCTAGATAATCATGTTTTTTAACTATTTATAATATAATAAATTACAAAATAATAATATAGATGGAAAATGATCTCCCTGTATGATCCGAACCCTGCACTAAGTGGGCCATGATGTTTAGATCTTCTGGCCAAAAATGCCATGCCATTCAACTCCTTAGACTTGTCAAAATGACATGAAACACAGAGGGCAAGAACAAACCGTCCATTAGTTTTGTATATTGTGTCCCACCTGAGGAGTCGAACAGCTTTATTTTGTGACCCAAAGATAAAAAAAAGTGGGGCAGAGCTGATGGTAGGCTCAGACTTCACACACATGTGCCAAAAGGCCACAAATCACTCTATCTATATGGGCCGGGCAGGAAAAGGGGAGAAACTGATATGCTCCCTCTCCTCCTTAGGGGTCGTTTGGTAGCATAGATTTTATATGAATTATAATCCAATTCACAATTACCATGGAATCCATGTGAATTAGAATCCTAGATTGTGTTTGGCACCATGTATATGGATTTCATGTGAATCCAAAATTTGTATTTGGCATCTTTCTCCATACATGATATGCATTTCATTAAATTCTTTAATGGTGGCCCACAGTAAAGTTTATGTGAAATCCATCCCAATCATCAAGTATATTACTCCATATTTGCCGTAGGTCCCAAAACTCAGCTTGGTATGTAATTTTGGTGGACCATACGATTGGAAATAACATACAAGGGATATCTCTCACAACTATTTCGCTTTGTATAGCCCACCTAAATCACATATTGAGCAAACTTTTGAATCTTACGACTAAAATGGAGTGACACACCTAGTGATTGAAGTGAGTTTTAAATAAATATTAAGGTGGGGCATACCAATTATTGAAGCTAATTAAAGCATTATGATAATTTCTCATGACGATGTTATCATGGTAATTAGTGGTAAAAGGGATTTGAAAATACAAGTCTTTGTAAGGAATTCAAAACGATTAAAAGGGTGGTAAATGAAAACCACGAACCTACTTTTTGCATTCCATGGTGCCAAACAACCCCTTATTCCTTCTACTTTTTTCTATCTAAATATTAACAGCTCTGCCCTTTCCCGCTTTCGTAATGGTAACTATTGAATAACTTAAGCATACTGAGTAAACTCTATGGGTCCACCATAAATCACGTACTTTATCTACTCCTTCCATCCATTTTACTAGATAATTTTAGGGCTTTATCCAAAAAATGAGGCATATCCAAAGCTTAGAGTGGACCACATTACAGGAAATAGTGTGAATTGAACATCCACATTTGAAAAATTCTTGGGGTCATAGAAGTTTTGGATCAAGCTAATATTTATGGTTTCTTTTCATCCATGTCTGTGTCATCTTATGAGCAGGTTGGATGACAAATAAACACCACTGTGGGCCCTAAGAAGGTTTCAACAGTGGAAATCATTATTCCCACAATGGAAATAAACATCCATGAGATTTCCCACATGCTTCAATTTTGGGCTCAACTCCTAAAATGAGTTGGAAAATAGGATAAACTGCATACATTCGCGGTGGGCCCAACAGAGTTTACTCACTATGATAAATGCATAGTGAGTAACTCATTATGCAACCCGATTTTGGCTATAATGGCCAACACTTATAAATCGAGCTATAACGTTCCCATAATGGCCATTATGATCTCTTTCTTTAATTAAAAAAAAAATCGAAAAACCTAGATTGGACTTGTAATGAACCATTAACAGCCTTTATAGGGGCATAACAAGCTGCACCAGGTTATTTTTTTTCCTAACGGCCATCACAACCTTGTAACATAAGGGTCTTTATGGTCCCTACCCTTATATAATGGCTGTCACCATCACCTTTACATAGTGTGGCATTTATGGCCCCATAATGGCTGTTAGTGCACACCATGCTTTCATGGACTCGTTTAGACTTGGTTTCCCCGACCCAGTGACTAGGGTAATGACCAGGCCCGGTCAACTCACCTGGTCAGCAAACTAACCAGCTTAGGTTTCCAATCGTACAAGTGCAGCCCACATTCTAGCTATACAAACCGTTGACATGATAGGCCCCACCAGGATGGCCCGTACACCAAAATTTGCCCAGAAATGAAGAGACTACACTAGTTTTACAATATTTGGCCATTTCCTTGGTTGAATATCAACCGAGGCCACATTTTGCATTGTCTTTCTCACCCACCTATACGCCGGCCACCCATTAAGGATTGCGATTCTTCCAATCTGGACCTTTCTTTTTTCACATGGACAGTTTGGACACTGAACCATGGACCCCATTTGACCTAAAACAAAATGAAAACCCTAGCAAATCTTTAGTATTGTACCAAACTGCATTTACAAAAAGCTGGGATAAGGCTGCATAAGAATACAGAACTGCATATGATATGAGAATACAGTTAGAATACAAACTCCTAATTGACATCTTCCGAGTCACCACCAGTTTGCACCCGTCTGAGAAATCACATTAACTACTCTTAAGGTTATCAAGAGACACAATTACGCTAAAAGACATTGTATCACGGGTGGCAAATTTCATACCACATCAGGTTCCATGGCAGGGAAAACTTGTAAACTACATATGCTACTGGAAGCAAGTCGGCTACCGGTCGTTGTCCGACGTCCATTCTTTCTAGCAGTTCTGCCAGTGTTGGATGACGCACATGACAATCTGGCACAAGTGTGTGAAATCTGGGCCATTTTCAGGTGGCCACACTCGTATGTGCTGTGGCCAGAAAAGAAGGCCAGCTGATCCAGTGATCAGTTGGACTGCAGGTATGTCGAACGCATTTGGCCAATCTTTTCTAGCCCTCTACTCGCATGCATGGGGTGCCAGCTGATGACAGGAGTGATCTGGTTATTATGCCAGAACACATATGAAGTGTGGTCCACCTGATCAATGGCTTGCATCTCACACACATGTGCCATTGGCATGCCTGGGGAGAGTAGCCACCACCATTTCGCTTCAAGATGAACGGTCAGATTGATCTCGGCTTTTTCGAGCTGCAGCTCTCTTCTTCCATGGCCTTCAGTTTATTCTTTATCGCAGCTATCTTCGCACTCCGGCTCATTTGTCCAGAAGGTCCACTTGCAACGGTTGATTTCCCTGCATCACCAACTGCCTGCGGAGGATTTGTTGCTTCGATCAAGTACTTTTCGGTAGCAAGACGGACCACCAAAGGGCGTCCACAAGCCAATCTGCCATTCATCTTTTCCTTGGCCTGTTGAGCTTCCTGCATACTCACTTCAATGACAGAAATGAGGAAATTGCATAAATAGCGAAGGGGCTAGAGCTAGCAACTTACCTCTTTTGTACTGAACTGGATGAAAGCAAAACCTCGTGGCGAGCCACGTTTCGGGCCCCGTGTATGCCACAAGAAGTCTTCCGACACAATCTTCCCAAAAGGAGAGAAAATCTTGATCAAATGAGACCTGAAAATCAGATGGTTTCATAAAAAAAACAAAGAGGTCACAAATTTCATTGAAATAGTGTAGAGAAATGGAAAATCTGTGTTAAAACAGTAATATTCTTACTCTGTTATTCTTTGATCAAGGTTACCAATATATAGTCTGGTTTCACCCTTTTCATCATCCAGGTTGTTGCGGTCCTGCAATCCAAACCCGTCAAAAGAGAATGAGCTTGGCTAAAGCCCATGCGCACCTCCACATGTGCCAATGTGGTATGTGTCAGAAATTGGAGCTGTACATCAGGTGGGCCTTGCCGTGTAGATGACCCCACCCCAAACATCATGCAAGTTGAACTAATCAGGCAGGCCAAGCATGTGCAAAAGCAGCAGGCAGTTACAAAAAAACAATTGCAAACTGTACACACATGTATGGCCTGCCCAATGAGTGGACCAACCTGATCTATGGGCCAGGCCATATGCATGATGGGTCTTCCTGATGCATGGTTAAGATGATGCACAAATGTCCAGGTTGGCAAACAGCTGTGCATGGAGACACATACATGCTTAGAAAAACTCAAATGAAAGAGGGATGCAATTCCTAGGCATTCATTTCCTGAGGGTTTGAATCTCACCATGCTATTAAGGACGGATTGGGCCACGTCAACCAAATTTTGGTCCACGTGCATAAGAGGTTGCTAAATTAAATAGATCATCGTTTCTGCTGCTTCCTGCATGCAAACACATTTTGGAAGCTTTGTTAATGGCACCATCAATCAAACGCCTTTAGCATTATCTACAATCAGTTCACCTCAGGACATCAGAACTCTAAGGTAGTGAATAGAAGGTGCCTCCTCTATTAGTGAATCAACTCCCTAAGTCTCTAAAATAACAAATATTCAGAAATAGTTAAGACTCCATTTGGATGGGCCCCACGTAATGGGTCCAAACTGACTTCATGAAAATCAGCTGAGTCAATGGTCATTCAATCCAACTACTCATAAAATGAGTTTTCATTGGCCCTGATAAGTCAAACAAAGAAATTGAGAGATTTATATATAAATTGAGACAGTTATAAAAAAATTGGGGTTGACATAGTGACAGGTGCTTCACCTCAATGTTTACATAAATCACCAAATGCCTTACCTTTCTGTTCCAAATCATGTGATCCAGATTACGAGTGTCATTTGTGATCCAAATCACTATTTTTAGTGAACCAAAAGTATGGTTCTATACTTTTACCACTGATGAAATTGTAATGCAAATTTCTATTTACAACTTAACAGATTCGTACTTTCACTTTACTCAGTTATAATATGGTACTAAGCACATGGTGTTTACAGTAATAACATTCATCATTTCATATATAAACTGCAAATGAGTCCATAGATAATATAATACTGCATAAACTTGAGAGCGTATGTATTAGAGAGACGGACATGATCCTACACCTAGCATATTGGAGGAGGTAGCATACTGCGTACCCATTCCTGTACCACGTACTGAAGCTACTCCTGATCCAGGTAACCTTGACCTAGACAGAAATTGTCTATGAGTTGGACACTCCAAGAAGTTCAATTTATCATTGCGGCTCAAAGCGAATATGGTAGTGTGGGGAACTTTCCTTTTTCTCTCTGTTTAAAGTATCATTGGAACAAGTCATTGAAGAACCAGACCAGGCGCCAGGCGCCGGACTGATGGATCTGATGAGGTTGGATTGGGACAGTCACTTCACTACCTGGGTCACTCAAAATTTGGTTAAAAAAGGGATGGACCACTATGAACCTGTGGTCAGACTGGTTTGCAGTGGAAGTTTTACACACTAAGGTATATATGACATTGTCACACATAATTGTTCCAACTGGCCATTGAACCAGTTTAGATTAAACCACCCACTTCACCAGTTAAGCCTCTGGTCCATTTTTTTTTCAAACACTGATAGAAGAAGTTACTAGGTTGGGGATTATTAGGTAAATAGGCTCTCTACCATGTAATGGTCAACTTGTCACCACCAATCTCATTAGAGAATATAGTAATTTTACTCGATTGATGTTTTAGTTTTTTAGTTATGTGCCCTCAGCCTAAAAGCTAACAATTACTATGAGGTTTTGCACCTAAGGTTGTTGGTCCCGGTGTTTAAAATAGCTTACGCTATGTAGCATGTAGCTTACGCTACGTAGCGTAGCTTAGGTATAACACTATGTAGCTCATGAAAATAGTGTAAGTCGCATGTAGCCTACTACGTGCTAATTTATATACGTTACATGGTACATGGCCTACCCTATGTGCCAAGTAACTTACACTACATGTTATTTGTCATTAAAACAAAAATCAAGTAATGCTTTCAATGATTTGTTACATTTTTCAATAAAAATTAGTTAATATTTCAGCGATTTTAGTAAAATAATAAAAGTAACAGTATTAAAGCAGTCCTGTTGCCTTTTCTTTATTTCTTTATCTTTGCCCTGTTTTTCCTATTATTTTAGGTTGTATTTGGTCACCAGATATCATGAAATTTCATTATTAGTCGGTCTAATTTGGTGCATAATATCATGAAATTTCATTCTATTTGGTGCAACCAAGTGCATTGTTAATTAAAAATCTAGAAGTAGCATGTAGCTTATGCCTCACGCTTTAGAGGAGTGAACGCTACCTACACGTTATTCGCTATTTAAAATACTAGTTGGTTCAAAGATGCACAAGATGAATACGAAAAGCAATCTAAGGCACATCAAGACATGTTAGGTCGATGACCATCACTTGCTGAGCATCATTACTTGGTGGTTGTTGAACAAGTAAATTGCTTGGACCCAACATCAAATGGAGAAGTTCAAGGCTTATGGCTATATTTGTAAGTGATATCTCTTTCCACAGGTGTCTGACAACAAGATGTTGTATGGCTTGACTTCCTAAAAAGGTTTGATTCACAAAACAAGCTTTATTCATGTATTTGAGCATTTAAGACTCAGCTGCTCATTGAAATTCCAAGATGAAGAGTGCAATAATATTTGGATGCAGGCTACATACCCTCTTGCATTAAGCAAAAGTCAATTCTACATCAAGCAAAAGCCAGTAGCTTAAATTCACTTCCAGCCTTAGTTGTACGCTCCTTCTAATAGGGTGCTGCTCTCACTTCGAATCAAGCTCCCACTCCTGATTCTAAGCCATTTATATTTGCTGACACGCTAAACTGACCTGTCATATGGTCGGACGATCTAGAGTCAATTACCTGTATAGTATGAGACTTGGATCCTAAACAAGCCATGCTTAGGGTCACGAATGTAACCACAAGGGTGGAAGTAGCTGCAGAAGTAGTAGGAACAGACCGATTCTATATATTATTCAGTAACTTGGAAGATAACCATCTCACCAATCATACGTGTCTGTGGAGCAGTAGACTTAGAAATAGCTAGAAGAGGACCGCTGCTCCCTCCAGTGTGGAAAGCTTGATTAGCCCATGTAGGCTTCCCATGGAGGTCCGAACATTTTTTTGAAAGGTGCTAAAATTTATTAGAAAACTCGCAAAAGTGAGGAAAAAATTCAAAGGGGGCAACAAAAGAGAAGCCCCAACAAAAAGGGACCCCACAGAGACGGCCTAAACTGTCTTAGCAACTGAAACCCAATCCCTTAAAAGAGATTAAACCCTAAAGATCACATCTTTCGTCTCCAAACTTCAGTTTTCGAAACATTGTTGGTTCCTAGCCCCCCAAATGGCCCAAAGCACCGCCATGAGAGTTGGCCTCCACTTTCCAATTCCGCTACCATGCCAGGCCCACAACAAACCCTCATTGCAATTCAGCATGACCCAATCCATGTAAAGACAGCAAGGAAGTGAGACCACACCTTCATTGTGAAGGGACAATGGATGAAAAGATGATCAATGGACTCCCCATCCGCCATCTACATGACATGAGGCATATGTTCGGGAGAATACAACCCCTCCTTTGCAGAGGTCCAAACATTTTTCAACAGAATGATTGGAAAGCCCACAATATGTAGACTTCCTAGGTCCGCGACCTCTACTATGGCCATCTCCCATGTCATCACGTCCACCTCTTCCATCATGGTCACCACTGCAACCCCATCCAAAGAATGATGCTAGAACCGAGCTGTTGTTGGCTCTAGTTTTAAAGCCCAAAGATACACGCTAGAGTCGTGCATACACCTCATTTAAAGATGGCATGTCTTTGCCTGCCCCCCAAAATCTGTGTACGAATCAATACATACTCCGCCTCTACCTCCTAATGTTTTTTGATGTGTTTATTTTGTTCATCAGTTGGAGTCTGGCCATGATAAATAGTCCACCCCGTTCTTCTCAAAAGATAACAAATCCCTTAATATGGAATCTGTTCCCATTCTTTTTATTGTAAACAAAGACATCTAACCCCCATAATTTGTTGTGTCTTTCATTCCCATTGTGCCTTGGCTAAAGGTTTATTCATGACGAGAATAGATAATGGTACAATAGATCATGACGTGCTGTCCAACATATCTTCTTTAGAGAGTTGTGGTTCATTGAGCTCTACATTTGATATTCCTATTGTCCAAAGAAAATGTAAGCGTACATGTACTGATCATCCCATCTCTAAATATGTTTCCTTTCATTACTTATCTCCAAATTTCTGCAACTTTGTCATGTTCTTGTCTTCTCAATGTGTTCCCAAGTCATATGAGGAAGCTCTATTACATAAGGGAGTGGAAGCAAGTTATGGAGGAAGAAATGGATGCACTTCCACGGAATGACACTTGGGAACTTACCACTCTTCCAATTGGCATACGTGTTGTAGGTTGCAAATGGGTTTACACAATTAGGTTTCATCTTGATAGTACGGTTGAACGGTTGAAGGCTCACCTAGTCACCAAGGAGTATACTTAAACATTTGGTGTTGTTATAGTGAAACCTTCTCTCCCATGGCCAAGTTGAATTCCATTTGGGTTATACTATCTGTAGCAGTTAATCATGCCTGGCCCTCTTCCAACTTGATGCAAAAAAATGCATTCCTTCATGGTGATCTTACAGAGGAAGTTTATGTGGAGCAACCTTCTGGATATGTTGCTCAGGGGAAGTCTAACAAAGTGTGTAAACTGCAAAAGGCAATTTATGAGTTAAAGCCATCTCCATGTGCATGGCTTAACAAGTTCAACAAGGTTGTGTTAATCAATGGCTTTGTTCACAGTCAAGTTGATCATTTTGTTTTTGTACGGAAAGACATCTCAAGTCTCATTGTGCTTATAGTATATGTGGATGCTATTGTTGTTACTGGAAGCTACAATAAGGGGATTGAAGAACTAAAGAAATACCTTTAACAACATTTTCTAACAAAAGATTTGGGTCATCTTCGATGCTTCCTTGGTGGAGAAGTAGCCAGATCTAAAGGAGTTAATTTATGTCAATGTAAATATGTTTTGGATTTACTTATGGAGACAGTCTTCTTAGGACTAAGCCAGTTGACTCTCCAATAGATCCTAATCACAAGCTTGTAAGTGACCAAGGAGATGCAATGGATGATCCAAGGAGGTACAAAAGAGTGGTTGGAAAACTTATTTATTTACCTATTAAACGACCAAACATATCCTATGCAGTGAGCATGGTAAGCCAATTGATGAGCTCTTACCTCACATGGAAACAATTATTAGAGTTTGGTGTTACCTCAAAAGAACACCAGGTCAAGGAATTTTGTATAAACAGAATGGTTATCTTCGAATCACAGAATATTTAGATGCAGATTGGGTAGGTTCCTTAGCAGATAGACGATCCACTACTGGATGTTGTACATTTGTGGGAGTAAATTTAGTCACATGGATGAGCAAGAACCAAAGTTTGGTGGCCCGATCAAGTGCCGAGCAGAGTACAAAGCAATGGCTCATACCTCTTCTCTCTCTTTCTTCTTATATACCCATTTGCATTTAGGAGTCTTGTATAGCCAACTGGGTGCCAGAATACTAGCATAGGCCTACGTACCAGGGATCCAAAGTGGCATGGGCTCCAGATAGCCATGTAGTGTTAGATAACCATGTAGCCTTGTAGCGTACATGTCCTGCGTAGTTGACATGTTGCCATTATTCCATTAAACAATTTCTTATTACATTTCGCAGTTGGGATTCTTGAGTATTGACATTGCCAAGGGCCTAAATGCGAATGATTATAAAAGACTGATAGACATCGACATTGTATGAGTCCAGGTGCGAGGCAACCTTGCTTGAGCCCTTGCGCAGACCCGCAACGCCTTAGCAGTCATGGTGTGCCGTAACAGCCTTTACGTAAAGGTAATGGTGGCAACGTGTAAAGGTAATGACCGTTATGGAAAAAATGGCCCGTAATGGCCCATTATGCCCCCATAAAGGCGTAACGGTCCATTACGCGAGGTAGATATAGATTCGGGGGGGGGGGGGGGGGGGGGGGGGGGGTTATCGCTTAGCAGTGCGAGGTCAGTAGCAGTAGGCGTGAATGGAACCTTCATATGGCACAAAGCCATATGGGCAATTTGGTTCAGTTAGCATGAAGTCATCCTCCATGTGATGAGAAACAACCATGGGTTGATTCACATAGTTGGTGCGAAGCTACCTTGTGGTGTCATCTATGAGACCACCTCATGCCACTTTCTTGAGAGAGGGGGAAGGCCTTTGAGAAATGATCTCAAGAAATAAACTCCTTAGAAGCTTCCGTACTACTCTTGTCTCAGTGCAGGGCGATGAGAACTTTCTCTCAAGCTGGAAGTCTTGTATAAGGTGTGGAGAATCTTTCATTAGGATTGAAATGAGGAGTCAAAGGGGTATTTATAGAAAGGGGTAAATTTCCACCAAAAAGGTGGTTAGGCAGTTATTTCCTGCCCAAGTGACAGTTATGACACATGTCACAAGCTGATTGGATGAGTTGTTAGACTAGGCGGCGGGAGGTGACTTGCCGTGTCGCACTACTTGTGAATAGGCTTCATACAGTGGTTACAAGCCTTGCACTAATTGTGAATAGTCCGCATGAATCAACTTTTCTTTGTGGGGGAAAAATTGGTCTCACACCAACATGAAAACGTTCACGCGCCATCACATATTTGTTTGCACGAATAGGATTTGTAAAGTTCTCACTTAAGTCTTTTGCTTACAGAAAATGGACTCATGCAAACCCCTAGGAGTTTATGTGAGTCAAGGAATCACTTAATTCCTAGGTGTAGAATAATCGTCTCGTGCCATCCTTTGATGCTTTGCGCGAGTTGAAGAAATGATTCACGCAATTTCCTGATCTTTGCGCAAGCTAAAGAAATGGTTTCGTGCAATTTCCTGGATCTTTGGGTGAGCTAGACTTCAAGGAGTCTCGTTGAAATCTTTTGCTTGCAAAAGACAGGCATGAACCATCTTGTGGGTCTGCGTGAGATGAACAAGTTGGCCTTCTTAAACGGCCTCGTGCCAACTCTTGCCTCACACAAACTCTTAGTTGTTTTGCGTGAATTGAAAAGTGGCGTTGCACAATCTCCTGGATGTTTACACGACATGGACTTGGTCATTTTTCTCATGTCAACAAGGCAGGCAATTCAAGTATCTGATTGCAGAAGACTTGAGCTCCAACGATTGCAAACCCTACCCCTAGCGCGATCACCAACTTCCAAGAGGTTGTCAAGAATATCATTATGATTGGCATAGTCAAAGGTGGTCCAAGAGGCCTCGAGTGCTGTGATGTTCCTAGGCATGTGCCTAGGTGTGCCAATGACAATTATTTTCCTACATCTTTAAAGAGATCTTTCTCATTATGTCCCTCTCACACATTCCTCATCTCTACCATTCATATTAGCCGAAGCCTCATATTCATTCACTTCATTGGTTGAAGTGACATACACGTCAATCTTGTAAATAGTGGTTTTAATCAATTAAAAAAGTAAAATAAAATACATAGTAGTTTTAAGGGGAATGATGGGGTTTTTGTCATTATACCATGAGAGGAATGATGGGGTTTTGTCATTATACCATGAGAGAGAGAGAGAGAGAGAGAGAGAGAGAGAGAGATGTACCATCCCATAGATGGGCCATCCATGGGGATCTTGATCTGTGACACCCATCATATCAACGGTTTGGACAACTGAGCCATGGGTGCACTTCAACAAACCAAGCGAGTAAACCAAAATCCTTTTCCTTTTCTTCTTCTTGAAAAAGGTAGTGCAATCTGGACCTTTGGGTGCATAGAGATAGGGAGAGGGGTGGTGATGGATTTGAGAATGTGAGGCCACTTGATATAGGGCAAGGAAGGGAGTGAGAGAGCATACTTTTGGTTACAATGGGAAAGAGATAGGGAGATGGGTGGTGAAAAATTAGGGGTTTGAGATGTGTGTGTGTGTGTGTGTTTTTTTTTTTTTTTTTGGCGGGGGGGGGGGGGGGGGGGGGGGGGGGGTGCGCTGTTATTATTATTGGTTGTTACACTTGGACTGTTATGTGTTACGGGGCCATAACTGCCATTATGGAAAATGGCCCGTTAAGGGTTGATTTTGGTTAAAAAGGGGGCAGCAGAGGCCGTTACGTCCCATATCGCAATGGTAACAGCAGTGGCTGTTACGGTCACTATTACCGTTATTACAGAGAGAGAGAGAGAGAGAGAGAGAGAGAGAGAGAGCAGTGTTTTAAATTGCAGTAGCATGTTGCGTAGCGTTCAACCCTCTGTAGCGTAAATAGTATAGCGTGTAGCATAAGCTAATGAAAAGAAATAAGCTAAATAATGTCTAATTGAAAACCACAAGTCACGACTCACAAGTATGATAAGAAATAAAAAACCCCGTAAGTAAGAATATGAAGTACAATACAAATGTCATCTATACAAAGAGGGTTTTCAAAAACCTTTTTTTTAGTTAAGATTTAAAGGTTATTTAGTGTGTGATTTTATTTTTGAAAGATAACGAAGGTTTATTAAAAGCAAAAGAACTACAAAGGAGGGAACCAAACCGCTGAGATAGTGGCCCAATTACACTCCAAGAAACAAAAGGTTACAACCCTTAAGAAAATCAACAGTAGAAGCCCATTCAATAACCAGATGTCTTGCCCTTTGAGAAATGACCTCCGACGACTTACTTTCCCCCCTAAAGCATCTTCCGTTCCTTTCTTCCCATACAGACAACCAGATGGCCAGGAACGACATTCTCCATAGAACAGTCCTATGCTTGCCCAATTTGTTTTTGTGCCACACCTTTAGAAGATCACCCGCTGAGAGGGGAAACAACTACGAAACGCCAAACCGGATTAGAATATCTGCCCATATGACCTTGATGAAATTGCAATGAACAAACAGATGGTTCACCGGCTCCTCGTCTCCCATGCAACAGAGACAAACGTTAGGGATTATCATTCCCCTTTTGCACAAATTATCCACTGTTAGAGTCTTTTCCCTCCCCACTAACCAACCGAAGGCAGCAATCTTTTGTGGGACGTTATATTTCCACACATGTTCAGTAGCTGACACCTCACTATAAGACTGATTTTTGCTAAGAAACTCATAGAATGACTTAATAGAGAAGGTACTGGATTTGTCAAACCTCCATTTTAAAGAATCCGGCGTAGACGTATCCGGTTTACAAGATTGAATACGGTTTAGGAGATCCATGAACTCTTTAACCTCGTTGTCACGAAGAAATCTCCTACAAGGGGGTTCCCACACCACAACTCCCCCTAAGACGGAGAAGCAATCTGCCACCACTACAGATAAATCAGGAGCAATCCGGTAAATACGCGGGAATAACTCTTTCGGCGGAGACTCTCCCAACCAGCTATCTTCCCAGAACCGTGTGTTCTCACCATTCCCTATAGAGAAAATCACTCCTTTCACAACATCCCTCTTAATAGACAATACACCTCTCCAAAGGGCCGAGGGTCTATAATTGGAAGAATCTCTAGTCCACCACCCTCCCTCCGAACGCCCGTACTTACTTTTGATAATCTGATTCCATAGTCCCATTATCTGTTCTCAGTCTCCAAGTCCACTTCCCTAGCAAAAAGCCTGATTCATGATTTTGAGATCTTTGATGCCAGCCCCTCCTTCATGAAAGCGCTTACACACCTCCTTCCAATCCAAGAGATGAAACTTCTTTTTGTCTTCTATCCCATGCCATAGAAAGTCACGCCTTAACTTGACTAATCTATCTAAGATCGAAACTGGACACTTGAAAACTGACGTGAAATAAATAGGAAGATTCAATAACGCTACCTTTATAAGAGTAATGCGCCCACCAAGAGATAAGTACCTACCCTTCCATCTAGCAAGGTACATTTCAAATCTATCTATCACCTTGTCCCAAAACTGCTTCGGAGGCTTTCTTATACAAAGGGGCAGCTCGACGAAGGAAGACGGCAGAGTACCCTTTGCACACCCGAACGAATCAGCCATCTTCCCCGCTTCTTGATCATTCATATTCACCGCTAGTCAATTGCTCTTTTCCATATTCACCCGAAGACTTGAGACAACCTCAAAGCACCGAACAATAGATCTTAAATTACTCACCTTTTTTGGATTGCCATCGCAGAAAAGAAGGGTGTCATCAGCAAACTGGATATGAGAGATCGGAGATTCCATTCCTTCTATACCTTAAAACCGGAAAATAATCCGGAAAATAATCCTTCTTCCTGACCTTTTCTCAACATCTTTGACAGAGCTTCCCCTATAATAATAAATAAAAAAGGCAATAGCGGATCCCCTTGCGGCAAACCCCTGGAACTTTTGAAAAAACCTTTAGGAGATCCGTCAAGTAATATTGAAAAGTGTGCCGAGCTCACACTCCCCCATCCACTTTCTCCATTTCTCTCCAAAACCAAGCCGCTGAAGCATATACTGAAGGAAATCCCAATCGACATGGTCATAAGCCTTCTCCAAATCAAGCTTGCATATGATGCCTTTAGATCTAGATCTATGTTTGGAATTCAAACATTCGTTTGTATGAGCGCTCTGTCTATAATCTGCCTACCTGGAATGAAACCACTTTGGTTATGGGAGATGATGTTATCCAGGACCCTTTTTAATCGAGTTGCCAGAACTTTTGCTAGAATCTTATACGGACCACCAATCAAACTAATTGGCCTGAAATCTTTTTAATTGCTCTGCCCCAGAAACCTTTGGAATTAATGCAACAAAGGAAGCTCCCATTTCTTTAGATAGACGCCCTCTTTCAAAGAATTCATTCATAAAATCCATAACATCTTCTTTGATAGTCTCCCAGAAGGATTGGAAAAAAGCTGCTGGAAACCCATCTGGCCTGGGAGCCCGTCTCCTCCTAAGGCATCCACCACGAATTTAACTTCTTCTAAGGAGAAGGGAACCTCCAAGGCATGAACCTCCTCAATGGGAAGCCTCTCGAACTGAAGATGATCCCAGCTTACGCGCATTCTAACCATCTCCCTGTAGAAGGCTGCTAAAGAAACCAACAACCTCATTCGATATGCTATCCTTGTCTTCTATGCGTATGCCATTCATTGAAATGCTGTTGATTTTGTTGATTCTTGCCCGACCGCCAGCTAAATTGTGAAAGAATTTAGTGTTTTTGTTGCCTTCTTTAATCCATTCAGTCCGCGATCTTTGCCTACATTTAATTTCCTCTTCCAAAACCCTGTCGAAGTAATTCTAGATCAGCTGAACTCTTTTGGACAAATCTTCAACTGCCAATTCGCCTTCCTCTCCCTTAACTTCGATAGCTTGCAAATCCAATAAGATCTTACTCATTTTGATCTCCCTTTTACCCAGCTCTGTTGACTTCCATGCCTTTATATTTTCTTTGAGGAGTCTTAATTTTCTGCACAGCCTAAAATCAGTGAAGCCTTCAACCCGAAACTCTGCCCCCCATTCTCTAACCATCTGAGCAAAACCACCTATTTTAAGCCACGATAATTCAAATATGAAAGGCTTCAGACCCCAGTTCTCCTCATCTATCGCTAGAAGCACCGGACTGTGATCGGAAGTTGGCCTGGGGAGAACAGTCTGAGAAGCTAGAGGAAATTTCTCCACCCATTCCGGTGAAACCAGGACTCTATCTAACCTGAACATGACAAGATTTGACCTACCATTAGACCAAGTAATCTGGCTCCTAGCAATGGGAGATCCACTAACTCTTGCTAATCGATCCACGCTGAAAAGGCCCGCATCTCTGAAGTGACCCTTCCACCATTAGATCTCTCGTCTGCATATTTTGTAATATTGAAATCACCCCCTATACACCACGGGCCATTGAATCTTTGCTTGCTTTCGCTCAGTTCCTCCCAACATCCATTCCTAGAGTCTTCAGCATTTGGGCCATAAACAAATGTAACGAGGCAGCAAAAACTGCCAAAAACGTCTTGGAGAATGACAGATATCGAGAAAACCCCACTTCGAGAATCCACTAAGGACCACTAAGAGGCTTTCCACGCTATCAAAACACCTCCAATAACTTCTTACTAAAATTTTGGACCTTGGTTTCTTGGAAACAGAGAATCTCTACTTTACTTCTCCCGCACATGTCTTTGATCAATCTTCTCTTCTTTTTTTTTACCCCACCCCTCTAACATTCCATGATAAAATCTTCGTTGAGAAACAGACTTGCCCCGATTACCCTTAGTCCCCGCCTCCATCCTTCTTTCCCTATGTGGTTGAGGACTCGGCGTGAGATTCTGTAACTCCCTGTTACTACTCGAAGAATTGAGGACTTTCCTTGGAGATCTCGAATATGCCAGAGGTCGACCTCGAGCCTCCACACATTGAAACAACACCATGTAATCATCTGGGTCATCACCGAAGGAAAGCCCAATTGATCTTCCCACTTGGCCCATAGCATCCCGTAACCATTTTTTCTTTTGAATTGTCTCTATCAGCTTTGCCCTCTATTCGTCCAGATCGGTCGGCAACAGATGACCACATACCGTCTACTTCGGATTTCTCCCCATATGGATCTACAACGGTTCCACTACGATAATGCATTCGCCGCTCTCGTCTTGGAACAGCGTGAGAAGATCTTTGTTGCTAGAAGAGCCTCTGCTTCTAACTATACTAGGAGGCGAACACTCAGGTTGCATTGAGGAGTCGCCATCCCATGAGAGGAGATCATCGTTGCCAGACATGTACCCATCTCCTTAAGTGGGATCAGGAAGCAGAGACAAACAGTTAGAGGATAGGTTCGAATATTCACCGCAAACTACCGCAGGAGGCCTGTTACTGCGATCTTGAATATGTTGGGTCATCGTATGCTTAAGAACCCCACACGCATGATTGACTTCCCCACGTGCCGACGAATAAATCAACCTTAGAGCACGTGACTCCATCTCGCGCGACTCTACGGCATGTGTCCCAGAGTAGTCATAAGGCACGATAGCTATCGATGCCTCTGAACCTCCCACTGCCGAACCGGGCTGATTCAGAGAATTCTGTTTGGTTCGGGTCGGGTCGGGTTGGAGTGAAAGGTCAAGATTTAAATCATTAAGGTTCGTAGCCTCCGAACCTCCGCTTTTGAAGCCCACGTCATTGGATGTTTCCCCAGCCTCCCGCTGCGTCGTAGGTTCGGAACCTAATCTGCCACTTGTCACTATTTCGTTTGCGGACAGCGAAGGCTCGACTTCCCTCGACCTGACCCTTGACAAAGGATGATGTGGTGATGGCTCTGTCGTCCACGTATCCGCAAGAGAAAAGAACGCCCCTATTGAAAAAGCAGAAACGACTACCGATTTGAATGCGCTAACATGCGTCGACTCCTTATGCCCTGTACTGTCACCGCCTATGCCTCCGCGAATGGAATTCTCACACGCCATCGTTGCTGGTTTTAGTGCTCCCATGGAGATGAATCCTTGTGCTCCGTCTTCATCGTCCCTAGTAGATTGAGACCCTGCGCCTGAGAGACCATGGTCTCTCAATCTCCAGATACCACCCCACCTGGGCAGAGGGACATCCTCCTCCCACTGCACTGGCAAGCAGAGCTTCCTGTGTTCTACAAAAACAAAGATATGTGCCGATACGTTGCATCCCTTTCTCCTCCTGATTCGGACCCTAATCACACCCATTTCTTCCCCTAATTTCGTTTTATGATCCAATTCCAAGAGCTCACCTAGACAAGACGCTGCGGCTTTGAAAAAAATTGTTGCACCATAATTCCAGAGGCACCGCCGCGATCTGAACCCAAACATCTTCCTTCCCAAAGATTGAGTAGTCCTCCAAACTCCGAACTCTAATAATCGGCCCTTCCCGATGCAACTCTCCCACTCTAATAATAGGATCGGTATCAACCCCCGGGCTCAGACGAATCCGCATGTTGTTGAAATCGATGGGTGCGACGTTGTATAGTTCTGGCCTTAGCTCGCAAAACTCTCGTAGCCAGCCTCTAACTTGGTCTATGGAAACTCCTTGCCTTGTTTCCACAACCACCGACTCCTAAAGAGCTTCCCTAGAACGTTCCATCACTTCCGGACTAATCTGTATAAACATTTCCTCCCCTTTCTTTCCTGTACTCACCCCCTTATCGAGCTTCTCCAAACCCCCCCTGCTAATCTTTGCTCTTTGACCTCTATTAGTTGAACCATCCGGGCTGAGCAGCACCTCCTTAAAAGAGGGTGACCCCTTTCCGGGATACAGCAGCGCAGCCGATGCCTGAGCCGAACTTGAAAAACATTGGTCTTCCGGTTGGTTATCTTCTTCTCTATCAATGATCCTTTCCTGGCCTTTTGGTTGAGTTCCGGCCCAAATCTGGCCCTCTGCACCAGAAGCTTTACTCCCCCAAAGCTTTCTCCATCAAGCATCTCCACTGCCCTACTTAATTCCTTTTCCAAACTCATTCTAACAAATGCGAACCCGCTAAAACCTCCCTGATGCTTCATTTTGGGTAAGACCACATCCATAACAGCCCCAGCATGGCCGAAGACTCTAGTGAAGTTCACTGGCAACCAGCCTTTCGAAACCCTTTTACAAACAAAGTGGGGAAACCCGAAACATCTCTATTCCTCCCTTCTATCCTTGCTAGAGCTTTTTTCCTAGGCTCAATCTGCTGCCACTCTTCTCCATCATCTTTGTCAGCTGAACACTTGTCCTTTTCTTCTTCGTCAGCCCACCTTTTCCCTTTGCCTTTGTCTACTTCACCACTAGAACCTTCCTGATGCTCCATCAATCAGGCGTCGGTGCAATGCCAAAAACCTCTGGCGAGTGCATATCAGAAGAGAGGAGAGGAGGCCTTTGTTTACTTCACCACCAGAACCTTCTTGATGCTCCTGATCAACTTTAGTGTGTGGATTTCACACCAACTTTAATAAAGGATCACCTCCATTTAAAGTGAAAGTAAACAAAGAGTGGTTTGGTTTTAACATTACATTTTAAGTATTTATAATATGAGTTTTACACAATTTTTAACAAACAAAACTTCAAAAAAAAAAAAAAAAAACGTATCGTAGCGTATGCTACAAAGCTGTAGCGTACTGGAGCATACACTATAAGGGATTTACACTATTTAGCTACAATATGTAGCGTATGCTACCGGGCACTATTTGAAACACACAACACACACACACACACACACACACACACACACACAGAGAGAGAGAGAGAGAGAGAGAGAGAGAGAGAGAGAGAGAGAGAGAGAGAGAGTAATAGGGTATTTTGGAGGACTAGTTTGATACTTCAGCTGTGTTATGTCGCTTAATAGGCAGACACTTTTGAAATGGTATATGTCACCTACATTAACTCCATTTAAATTTGGGGGACTACTTTGATACTTCAACTGCGTTATGTTGGTTAATGTGCAGACACTTTGAAATGGTATATGTCACCTACATTAACTCAATTTAAACTGGCTAAATTGCCCATTGTCAATTTGTCATCGAGTTGGTCCAGAAACAAACAAATTGGTTGCACCTTCCTAGCCTCTGATTCGTGGACCATTGGATGTTTTCATTTTTAACTGTCTGCTAATCTGATAGTTAGATCCATCTTTTAGTTGGGGCGGACCATCAAAATGCCCTGATGAATGGACCGGATCTTTAATATGGGCGGTGCAACCTGATAAGTGAATCAGTTCTGTAACACGTGTGGTCCGCCTGATGAATGAACCATATCTCTAACACGTGGGTCACCTTCAAGGTTTGTCAATTGCATTCTCCCATGGGCCCAACATGATGAATGGACCAGACCCCTAACAAGTGTGGCATACATACAGTCGTTAAACACAAGTTCAAGTTCAACACGGTCATTTAGTACAGCCAGTCAATTTCAAATGTGGGTTGATTTAAAAAAAGAAAGGGAGGGGTTTTTGGTCATTTCCTACCAATAAGGGCATTTACACCATTCCCTTCACCTCCTCCCAATGATAACATACCATGTCAGTGCTAAACAGTTAACTAAAAACAAACAAGGCATGAAAAAATCTTGCACAATCAAATGGGGAACCCATTGGAACTAAATGTAGAAAGAGGGACCTAAAATGTAATGACGAGAACCTCATTTTAGCTCCTTTTTTTAATTGACACAATCTAGTGCAAGAACTTTGTCCAAATGCTAAGTAGTTTGCACAAACTCTTCGAAATTGGAATAACATAAGATAATAGAGAAATGTTATTACATGAAACTTCTCCTCAGCATACATCATAAATTTCACAGTTGTTTTGGTGAGCTAGACTGTTTATTTGGCCAGGCATCACATGGATGGGGCATAGCCTGGAACCTTGCGACTCTTGCCTGTTGAATGTGGACCACTGCTCAAACTTCGGTCAGACTTGAGCAACTGCCCATTCGCATGCCTGCAAGCCACCAATACGACAATTACCATAGACCGGTCCCTCTGATCGTCAGGCTATGACCATCACATAATGGTCTGTACAATCAACAATCCTTGGCACAAAAAACAAATGCCACATGTATGGGGGAGACATTTAAGGGCTGAAGCAATAAGATTCCGTAGAGAAAGGCTTCTCACCATGTGCTACGGTGCGGCTACAGTACTGCTACACTACAATGTGTTAATTTCAGCATGGTTTATCTCTACTCCTAGTATAGTTTGGAACTTCAATATGATTGTTTTTCTTTTTCCAGAAAACAGTTTGTTCTTAGTAGCTGGATGCGATCAAGACTCTGTTTGCACCAATTAGGGGTAACTTTGAGTTTCACTTGGAAACCCATGTACTAAAGTCTATAAGTAAGCAAGCAGGTCATGCCTATGAACAAGATTATATGATTTTTTTTTTTTAATTAATTGCATGCGGTGGGATTTTTCTTCTAGATGTGAGATGCCCTAGACAAAGTTGGTGGTGATTCTGGTACGTGAGATTCAGTCTCTGCGCTTAATTTCAATCTTTTTTAATCATCTTGCATTAATTGGTATTAGAGCAAATTCCTTGGTATTTGAGGTATTTCCCTCTCTTTCCTCCTATTCCCATCCCAAACCTATCAAAACCCTGTTCCTCTCATTCATCTCAAAATCCATCTCCAAATCCAAATAGAACAACACTACCTCCCTCCCATTCGGATCTTAAAATCCATACCCAAAATCCAAATCCAGCAAAACCCAAACTGTACACTCTCCCAAATACAATAAAACCCTAAATGTTACCACTTCCAAACTCTTAGATCTTATGCACCAGAAACCCAAATTTAGAAAAATCCCCAAATTCTCCCATCTCAAACCTAATTTCTACAAATTTTCCAGCCAAAAACCGAATTTCTCCAAAATCCTCAATTTTTCCAAAACCCCAAATCCCAATTTTCCATTTCCCCCAAATTCTACCCTAATGAGCCAACCCATTCCTCGATGTTGAGATGTCGTTGAGAGGTAGATACTCATACACTCCATTTGGTTCTTCCTACTCAGACACCTACACGTATTACGATTATCATGACCCACCTTCCAACTACCCAGCTACACCGTGCCCATCACAACTGTCCTTCCTATTGCCACAATTGTTACCGATCTTCCTATTATTATTATGGTGAACCATATTGATACCCATTTCTCGCTATGAAATCGTTCAAACATATGTTGAATCTTTGAAAATATACATTCGTAAAAAACCCATCTGTGGTATCAAGGAACGTTGAGAAGTGGAAGGAGATGCGAGAAATCAAGGAAGAATTCAGTGAGCTAAGAAAATTGATGAAGTAGTTTGGCCAAGCTGCATGGATAGCTTCCAAAGACGGGAAGAGCACAATTGATCTCAATCCATTGTATCTGGAAAAATTCAAAAGATGAAATGAATACATCAACGGATCAATAGACGAATCAGTTAATGGAAAAAGTGATATATCAATGGCTCGATCAGCAGAAAAGGTGGCTGAAGACCTGATAATTATATTGGCAATCCCTATGGAGATCGCTAAAGTTGAGATGGATGCATTAATCCCATCCCAACACAATCGCAGTATGCAGATTAGAGACTTATGCTGAAAAAGACAATGCGGCAAACTTATGAGGCCGATCAAGAGCGTAAGAAGCCACAACTAATAAGCCAACATATGAGATAATCAACTCCACTACCAAAGAGGATGCTGAAACCAATGATAAAAAAAAAAAATGAAGAGCAAGAAAGAGGCATAAGAAGTGCTGTAAACTACAATGCCATCCCACACAAGAGATGTCAATCAGATGCATAGCCTTCAAAGGACACGTTACAAAGGCACAACATGGACATGGATTGATCTTGGCTACGAAAGTTGAGGATGAGTTTTTCCAAAGCTAAGGGGAATTGATGCAATCAGATCCCATAGAGACAAGTTTCTCAATGCATGTTACACTACTGCTACAACAGTTACAGTCATGCTACAGCACAAGTTCTAGTATAGTTTGGAACCTTACTATGAGTTGGTTTTTTATTTTATTTTAGGAAACAATTTGTTATTGGTACCTGGATGTGAGTAAGAGTGTGTTTGCACCAATTAGAGATAATTTGAGTTTCACTTGGAAACTTATGAACTCAGTCTATAAATACAGTAGTAGGTCATGTATATGGACAAGATTCAATGATTTTATGAAATACGAAACTATTTTCTTTGAATTTCCTGAGATGGGATTTTCCTACTATAAGTGATGCCCTAGAAACCTTGGTGTGATCCTTTCGGCTTTGTGTGGAGCAGCTCCACATATTTGTCTTTCAGTTTATCATCTTAATGCTTCGAATACAAGATTCACTTTTTTTTTTTTTTTCTTTCTTGAATGGTAGGATTCACTTTTTTTTTTTGGAAAGATAATGCAAATTTATTAGAAAAGCACCAAGAAGGCGCCGAAACTATACAGAGATATAAAAACACCAAAAAACAACCCAAAAATTACAACAAAATATGGGTTCCACTCTCCCAACCTTACACAACTCCCATTCAACAACAAACCCAAACGCCCTCATAAAAGATAACACCCAATTATGGTTATGTCTAACATTTCGAAAGCATCTTTCATTTCTTTCCTCCCAAATCATCCATAGGCCTACCGGCAGACACAAACACCACAAATCTTTCGCCTTCTTCCAAAACTCCAAGCCATGCCATGCCAAAAAGAACTCTCCTACTAACTTCGGCATCGCCCAACATATATTAAACATGAAACAATGCCATACCTTGGAAGCAAAAGAACAATGAAGAAATAGTTAGTTAATCGATTTAGAATTTTCCGAACACAATAGACATATATTAGGTAAAAACATCCTCGTTTTATGGAGATTGTCCACTGTCAGCATCCCTTTTCCAACCGACGAGCCAACCAAAAGTTGCAACCTTCGGGGGGGCACAACAAGACCAAACATACCTAGTATCCATACACGCTTCGCGAAATCTCTTGGTATGGAGAATATAGTCGAACGACTTGACTGAGAAGCTACTTGATCCTTCCTTGCACCAAATTATCCGGTCATTCACACCACCTTCCGGACAATACAACTGAATGTGGTACTAATGGGACATCAGTTCCACCACCTCCTTGTTCGAAAAAAAAGAGTGGCAAGGAGGGGACCACACACCAAAATCCCCACAGGTCGAAAAAATCTTGCCACCACAATGTCACGAGGCAATGACAAGTGGGCAATCCTTGGGAATAGGACTTGCAGCACCACATCCCCACTCCACACAACCTCCCAAAAGTGGATCATATCCCCATTTCCTAGAGCAAAACCAACCTCTCCCCCAAACGTTGCCTTTACTGAAAGAATCCCTTTTCAAATCATTGATGCTCTATATGTAGATGTCTCCCTAGTGCACCATCCTCCCCCGTCACAACCACATTTGCTTCTAATTATGTCTCCAAAACGCATTGTCCTCCGTCCCAAATCTCCATACTCACTTCCCTAATAAAGCCCTATTCATCACCTCCAATTTTCTCCCTCATTAGGACACATCACCCCATTTTAACAAATGGAACTTAGATGAACCTTTCGCTCCCTACCATAAGAAGTCCCATCTCAATTTATCTAGCCCGTCAAGCACTGCCTTCAGACAACGAAAAAGTGACATAGAGTAGGTCGACAAATTTGATAGCGCAACCTAAATGATAGTCATCTGACCCCCAAGCAATAGGTACTGGCATTTCCACCGCACTAATTTTCTTTCGAACCTCTCCACCACTACATCCCATAAATGCTTAGCCGACTCTTCTATACAAACCAGTGTTTTAAATAGCTACGCTATGTAGTGTGTAGCTTACGCTACGTGGCGTAGCTTAGCCTTAACGCTACGTAGCTCATGAAATAGGGATTCTTTCAGTAGCTTACGCCACATGCTATGTAGCTCACATTACAAGTTATTTTTCACTACATTAAAATTAGTTGATGCTTTCAATGATTTGTTACATTTTTCTATTTTCAATAAATATTAGTTAATCTTTTCAATGCTTTTTGTAAAATAATATAAGTAACAATATTAAATCAATTTCATTGCTCATATTAGTTAATCAATTTCATTTCTCTTTCCTATTACTTTAGGTTGAGTTTGGGGTTGCCAAATATCATGAATTTTTGTTAAATTTCATTATTAACCAGTCTAATTTCATGAGAAATATCATCAATTGGTGTAACCAAGCGTAACCTTGATTAAAATCTAAAAGTAGCATGTAGCTTCCACTACACGCTACAAAAGGATGAACGCTACGCTACGCGCTATTTAAAACACCGATACAAAGCAGCAATCCAACGTAGAATGAAGGAAAAGATCCCGCCATGGGATTCGCTTTATGCACTTAGTTTCAATCTCTTTGATTCTATTTGACTTAGTGGGCCCCATGGTATCGAACAGACAAACAAAAAAAATATAAACATCATTTGATCTTGCAAAACACAAGGTCAAAGAATGGAAAAGAAAACCAATGAAGAAAAACGGTGATCATTGAGATGTATAGCATCATCGATCTACTGAGATGCACTGCATCCTCACGCCTCGAGTCAGTACAATTTGAGACCAGGGTTGAGTGAACCAGACCATTGATTTGATGTCACCCTTAACGCCCCAGTACAATATGGACAGTTTCTGTATACTTCTCTTAACCACCTATTTTCAGGCAACTGATCCAAAGCTTAGAATCATCCATTCAGGAAAAAGGTTAGGATCGTCTCATCAGGGAGATTATCAAAGAATATCAAAGATAGGCCCATCAGATAAACTATCTGGATCATCGAATCATCGATCCCATTTGTACAGACTCAAGGCATATCAAATTCTTTTTTTTTTTCATACCCGTGGGGCCCACTGGTGATCCAAACCGTTGATCTGTCGGGTCCCACCATGGATGGTCCATGACTGAAACTTCTTGTCGACTGGAACATCCTAACCACCAATCTTGGACCACTTTTCAGTTGAATGTGGACAGTTTCCGCATTTTCAGGCCAGAAATTGAAAATTTAGGATTTGTTTTTATCCAGGAGATTTTTCGGCCATGGTACATCCACGGTCTGAGCCAGCAGACCAACGGTATAGATCAACTGACCTGTATGGCCCTGGAACAAACTGAAACTCGAGTATGTTAAGTAAATCCTCTGGGTCGAGGACCTCTCTAGAGAAAACACAAACGCAGGAGATGAAGCTTCTGTATTTCAATAATCTTTAAAAAAAAAAAAAAAAAAAAACCCTAGAAATAAAACCGCAGATAGCAATCGAACCGAAACCGTACGCAAGGAAGAACAAGAGCCAAATGCTCAATCGAGTCGGACTCACGCCAAATCCGTCGCAACAGCGTTCTCGCGCCGTCTCTTTCACCACTCTCTCTTGCAGACGGAGCCTCCGTCGAGCGCCTTTCTTTCGATCGAACGCTCGCGTATCAAACGACACGTGGGAGTGGCTTATGAGGCTTTTGATAGACTTCCATGGGAAGCTAGAGAATTCGGTACTGAAGTGACGTCACCAAGTTCTGTGGGCCCCACCATGATGTATGTGTTGTATCCACACTGTCCATCTATTTGTAGAGATCATTTTAGCGGATGATACAAATAATGAGGGAGATCCAAAGCTCAAGTGGACCCCACCACAGAAAACAGTGGAGATAATGACGCCCACGGTTGAAACTTTCTTGGAGCCAACCGTGATTTTTATTTGAGATCCAACCTGTTCATAAGTCAACACAGACATGAACGAAGGGAAAACACAAAAATCAGCTTGATCGTAAACTTCTATGGCCTCAAGGAGTTGTTATGGTAGGCGTTCAATCCCCACTGTTTTCTGTGGTGGAGTCCACATGAGCTTTTGGATCTGCCTCATTCTTTGGCTGAGGCCTTAAAATGATCTCTCCAATTGAATGGACGGTGTGGATATAACACATAAAACATGGTGGGGCCCACAGAACCTGGTGACGTCAGTTCAGTAGGCTAATCCCCTTCCACTTCCTTGTTGTCTTTCATTTAAAAATGGGACAGCGGATTAGGTGAGGCTGGGGGACAGGTTAGTGGGTGAGGCCTAGACTGTGGGGCCCACCTACAGGCATGGGTTCAAAACTAAGGTAGATCCAAATCTAAGGTGGATCACATGATAGAGTTTGAATTTCCACCGTTTAAAACTTCTTGAGGCACAAGTTTTGGATGAAGCGGCAAATAAATACTACAATCCGCGATAGGAAGTTTTTAACGATGGGCATTCAATCACCACTGTTTTCATGCGGTGTGGTTCACCTGACATTTGGATAAGCCTCATTATTGTCACCATACCCTAAAATGAGCTGGTAAAACAGATGGACGGGGTGGATATACAACAGATACATCAAGGTAAGCCCCATGATCAGGGCCTCACCCACTAGCTGTTACACCTGCCTCACTTAATCCGTGCTCTTAAAAATGGTGGTGACTCTTTAAAAATATACTTGACACAGTTTTGTGGAAATCAAAGTCGTCCAAATTTCTGACCCAACTTTGGATGTAGCATATCAAAATTGCGCTGAGAAGACGATATTAATCATTTCATTTTTTCCCTTTAAAATTTGGATTGTAATCACAATAAACTAATGTACTGTGACCGTCCATTTGGTGGCTATTAAATGGATGGATTGGATTGATTGGTTAGAGTAATTTTTCATATATCCTTCTTCAATGGGACCACAATTTGAATGGTCTAGATAGATGTATATCATATACAAGTTACAAATATGAATTTATCGAACGCAAGTGAGCATGGCCGAGGCATGCGCTTGCCCAAATGAATGTGGGCTGGGCCTGGCAGGATGAAGCCCAGCCCGGCCCTTTGACAGCCGTGACCGCGTGTGGATTTACAAAGAATTCAGGCACGCATGAGGTTGTTGCTAGTTTACACGGGAGTTTGATTGGGATTTTTTTTTTTGATCTCGCAGATACTGGACCAGAAATTAGAGCTGTAAATGGTCAGCCAACCCGATGGGGTACCCGGACATAAGCCATTTAGACCCAACCTAGACCCGACCCATTTGTTAAATGGTACAGGTCTGGGTCTAAGAACAGACCCAATTGCTAAACGGGTTTGGGTTTAGTTTTCTTTATATTAGGCTCGACCTGACCTGACCTGACCCGAACCCATTTAGTAAGTGGGCGGGTTTGGGCTATGTTTCAAGGGACTCGTTCAGCCCAGACCCATCCAGCCGTGGTTTTAAGCCATGTAAAAACGCTTGCATACTTGATCCAGACCCGGACCCATTAGACCTGACCCACTTATAAATGGGTATGGGTGGATCTCCCTCTACTAGACCCGAACCCATTTATAAATGGGTCTGATGGGTTTACTCGGACCTGACCCGAACCCGCCTATTTAGTAAAAGGGTCTAGGTCTAAAATTTGGACCCAGACCCATTTAGTAAATGGGCGGATTTGGTTTTGGCTAAACCCACCCCAAACCCGACCATTTACAGCCCTACTAGAAATTGCCTTTGCAATTGGACTTGTAGCCAACGTTTATGCAGTCTCCACAAGTGACCCATCTTAAGACAACTAAAGAAATCTGTTCATATCCGCAAGTATTGTACGTCTATCATGATTTTAGTGATCAGCATAGGAAATTCGTCCTTGGGGAAAGTCAATGCAAACTCGAATCGGCCGTTCTTCTTAATCACTGAGTCAATGTTTGCCAACCAATCGGGATGTTTCTCTTCTCTTATTAAATTCATATCCTTTTATTTTTGTACTTCTTTCTCAATCTTATCTATGAGTGGATGAAAGCGTTGCTGCGCTTGTTTGGACTTAGCATCTGGTTTGATATTAAGCCTTTGGACGACAATTTCAAGGTCTAGCATAGGCATCTCAGCAGTAACTCCAGGCAAATATGTCCAAGTATTCCTTAAGGAGAAGATTGAGAAGATCATCCCTAATTTCTATTAGGGCCCACTGGACAATTCCTTGTCGTACAAAACCACATGTCAATGTAGTAAGTCTAACATCCACGTTGTACATCCGTTTTGAAAGCTCATTGCAGGTCATGACCAAAAAAATGAAGCAGATATGAATCTCAGGTGGACCACATTGACCATTAAAAGCTTCATGTGTGCCACAATTTTTTTGGATCAAGATGATATTTGTATGGTCCCTTGTCCAATTCTTTTGAACTTATCATCGGGTTGGATGGTAAATAAACATTCTGGTGGCACCTAAGATGTTTTTAATGGTGGGTATTCAATCATCACTCTTTTCCTTGGTGTAGTCCACCTGAGATTTGGATTTGCTTGAGTTTTTGAGTCATACCCTAAAATGACCTTTCAAAATGGATGGATGGATGGCGTGGATGTAAGGCACATATATCACGGTTGGCCTTACAGTCAAGGATGGCCAGTTATAGTAGGTGGTCCCCATTGGTCTACTCATCCGATGGCTACCAACCTGATACGTTTGTCCATTGGCATGTGTGCCAATAGCCGGGTCCAGCTCCATGGCTCAGTTCTGGATATTGTGATCTGTTTCAATATTGAGATGATGGCATTGAGTGCCCATGTAGTGTAACATATGTGTCACTAGGTTACTAGGTTACTAATCTATTGTACACATGACTTGCGGATGATATCATAAATCATTTAAATTATCAACTGCATCATTAAAATTATGTTAATAGAATGATCTGAGCAGTCCAAACATTGGCCATATAAATCAACGATTAAAGACATTCATTAGTCACTCAATTGTGATCCTATGCTCCTCGTCTATCCGAGGTTTCAAAATTTCATCATTTTCAGCCAAAGTTTACATTTCAATCGGCTTATTACAAATATTTTATCAAACACTACATAAAACATGGTAGCTAGGGGCAGGATCATGTGCATCCCTCCAATGTACGCATCCTTCCAATGTACATGCTTGATTTATAGATGAATTGATGAATGTTATTATTATTGACCCAAATATATTATTACTAAATAAATAAAAGTATACATCTCTATATTTTAAATATAAATTTGCATTAAGTTAATCGATATTAAAAATAAGGTGCAATAATTCAGATGGCTAAAAATAGAGATTTGGATTGCAAATGACCTATGATCTGGGATGCTCGACCCGGAATGGAAAAACAGGAGTTTCTCACTTTAGGTAATATTGGTTCTCCATTGAATCAAGATAATTGATCAGATGGTTAGGATCATCTGATAAGAGCAATTTATGGGTATATGACATCCTGAAGTTGGGACCTGCAAGATGAATGGTGCACATCTTGTTTATGAAGGGGCCGCTACCGCTATTAGGTAAGGATGAAGATGATTTTATACTAAACTAGGTAATGGTATATCTTAAGTATGAAGCAGATAAAAAAAATAAAAAATGAACATCTTGGTCAGAGCAGGTTGGTGAGCTTAGGTTGGAGGGGAGACTTGGAAAAATGCCTTAGAAGGGATGCAAATTACTTACAATTGATTCTATAATCCTGATGTGGGGCAATGAAAAACAGGCACATAAAACATGGAGCCCTTACAAGCATGGTGATAGGACATGAAAAACACTTGGGTATGTGTCAGGCCCTATTAGGGTTAGGGGTTGTTTGATTTTTAATTTTTATTGAAAATGCGTGGTAAATAGGTCATTATCACTCCCAAAGCATATTTGATTTTTGTGAGTATTTCTGTCTAAAAAATAAGTCTGAAACGGATTGACTTAAATTTGTGTGCCCTACCATAGTTTATGTGAGATACTTACGCCGTTCATATGTTTTCCTGAGCATTTTAGAGTATGAACCCAAAAAAAGATTGTAACGCCCCAGATTTTCGAGATTTATTTGAAACTTTTTGAAAATTCATTTTTAATTTATTTTTTATTAATTATCGTACATTTACTGTTGATTTGCGAATAGCGGGACATCCGTAGGAGATCCGATAGGGGACCCTTTACAAAAGTTTCTTAGAATGATCCCATAAACATCGTAGAAAGATCAGATTTCAAAAATCACGTACTTTTTAGATAATTACGAAAATGCCATTAGTTAAACTTAAGTTAAGATGTCATTTTTAAGTATTATAGTTTCTGACGATCGCTTTCACGCAAAACCCTGGATTTAAGCTTTTGGGCACATATTAACCATACACATCAAATTTCAGCCCTTAAATCATAGTAGAAGTGATCCGATTGTCAAATCAGCCCCTTAACCCTTGATTTTCATCTCCATCGAGTGAGGAAAGTAGATGGTTAGTCGTAATCGAATATTTCTCTTCATATGAGTGACTTAGATCGTCTTTATCATGGACCAATAGTGTGATTTGAGTGCCCCACCTTGATAAACATCTTTCTTATGCTTGAAGTTATCCCGTTCTATAAATTAACGAGTTACCAACTCTTTTTAAATATGAACTTTTCAATTTACCCACTTCTCACCATCAATCGCTTCTCAAATTTGGACCACTTATTATACTCATATGACTACGAATTTACACAAAATTTGGACCCCGATCTATAATCCTACACCGTTGAACCACAAAGCCAGCACCTTCCTTTTCCGCAAAAAATTGAAATTTCAGATCTAGGCATTTCTCACCATCAATCAACTACTAAATTTTGTACAATTGTTTGCCTATCATGACTACATATTTTTTCAAAATTTAGGCCCTGATCATCAAGCGTAGACCGTTAATTGAGATCTAGCCCATTTTAGCACCCGTTAGGCCATTTTCAAGGATCGGCCAATCTAGAATGTGGATCATCAAGAAATTTACATATTCTGACTCTACTCTTCGAGCTTAATAAGATGAACATATTAGAATTGATCATAGATCATCCGAATATTGAGATTTGAGAAACCCACCTCAAGAAGTTATTACACAAGACCTCGCGTGCACATCCCTCTCCATATTTCTACTACGCACCTCCAAATCCTTCTCCTAACCCTAGCCTCCATGCCCTAGAGAAAGAGAGAGACACAGAGAGAGAGAGAGAAGAGAAGAGAGTTCTTTCTCATATTTTTCCAGCGGCTAGGATCTTCTACAACCCTCTTCTTCTAAGTCCATCCTAAGGTGAGGATTTTCCTTCAAGCCTTTCATTAATAATATCACGATTATCATAAGTTTCTTTTGTGGCATGTGAAGTTGTTTTGTTTTGAATTACTTATCCATATAACATGAAGTTTGATGTGAGATTTGTAATGAATATCATTATATGGTGATGTGATTCCTTTTTTTTTATAGATTTTTTACTAAGAAGCATGTGTATTTGTGTTATTTATTTTTGTGAAATCTATGCCCTTATTTTCTTAGTCCATGTATTACAAGTAACATTGGTTTTCATATTGTGATATGAAATATGTGTATAAGATCATCATATGGACATCCCATTATTGTATACTTTTTGTCCATAAGTTGGTAAAATTATTCGATGTAGAGAGATGGAACCCGTGAGAGGTGTCCATGATGGAAGAATATCTCTTGACTTAACTGAAAGAATGAAGTGATTGTTTGTCAATGGATCCTTACATGTACATGATGCTTGATTGGATCCATTTACATTACATGAGTACTTTAATGAATTTGGTCATGAAGTACAACATTGGCTTTTTGGGACATGATGAAATCATAAAACGAGACAATGAGTGGACATTAATGGTATACAAATTCTCATGAGCCGGGGTTGGTGCCATGGACACTAAGCCTGAGCCTGTCGGCCTATGCTGGGTCACTTGTGACTCCCCATAGTTACCATTGAGTTTTATTTAAATTGGATATATGCGAAAACACTTAAATAAAGGTGAAACTAAAGTCATGCATTCACTTGGCTCCATGTGGGTGTACGTAATTGAGAATAGGCTAGAGCGTCCTACTTCTCCCGTACACTGTCACGTATAGATTTGGGCTATGAGCGTCCCGTTTCTCACTTGGTCGGGCAAAACTATGGGCTTGTGCGTCCCAGGAACCTCTGGTGGCTAGTGGCTAGCATGAAGTCGTAACAGGGAGTCTCCCACTTCATGTATTATGATTCTAGCCAGGGTGCCTTAGCCAGAGCATGCATTCCATGCATCGCATTAACAAAGATTTTTAGTTGGTTGTTTTGATCTGATTAAATGATAATATACTGCTTGGGTTTACTCTGTACCGTTATTATTATTCTTGATTGTCTTGGAAGAAATATTCCCCACTATGATAGCGTTTAACGCTATCCCAAACACAATTTAGATGATGCAGGCGAAGATCCAGGTATTGAACCCGATTTTTAAGGAAAAGAGTTCGATGGTTCGTACGATCACATGGCGGATGACGATGTTAGATAAACTTAATTGATGTTATCATTTATTAAATATTTCTTTTGAGTAGTTGATACATTTATGGAATTGTAATAAGTCTTCAAGAGAAGACATGGTTTTGTATTTTAATTAATCAGTATGGATATTGGTTGGTTCCCTTATTTAAACATTGATGATGACGTAGTAAGTTTGATAGAATAAGATGATAATTGTTTCCACCATTGTGCTTGAATGCTATATTTCATTATTTAACAAATTAATTAGTCCATGATTTACTTGGGAATTCGACCGTCGTGTTATACACGAGAGTCGAAAATCTCGGGTCGTTACAAAGATAGATCTAAAGCTCAAGCGACATACCACAAGAAATAGTGGTCATAAAATTTCCACGGTTGAAATATTTTTTTCTTCCTAAGGCTTAGAAGAGTGTTAGTTTGTCATCTAACCTGTTCATAAGGTCACATGGATAAGGAGAAAACACAAATAGCGGTTTGATCCAAAACTTATAAGGCCCTCGAGAAAATGATAGTCCTTTAACTCTCTTTGTTTTTTGTGATGTGGTCTACTTAAGCTTTAAATCTGCCTCATTTTTGGGCTTTCTAAAATCAACTAGCAGAATGGATGGACAACATGGACAAGCTATATACATCACAATGGGCCCTACACGAAATTCACATTCCACTTCAATTTTAGTGTTCAAAAAGCTAAGCATCAACTTTGCCTTAAGAATGATTTTGGAATTATGGTGGAAAATAATTAATACCTATTTTTAGGTATTTACCATAGTGAACCAACCCCAGTTTCACTAACCTAGAGAAAGGACCCAAACATGCATGAAATCCACTTCATCCATCACATACACCAACCCATGTTGGGCCTTGACTCCCAAGTTCAGCATAATTCAACACTTTGGTGAGCCACTTCAATGGAATTTTATCTAAAACCTCTAAATTTATGTGGCATAGCATACTTGGATTTTGGAATAATGTGATTTTTGGTTATCTCTTTCATCTTGATGAGGTATTGTCAATTGAATGGATCGGATGGCATATAAATACCACGGTGGGTACCTGAGATAGTTGAGGAGCATCTCATGAAAGCTTTGCAACGGATCTGTTTGTGAAAGTAACCCAAAGCTTTGTGTGGCCCACCATGATGCCCATGTGGAGTCCACTCTGTCCTTCAGTTTCTCCAGTCCATTTTAAGATGAGAGCCCAAAAACAAAGTAGATCCAAGATTCAAGTGGGCCCCACCACAGGAAATAACAAGAATACAAACATTGAAACCTTCATGATGCTCACAGTGATCTTTATATGCCGTCAAAACTGTTATAAACATTCCCATAGGATGAAGGTAAATCATAAATATTAGCCTGATCCAAAACTTCATTGGGCCCAAGAAAGTTTCATCTATGCTAGTTCAATCCCAATGTTTCTTGTAGTGTGGCCCACTTGAGTCTTGGATCTACATCAGTTTTGTGTTTGCACCTAAAAGCTAGAAAAACGGATGGATGGAGCGGATTTCATACAGATATCATAGTGGCCCCAACATAGCTTTCCATTACAGGAACTCCCTGTAATAAGTATTTGGAAACTTAGAATTGTGCATTGAGCTGAGTCGAGCCAAGCTCGGGTTCTGCTCGTTCCCCTGGCCTGACCCAACTAACCCACCCCACCTCACTTGAACCAACCCAACCTTCACTTGACTCGATTGACCCACCCCACCTCACTTGACCCAACCCAGCCTCCACCCGACGCAACTGACCCCACCCGAACTGGCACAGCCATAGGCGAAAATGAGATCAAACACCATCTCTCTCATGGATAAATAATCCGAATCTATATACCTTTTAAGAATCCTCAATTCCTTGATTACTCAAGGGGCACTTGAAGAACACGAGTAAAACAGAGATAAACTCAAAGAGAATTGCTTAACAATTGAATAATCAATCTCTACAATGAAAATAAAAGAGTTTAAATAACTTAGCAATTCCTTAGAAATCCTAAAAAATGAGATTATGAGGAATCCTAATCAAAACGAAAAGCAAAAGTTCAAAAACAACAAGTTTGTGCATCTCCGTGTGCGTCAGGCAATCGGTCGACAAGGGGCCTCGATCGGTCGCAGGGGAACATCGACTGTCTAGAGAGATAAGCCTCTCTCTACATGAAATTCGACCAGTCGTGGATGTAACACCCCAAAATTTAGCGCCCGAATATACCGTCCAAGTACGAATTTCCAAGCGTTATTAAGGGAAATAAATGCAAAATCTAATCGATTATCTACTCAACTAATTAAGTTGGAAATCATATATTTTTTTAGGCATAAATAAAAATGTTTAAGTTTAAAATAAATTGAAATCCTCAAATCTCTAATAATCAAAGACTATATAAGCGTCCAATAATCCCAACATAAACATAATATAAAATAGATAAAAGCGTCTTCACTAGAGTTGACATTCTCCTTCTCCTGAATTTCCACCATGTCTCAGCTTGTGCCTCGTCTTCGAAAGATTCCATGTCACCTCTTGAACCTACAATTCCCTAAGAAGGGTAAGCAAAATAATGCCCAACGAGTAGGAACACTTACTCAACTCCATAATATGATTAAGCATTCATACAACGTATAAATGAAATTATAACAGTAGCCAAATAATAACAAATAAGAATATATGTCATGTGCACATGTTCCATCCTGTGATAACACACAACAGATACTGAACCAACCTCCCATAATGAAAGCTCATGCATCACGTGTAAATCAACCATACACATAGCCTTTAATACAAGGTCTTTAGTCTGGCCTTAAATTGACAAATTAACCACATAATATTCCATATCCAATGGGGTACGGCAATGCCCCGATCCTGACACGGTATGCCCGATACTGACACGGTACGCATTTCCTATGGAGATAACGTTGGATTGCAACGTTCTGATCCTGACACTGGTACGCCCGATCCTGACACAGGTCGTAATTCCCATAAAGACAACGTTAACCGCCCCTAGTCATGAGTGATAACCCCCGATCCTGACAATGTACATCCGATCCTGACACGGTACGTATTCTTCATAGAGACAACGTTGGAATACAACGCTCCGATCCTAACATGGTATGTCCGATCCTGACACGGGTCGCAATCTCCATAAAGACAACATTACCACACAACTTCCACAAAAGAATAATCACCACAAAATCGTGCATGCTTTACTCAATCCACATAACCACAACCATATCTATCCCACACAGACCATACACAGTTCATATGTAACCATACTTAGACATCCATGGGTAAGGACCATTCACATACCCCGACTCTAATTTAACCCCGCAGAATCAACCTCGCCATGTACCGCTCTATGTATTAGTGTATCACATGTGATCATATAAGTATGAACATGTGATAATGAGAAATTATTACATGTTAACATAATTTAATAAATCATATAACATAAGTATTTAAGAAATAAATTAAGTATATGTATGGGTGCATCATATGTGATCATATAAGTATGAACATGTGATAATGAGAAATTATTGCATGTTAACACAATTTAATAAATCATATAATACAAGTATTTAAGAAATAAATCAAGTACACCTATGTCAAGATAGCAAGAATACCTCCACATTATGAAATAAAACATTTTTGAAGGCTTTAAGAACTTTAGACCACATTATAACCACACATTCAAAAGATATGAACAAGTGTTATTCCTACAATTTCACTCTATTTGATTGTTTGGGAGGTCTGATGTGTACCAAACTTACTTTACATGTATAAGACTTGCTGGTCTAAATATTGGATGATTTAGATTGGACAAAACATTCCCCAGTGCGACCTAGAAGCTGGATTCCAATCAAATTTAGATTCTGTTATTTTTCAGGGTGTCAGTCCTATTGTTTCAAGTGGTATGGGCCACTTGGAACTCCATTCTGGTCCATATTTTTATGGTGAGTCCCACATAATCCAACAGACAGTGTGGACGAGGTGAATTTCTCCAAAAGCTCACATGTGGGGCCGATGAGTGGCCTATTGTCCCCACTTAAAATCTGCTCACCTCCAGATTTATATTTTATTACATTGTCCATTGTTTAAGGTGGTGTGACCCACTCGGTTATTGAAACCCTTTGAAATTTGGTTTCCAGCCTCTTGACATAGTAATGTAACAAAAAAATAGTGTAGATTGTACAGAAAGTTTATAGTGGGGCCCACGTATCACCCGCTGTCCATAAGAGACAATTTCAGAATTTTCTGCACAGTTGCAGAAAATTCAGCAGGATAGTCCAACTTGTTGAAGATGGTGTAATCCACTCGAGTCTCGGATCAAGCTGAAATTTTGTGGGTTATCATAACACATGTTGAACTTACTGACAGACGGAGTGGATTTGTAAAATGTATCAAGGTGGGGTCCACATGTGGGTCGCTAGTTGTTGCCCGTTCGCCCCTTCGTCAGTAGCAATGACGCTGCTAGACCGGCAGCATCCTTGCGGCACTGGCTAGGTCAACAGTGTATAAAATATTCTTTTTTTATTTGTATTCACACAAGGTGGGGCCCATCAGGTTGAGATCCAATCCGTCTATTAAATTTATTTGAGACTTTAATCCACACCACAAATTTGATTTTGCACAGATTAGCAATTTTAAAATAAAAATGGTGTTTTTTTTATTATAAATTAATGCACACACAAAAATATATTCTCAAATGACTATGGTCCACATGTAATAGGGTAAATCTAGACATATTGTAAACAAGATCCACACCACATGTCCCTTTATCAATCAGTAACAAATGGTTAGGACGTGGATTTAGTGCTCCAGATCATCCGCATTACTAATATTTCAAAAATAAATTAAATTAAACTATAAAATGCAACGTTCATAAAGGGAAGTAGAGTGAGAATTTCTTAAACTCACCGTTTAGATGGTCTAAACCCAAAATTTGACGGTCAAGATGATAAGAAAACCCGATTGACCACAATCCCAAGGTTAAAATCTCTTATTCACAAGCTTTACACTACAATCCACCTAGTTCACACACAAATCGTCTCTCCTCCTCGATCAAACAATAAAAAAGAATATGAACGGTCGTGATGATGAAGATGAATGGTTTGATGGAGTGGGCCAGCTGATGGATGGTCCAGATGAGATATGGGAGGGAGTGGTTGGTTCGTATAGGATTTTAGTATTTCCTCTCTCGTGAGAGATAATTCAAATAGTATTTGAACTAAAATATAATTCTAGAATAAAACAAATGGTAGTGGAGATAGGTGTGATTAATCTATGGTCTACCTAAGGTTCTTCTATCAAATCTGAGGCGTACATCACATAGACATCAAAATCATCAAGCTATGGTTGAAGTTTGGGATTAAGGGATTATCGGATGGACACACATTGATCTAAACAACGTTACATTTAATTGACGTTCTAAATTAAATACGTAATATCTCGAAATCGGGCCCACCTTTCACAAATCTGACACCGTCATAACGATGGGCTTGAAAAATTGTTAAGGTATGTAAGTTTGAGAAGTAGAAGTAATGTCCAAACCCTCGATCTCCTAAGGACACAACGAATGGTTTAAATGGTGGTAAACATCACAACTTAAGGTGGTTAGTTTCAGGGATAAGCTTGACCACTTCAAGGCGGGATTAAATCACAACCGTTGAGTGTTTTATAAAGTGGTCCGCACTATAGGTTAGGGTGATTATGGATCAGATAATGGACCGCTAACTTTCTATTTCTCTTACCGGTTTAAGAGTAATTGATGAAAAATGTGAAGGGAGGTAAACACACCTCGGATCCAGGTTCTGAAAACATGGGGACATAGGTTATCTTAGAAAACTTAGAAAGCACAAAATCTAACCATACAAAGATGGCCATACACAAAGATGGATGGTCTACAACGGAGATAGAAATCCTCTTATCCTTATCTAGGTAATAGACCCAAAGAGATAAGACTTTGAATTGGTACATCGCATCGAATAAAACTTCAGCACATCTCGGTCCACATGTATACATCTAGGACACTACGATGAAATCTAATCCAATAGGTCACCTAAAAATATGAAAAATGTCGTCCATAAGTGATTTCACCTTGATTGGTGGTCCACATGGCTCTAAATTGTAAATCTTCGATTAAACAGTCTCGAAAATCATCTAGTGACGAAATTTCACATGGACGGCTAAAATCCTATAACAAAGGTGTGGAGAAAATCTTACAACTAAATGATTCACCAATTGAAATAAATCACAGAGGTTCACTTTCACTATTGGTTTAGTGCTAGGATAAGGTTTAACGGCTTGATCGAAGTCCGATGAGAATTTCAATGGTTATGAAGGTTTTTTCTAAGGATACTTTATAATTCCAACGGAATGAAACTCGGTTTGATCGATTCAGCGGGCTACAGCGATCAAAATAAGATTAAATGGCCGCGATCGAAGGATTTATGATTGGATCTGGGTCGATCAGACTATATCATTGGATTCTACATGATTTAATCTATCAATCTATGGCTCAGATCAATTCCACAGATGATATAAAATATTTAAAATGAATTACTAAAGTTTATGTATATGAAATGTAGTTTATAATTCCACTTTTCTACCCAATTATTTCATGGGAAACATGCATCAAATATGTTATTAACCTTAGCACATCAAATTATTATTATTTTAATTTCATAAATTCAAATTCAGGTTTTTAAATTAAATAATAAATCATAAAAAAATTACAGATATTATAGTGGAACTCCTAGACAGTCCATTGAGCTGGGCTGCGTCCCTTCTTAAATTCAACTGGTCAGGGGGACTTGTCATTAGAAGTTGTAAACTTGAGATTCTTTTGAAGTTTTTGCTCCATTTTCCTTTGGGCATTCCTTTGGGCCATTTTCTCTCCTTTGGGCCATCTTCTCGATGTAGAGTTTAACAACATCCTCTACATCAGTCCCTCCCCCTTTAAAAGAACTCGACCTCGAGTTCTTATTCGCTTCCGATTCATGATACTCGAACAAGTTGGTGACGTTGAAAGTGTGGGAGATCTCAAACTCTTTGGGGAAGTCGACAACATAGGCATTGTCGTTGATCTTTCGTAGTATTGGTATAGTCCAATATTCTTGTGCTTGAGTTTGTTATACGTGTCGGTAGGAAAACATTCCTTGCATAAGTGGACCATCACTTGATCCTCGACTTCAAACACTTTAGCTCGGCGATTCTTATTTACATCTTCTTTAAATTTCTTGTTCGATTCTAGCAGGTTATTTCGTACTTCAGCATGTACTTGGGTAATCCTCTCCGCCATGTTCTCAGCGGCTATGCTCTTTCCCGAAACTTTGGGCAAGGGAACTAAGTTGATTGTGTGACGAGGAATTCGTCCGTAGACGATTTAAAATGGTGACTTTCCTATTGATTGGCTCACCATGTTGTTGAAGATGAACTTGGTTTGAGACAGGGTTCAGTCTCACTGCTTTGGCTTGTTTCTTGAGATGCACCGAATGAGTTTTCCCAATGTCCTATTCACAACTTTAGTTTAACCATCGATCTGAGGATGATATATACTACTGAACTAAAATTGGGTGTCTAATCGACTCCACAAAGCCCGCCAAAAGTGGCTCACAAACTTTTTATCACGTTGGACGTGATAGTTTTCGGGATGCCGTGTAACCTCACCACTTCTCTGAAAAATAAATTGGCCACACTTGTTGCATCATAGGTCTTCTTGCAAGGTATGAAGTTTACTATTTTCGAAAATCGATCTATCACCACAAACATAGAATTGACATCGCACTTGGTTCGTGGGAGACCTAGAATGAAGTCCATAGAGATATCCTCCCAAGGACCTTCAGGAACGGGCAGCTGTAGACACCCCACCTTCGGCTACACTGTTGGTAGAGATAGCTGGTTGAACGGAAGATCATACCCCCAAATCCCAAGTCCAAACTCAGCCAAACTCACCCTTGTAAGCCCCATTCCATAGCCCAGTTCAAGCCTGAACCCAGTCAACCCAGTCCTAAACACCACCCTGAAAAACCCCCCATAAAAAAGGCCAGTCAAAAAATCCAAAAAAGTCAAACTCACTGAGTCAACTCGCTGAGTTAACCCGCTGAGTCAACCCGTCGAGTCAACCCGTCGAGTCAAAACACCGAGTCAACCCGTCGAGTCAACCCGTCGAGTCAAACCACCGAGTCGACCCGCTGAGTCAACTCACTAAGTCGACCAGCGAGTCCAACAGCAGCCCCGAGGGAGCGACCGTACTCGCTGGAAACCGAGGAGCGGCCGTACGGGCGGCCCATGGCAGGCCGCCCGAAAAAAATTACGAGAGTGCCCCTCTCTGCTGCTATAAATACCCCCCTCCCCTTCTCATTTCAACAAGCCATTCGAGTCCATTTCAGCCCGAGAGCTCTGAGTCCATCTCTCCACCCTTCAGCCCATTTTTCCACCAAGGAGAGCCCGAGTGAGGAGAGTCTAACCCTGGTCCAGCCCAGCCTGACCACTGGTCCAAGCCTCCCAAGCCATCCAAATCTTGATCCAGCCACTCGAAGCCAACCCTTGCGACACCTCCGTCCACCCAGCTACTCATTTTCCAGCATCATCTCATTTGCATCTAGCATAAGTGCAACATTTACTTTTCTTCCAACCCCCCTGCTTCACTGCAAGCACTTTGATTATTCAAACACACCACATGCATCTCGCATAAAGCACCTGTCAGTTCGAGCGTATGCTCTGGGCTTGCCCGTTGTTGGAACCTGCCCATCAGAAACTCTTACTGTTCAGACCTGCATTCACGTACATATCACTATAAGCACTTTGAATATTCAAGCACACAGCATGCATCATCTCGCATAAAGCACCTGTCAGTTCGAGCGTATGCTCTGGGCTTGCCCGTTGTTGGAACCTGCCCATCAGAAACTCTTACTGTTCAGACCCGCATTCATGCATCATGTCATCCATGAGAATATACGAGGATTAAATTAGACTTTCAAGTATTCGATCGATTCTGTGAAGTAGAGACCGTACTTCGGTACGGGCAGTGTGTGGGGTGCTTAACCTCTTCCCACCCTGTAACCGTGATCCCTTACCTTGAATCTCTGACCGCAGATCAACAGGAGTCATTTTAGAGGAAGGAATCTTCGGATTCTCTTCTCTAACGTTTCTACAGGGTCTAGCCGACTGTAGATTCGAAGTAATTGGCTAGTGGCGACTCTGGTCTTATATAAATTCACTTAAACACATCCAGCTCAATACGACAACCAAACAAAGCCCTCGAGAACGAGGCAAGCCAGTGGCACAAACGGCGATTTCGCACTCACGCACCTCTTCTTCTTCTTCTTCCGAAAGGAAAGGGAGAACGACGTCGTGTGGGAGCGCGGAGAAATCGGCGAGGGTCCACAGAATGGCGACTCTGCTGGGGATTAGCTAGTCCCACTAGTCGTGATCCAACTTGAAAACAGAATCCTTCCCGTACTTGAAAGTCATTAATCCTCATACAATCTCATCTGCATAGCATTCTACCCAAACCCAAACACAAAAAAAAAATAGAAAATTCCAAAACAAAAAAAAATAGAAAATCCCAAAACCCAAAAAGAGTAGAGTACAGTCCTCACCATTGCGCCTCCTCGGGCTCAACGTACGCGGAGACAACTTCCCTTCCGCAGCATAATCCGCACTCGGGCTCAGCAAGCTATGTCCGACCACGAAGAAGAAACTCATCACTTCCCTGCTCTCGAAATAACCGAAGCGCAATCTCCAGCGCAACAGCCCGTTGACAATACGCCAATCATACAAGAATTGGCACAAGGAATGAGAGCAATGCAAGAAATGCTCTTGCAATTCATGCAAGCACAAACCACCGCAGCAGCCAACAATCAGGTTGGCCCAGTTCAGCAAGCTCAGCAGCCATGCCGGGTCCTCCCGGCCTCCAGTTCAAATCAAGCACAACCATCGGAGTCTGCCCAAGACTACCGACAGCAGCCATCTCAGCCCTTCGCTATGGGGCATCCTTCTCAATATCTTCCTGCGACGACAAGGCCATCTCAGAGCACCTCCGTTGCAGGAACATCCAGTCAGCTTCCAGTCAATCTTGCAAACAACAATCTCAGTAGATCTCAGCACGTCCCCGCCGATGGGACACCTTTTCAATTTCAGCACATCCCCGCCGATGGGATTTCAATTCAATTTCCAGCAACAGGGACAGCACTGGCGAATGCCCACAATGGGGGTCAGTGTCAAGCCCACATCAATCAGCGGACAGTGGCGAATACCCAACAAGGGGGTCACTTCCCAGCATCTCAGCCTCCTGCAAACAGGAGCACTTTTCAATTCCAGCACATCCCCGCCGATGGGATTCCAGTTAATTTCCAGCAATCTTCAATTCAGCAAAATCCAGTTAATTTCCAGCAATCTTCAATTCAGCAAAATCCAGTTAATTTCCAGCAAGTTCCAGTTCAACCTTCAGTACAGTCTCCAGTTCAGTCACCATCATTTCAAGCTCAAGTTCATCAGAATCCAGTTCAATCATCAAACCAATTTCAGCAACCCGCGGTTGCTTTTCAGCAAGCCCATAGGGTCGAAGACATCGACCACTATGCCGAAGAAGAACTTGCCTTATTCCAGGAGGCACCAGTCGCTCGAACAGATCACTCAGGACTGGACGAGTTGCGGGAGCAGTTCCAGATCTTGCAAAATCAGCTTTAGCGACAGCAAGGAATCGACTTACCTTCGACCAAGTTCAGAGACTTGTGTCCTTTCCCAGATGCTCGGGTACCTCAAAACTTTGAGGTTCCAAAGTTCAAAAGATACGACGGCAAGCGGTTGTCCCACAGCACATCTCAAGGCCTTCTGTGGAGAGCTGAGTGCAATCTCAGGAAACGAAGGGGCCCTCATTCGATTGTTCCAAAAATCTCTGAAGGGCGATGCCCTAGATTGGTACACTTCATTGGACTGCCACCGCATCAGAACATGGGAACAGCTCTCCCAGGCTTTCGTCGACAGATTCGCATATAATCTCAACATGGCACCCAGAAGAGCCGACCTCGCAGCACTCAGGCAAAGGAGTGATGAAACACTATCAGCTTATGTGGGACGTTGGCGAGCTATGGCAGCCAGAATGCGGACACCCATCGACGATGAAGAACAAATCTCCATGATTGTTCATTCAACATACCCAGGCATATCCGGGTATCTCATCTCGCATCCATATGCGAATTTCTCACAATTGATCCGTGCTAGAGAGCAAGTTGAAGCAGGAATCCGGGCCGGGACGATCTCCCCATGGCCTCATCAAGCCACTCTAGTCAAGAGGAACAGAGTGGAAGGAAGACCTATCGGGCACGGGAATGGAAACCGCAATGGTTCTCCTCCCCGCCCAACAGAGGTAAACAACATCAACACCGCTGCTCAAGGAAATCAACGTGCTCCCCCACAAGGACGTCAACAGTATCAGCAGAATCAAGTTCAGCATCAGCCTCAGCGATATCAGCCACAACCGAATCCTCAGCCACAGCCACCTCGACAACAGCAGCAGTTCAGGGGAAATGGCCAATACTCATACCAGAACAGGCAGAATTACAGGGAGTTCAGGAAGTTCACTCCACTCAGTCAACCACTTAGTCAAATCATGACTACGCTGGTACAAAAACAGTTACTCACTCTGATGACACCTAGGCCTCCGCCTCATCCTCTGCCTCCAAATTACCGAGAAAATGAGTACTGTGCCTACCATCAAGGACGTGGCCACGCCACTGATCGATGCTATACTTTGAAAAATGCCATACAAGACCTGATTGATGACCGCAAGATCGTCATCTCGGTCCCTGGAACTTCTCCAGCAGCTTCCACCAACATCCTTCAGAATCCTCTGCCTCAGCATCCAACGGACCCCAGTTCGTCTCGTGGCCCTGCCGTCAATAGTATAGAAGAAGGGGACCATATCGATCGCTTCTTCTCCCCTATTCAGTCCATTCATGCCTACACCTATGAGCCAACAAATCCTCCTCCAGTCTTGCAAGGGGCAAGTCCCTTTCTTCCTTCAATCTCCGAGCCAGTAGTGCTTGAAGGAGCACCTCCATACGATATACCAGTTGTTCAAGGGGCACCTTACAACCATTCAAGATGGGAACCAGTCGTCCTGGAAGGAGCACAATCATACATTGAGCCCACATACGAACCTGTCATCTTGCAAGGGGCAACTCCAGAACAATCCAATCCGCAATGGAAGGATTACACTCATCAGCAGCAAGAGCCCGTTGTCTTGGAAGGATCTCTTCCAGTCAAGCCTGTCATATTGCAAGGGGCAAGTCCCGGAGGCATATCAATCACGCTACGGCAGCTCGGACGAACAGAGAAACCTCCTGCCATATCAAGAGGACCAGTATTCATTCCATGGGAGCCTCCTGCCCCAGGAACAGTCAAGCCAGGACCACGACCTTATGTGGTCTATGAAGACAAGCCTCGATACTACCCCTTCAGCACAGGCAACAATGTAGTTCTCAAGGCAAAAGCTCTATACGAGGAAGATCTGGTACCCACACCAGCACCGTTGCAAGAACCAGTGGTCCTAGAAGGCAAAAGGGAGGAAAACTACAAAGAGGTTCCATGGCACTATCCAGAATGTGCGGAAGTGGGAAACATGAATCCCAACGGGCGTTGCATCCGAAGAGATAATCAAAACAGAGGAGATCCCAAAGGCGTCCTCTCAGGCCTCGGCAGCAAAAATGAAGCCGCATACGATGTGGCAACTCAGCTCAAGTCAATCCCTGCACAAATCTCAGTATGGGAGCTACTCTGCACATCTCGCATACACCGAGAAATGTTTGCCAAGACCTTGAATGATGCTCATGTCTCCTCCGATACGGCACCAGAGATGATTGCATTGATGATTGGACAGCTACTGGCTCCGCGCGCCATCACCTTCATCGATAATGAGTTGCCACCAGAGGGACGAGATCATGGGCGATCCCTCAACATAGCCTTACGATACAAAGACCTCTGTGTTCCGCTGGTCCTTATCGATAATGGCTCAAGCTTAAATGTCTGCCCACTCAAGACCGCGGAACGCCTGGGAATCAGTCCTTCTTCATTCCGACCCAGCACCATATGCGTCAGAGCATTCGACAACACCCGCCGATCAGTGGAAGGGGAGGTCGACATAGAGGTACAGATAGGTCCAGAAGTTTCTACCATCACATTCCAAATCCTGGATATATCAGCCTCTTTCAACATGCTGCTCGGACGACCGTGGCTGCACAAGGTTGGAGCTGTGCCATCAACCCTGCATCAACGAGTGAAGTATATCTGTGGAAATCAAGTGATCTCTATCCATGCAGAGAAGGAGCTCATCATTCCTTCCAATGCTACTGCCACTGAACCAGACATCCTGGTCATCGATATCCAGCACTCTGAAGAAGACATCCCGTTTCACAGTTTCGAATTCGAGACTGTGAACTCTATCGCCAATCCAGAACCGATAAGGGTGGACCGTGTCTTTTCACCGGCAGAGCGTCTGAGCCTCAAATATCGAATGAAGAACCACTTCAAGTCCAGAAAGGTACCGCTGGTATATAACCAACGCAAGTGGGGACTCGGATACAGGTCAACCTGCATGGACAAAAGGAGGAAGAAATTTCGGTGCTCACCCATCCAATTCGTCAAGCCAGGAGAACCTTGCAAAGATCCAGGAGGGAATCAACCGACTGCACTACACAAAGGCCTCCCGATGAGCCTAGTTTGGGCCACGTGGCCCCCCATTCGATGGGATCAGATTCTCGAACCCTCTAAGCCTCCAGAAGAAGGAGGAAATGATGAAGACGAAGAAGGAAGACAAATACAGCAGCTTCAGGACCAGGTTACTCTGACACCTGCTCCCAACCAGGGGCACAACTTGCCCACTTCTCTCAACCAGGGGCACAACCTGCCCACTTCAATCAACCAGGGGCACAACCTGCCCACTTCAATCAGCCAGGGGCACAACCTGCCCACTTCAATCAGCCAGGGGCACAACCTGCCCACTTCAATCAGCAAGGGGCACGACTCGCCCATCTCATCACCAATTAGCAAGGGGCACGACTTGCCCATCTCTGCAAAGTCAACATCATCAATCATCAGCCAGGGGCAGAAGCAGCCCATCCATTGGACCAAGAAAGGGAAGTGGCCAGCCCTAGATTGGTCTGATGTCCAGGTTCCAAACTTGTGTCTAGCTGTGGAACCAGACGAACTGCAATGCGAGGTAAGTGATCCGGGAGGGACTGAGTACGACTCAGATCTCGAACCTGACCAGCAAGAAGTCATGGTCATTGGGCCAGATCGTGACTCTTCGCCCAAATCATCAACCCCCACCTCTTCAGGGGAGGAAGTGTGGGGTCCTGAATGGTCATCTGTTCCCCTCACTTTCGAATCAGCCAAAGAGCCATCTGAGGGCTCTGGCTTCAAAAAAAAAACGCCTGTTTAGGCAGCGACCGGAACTTTGGAACAAGTTGGGATCAATCATGGTCTGCAATGCCCGCTTGTTCAAAGTCCCGCGAATTTCGAAAAGCCAAAAAAATAAAAAACTTTCAAAAACCAAAAACATCTAGCATCTCAATTTCAGAAAAATCTCAAAAATCAAAAAATATTTCTTTCCCTGCATTCAATAGTGTGCCAAGTTCGTCTAAAGAGTCGCATGAGTTTGAAGTCGAATCATATGATTTCGACATCGAATTAGACTTTGAGCTCATGGGTCTGGACGAAGCTCGGGACGAGGAAGATGATGATCCAGCTCCCGAACTAGAGGATCTCCTCAAAAAGTTCGAATCTAAAGCCAATGTTGTAGCCGATGATTTCGAGATAGTAAACTTGGGGACGCCTGAGATCCCTAGGGAAGTACGCATTGGAAAATCGTTGCCACCTGAGATGAAACAGAAAATGATAGAGTTCCTAGCTCCAAGATTGTCCAACTTCGCGTTCTCATATGAAGACATGCCGGGGCTCGATGAAGAGCTCGTTGTACACCATCTGCCAACCAAGGCAGATATGAAGCCCGTGAAGCAAAAACTTCGAAGAATGAAGCCAGAATGGGCTCTGAAAGTCCGAGATGAAGTCATCAAGCAGTACAACGCGGGATTCTTGGTAGTCTCCAACTACCCTGAATGGCTCGCCAACATCGTGCCAGTACCAAAGAAGGACGGCAAGGTTCGAATGTGCATCGACTTCCGAGATCTCAACAAAGCCAGTCCAAAAGATGACTTCCCTTTGCCACATATCGACACTCTAGTCGACAACACTGCAGGATACAAGATCTTCTCATTCATGGACGGGTTCTCAGGTTACAATCAGATCAAGATGGCCGTCGAAGATCGCGAGAAGACATCGTTCATCACTCCCTGGGGAACCTTCTGTTACAGGGTAATGCCGTTCGGTCTGAAGAACGCAGGAGCAACATATCAGCGAGCAATGACAGCACTATTCCACGACATGATGAACAAAGAGCTCGAAGTATATGTGGACGACATGATCGTCAAATCTCGCACAATTGAAGGACACTTTGAAGATCTGAAGAAGTTATTCAACAGATTAGAAAAGTACAAGCTTCGCCTCAACCCTCAGAAATGTGTCTTCGGTGCAATGGGAGGTAAACTCCTCGGCTTTATGGTGAGCGAGGATGGCATCAGGGTCGACGAGACCAAAACCAGAGCAATCATCGAGATGCCCCCTCCTAGAACAGAGAAAGAAATTCGTGGCTTCCTCGGCAGAATTCAATACATCAGTCGCTTCATCGCACAGCTCACACCTATCTGTGAGCCCATATTCAAGCTCCTTCGGAAGAACGTCCCAAAAGAATGGAATGACGATTGCCAAGTCGCCTTCAACCGCATCAAGAAATATCTCATGAATCCTCCAGTCCTAGTGCCTCCCACTCCTGGACGACCACTATTGTTATACATCTCGGTAGCAGCAGAAGCCATTGGCTGTGTCCTCGGCCAACACGACGAAACCGGGAAGAAAGAACAAGCAATATACTATTTGAGTCGAAAGTTCACCGACTACGAGACCAGGTATTCCCCGATCGAGAAGACTTGCCTCGCCCTAGTCTGGGCAACTCAGCGACTCCGTCAATACATGATTGCATTCCCTATTCTCCTTCTCGCTCACATGGATCCGCTCAAATACCTGTTCGAGAAACCGGCACTCACTGGAAGGATAGCTAAATGGCAGCTACTCTTGTCTGAGTTCGACATCACCTATGTCACTCAAAAGGCAATCAAGGGACAGGCCCTCGCCGATCATCTTGCGGCTCACTCTCTCCTGGACTATCAGCCGCTCAAGACATTCTTCCCTGATGAAGATCTCTTGCTCATTGAAGAGGAAGAAAAGAAGAAAAAAGATGAATGGACGTTATTCTTCGACGGCGCAGCAAATTCTAAAGGGAGTGGTATTGGAGCAATCCTCTACTCTCCAGATGATGTCCCTATTCCTATCTCGAGGCGCATCGCATTCGAGTGCACCAACAACATGGCAGAGTACGAAGCATGCATCGCTGGCTTAAGGGAAGCCATAATCTTGGGCGTCAAGAAGCTACGAGTATTTGGAGACTCACAGCTTATCATCAATCAGACCAATGGCGAATGGAAGACCAAAGACGAGAAGTTGATACCATATCATGTGTATCTTGACAATCTGATCGAAGAATTCAAGGAAATCACCTTCTCATACATGCCCAGAGCCAAGAACCAGTTTGCAGATGCTCTCGCCACGCTCGCATCAATGCTCGAGATCCCAAAAGGAGCTTCAGAATGGGAGCTCACAGTCGAAATTCAAGAAGAACCTGCTTTTTGCCTGCAAATAGAAGAAGCCGAAGCTGTCCCTGACAAACCCTGGTATGCCGACATCAAGCAATATCTCGAAACCCAGGAGTATCCAGAATCAGCAACAGCAACAGATCGCCGAACCATCCAACGTTTGGCCGGCCAGTTCACCATCAGTGGCGAAGTTCTCTACAAGCGATCCTATAATCACATCCTCCTCCGATGCGTCGATGAAACAGAAGCTGCAAAGATCATGAAAGAAATACACGAAGGAATCTGTGGCCCACACATGAATGGGCACATGATGGCAAAGAAGATTCTACGACTCGGCTACTACTGGCTCACCATGGAGACAGACTGTTGCAAGCACGTCAGAAAATGCTTCAAGTGTCAAGAGCATGCGAATCAAATCCATGCCCCATCATCAGAGTTATACAACCTGACCACCCCCTGGCCCTTCTCCATGTGGGGACTCGACATCATTGGCAAGATCAGTCCCAAAGCATCAAATGGTCACGAGTACATACTTGTGGCAGTCGACTACTTCACCAAGTGGGTAGAGGCAGCCTCATACACCACGATTGCAGCATCTCAGGTGATCAAATTCGTGAAGAACAACATCATATGCCGGTATGGAATCCCCAATGCTATCATCACAGATAATGGAACCCCGTTCGTCAACAAGAAGATGGATGACTTCCTCAGCAAGTTCAAGATCCAACGTCATCGATCAAGCCCCTACCGTCCCCAGATGAATGGTGGGGTAGAAGCCGCAAACAAGACAATCGTCAGGATACTCGAGAAGATGGTCGTGACATATCGAGATTGGTCAGATATGCTCCCATATGCACTTTGGGCCTATCGAACGTCTGTACGGTCTGCTACGGGCGTTACTCCTTTCGAGCTTACTTACGGAATGGAAGCAGTCCTACCAGTCGAGGTGGAAATACCATCACTACGAGTGTTACTCGAAAGCGGAATTGAAGAAGGAGAATGGCAACGGGCCAGATTCGATCAGTTGCAGCTGGCAGATGAAAAACGCATGCGTGCACTAAGTCATTCACAGTGCTATCAGAAAAGGATCGCTCGGGCTTACAACAAGAGAGTCCGAAAAAGGAGCTTCAAGGTAGGCGACATGGTCATGAAGAAGATTCTACCGTCGCACCTTCCAGATCCCAGAGGAAAGTTCAAACCCTCGTGGGACGGGCCACTGATCGTCAGAGAAGTACTTCCCGGAGGCGCCCTCAGACTCACCAGCATGAGAGGGGTGGATCTTCCTGAGCCAACCAACGCCGACAACGTGAAAATCTTTCACGGGTAAGTCATTCTGACCTTATCAAGAGTTACTTTAATAGAGCTGAAGTCAAGAGGTCGAAGCTAAGACCTCTGAGAAATCATCCCGTCCACCAACAAGTGTTTCAAATAAGGGGATTCAAAAAGAAAAGACAAAAAAAAAGAGAGAGAAAAAGAATGCAAAAGAAAAAGAAAAAGAAAAGAAAAGAAGAAAAGAGAAAGAAAAAGGGAAGCCAAAGCAAGGCACCCAAGAAAAAAATCAACTCAAGAAGAAACACAGTCATCCATCCATCCATCTCAGAGGGGTCTTTAGCAAAGACCGACAGCTCTATTATCGTAACTCAGGATAAGGGCTGAAGGACTGCCATCGGCCGGCAACGACGGATTCCCGACCTCTAGCCGCCGCAGTTATCCAGAGATCCAGAAAGAAAAGAAAAAAAAAGAGGAAAAAAGAAAATGTGTGCCTAAACAAAGAGGGCGGAGTGAAAACCCGAAAGGGCGCTCCGAGTAAAAACAGTGGGCATACAGCGGACTTGGTGAAAACCTGAAAGGGCGCCAAGGGTAAAAACAGCACAGCTGCCAAGGGGCAGGCAAGACCAAATACCCGGGACGTGGTGAAAACCTGAAAGGGCGCCACGGGCAAAAATGACGGAAAAAAGCCGGCTGTGGTGAAAACTCGAAAGAGCACTACAGGCAAAAATGGCTCAAAATGAAAAAAAAAAAAGAAAAAAAAAAGAAAAGAAAAAATAAAAGTGCAGGTACCAAGAAAGCAGACGGTCCAGATCAGTTCAAGCGGTTACAGTTCAAGAACAAGAAGAAGCGCAGTCAGGAGCGAAGAACTCTACAGACTCTGACAATCTCAGGAAACAAGAGTTTCCGTTGCCTACATCTCTAGGGAACCAAAGGATCAAGCAAGTCAAATCTCGAGATATCGGTCAAATCATTGACCGAGCCCCAGTTCTGATTCCTATATCCTGACACAAAATCCAGACACACTCACAAGACAACTCATGGCACAGTAGATTTTCAAACAGTTTTTTCTCTTTTCAATTAAATGCATTATATTTCTCTTACACATATCATCTTTTTCAAAAATACAAAAAAATGCATCATCATCAATCATATATGCAAAAATCAGTGTGCAGGTGGCCAACACAATCAATCTCTACCCTCCTCCTCGGCCACATCAGGTGAGTCCTCTGACTCATAAAAAGATAGTCTCGCTCTCAACCTGCTCACTTCCATACGCAGGTAATGCGCCTCATCGCGCTCAAGGGTACGGATCGCTGTCTCCTCATCAGACAATCTCTGATCGGCAGCCAATCTCCTCGACATCATCTCGCAATGATACCGAAGTGCAGAGATCTCAGACAGCAGATGGCCATGAGTGGCCAAAAGGAAGCCAGGATCGACAAAAGGGCGCTCCTCAAAAGGTTCATATGAACCAGATGAAGAGCCAGCATCTCCAAGAATATCCTGCTCATCCTCATCAGCAGTCTGGTGCCAACAAGGGATACGTCGATACAAAGACTGCTCCGCAACCCAGTACTGATATGGGGCGGTCGCCATCGGAAAAGTCCGCAGCTCAAATCCCAACAAATCAGCTGTCAAATAACTCGCCCAAGAACAATCAATCCGGGTCCTGAAGTCAGAGGATCTAGGTGGAAGTGCCCGACGCCCGATACCCGTAAAAGCGAAAAGAGGAACATCCTGCTCATACCCAAACTGCCGCAGGAACCGAATGGGATGGTAAGAGAAGAAAGATCGAAAGCCTACCAACATCAGAGGAAGGCGGTGTGCATCGCAAAGCACTGGAGGAAGTGAAAGCCAAGATGACTCCCAACGAACATTCCAGTCACGAAGTTCAGCGAACATCCTGCGATACAAGGGCTCGCTCATCCTAGCCGTATGCGGAAGGAACTCCAGGATATAACGCATGATGTCAGAGCTAGGGATGCCACGAAGAGGTACAGAAACAGTCAGAGAAAGGCGCTCCCATAGCCAGACCTGATCACAGAAAACGAAAGAAGTTCAGCTAAAGCAAAGCAATCCCCAACAAAGCAAGAAAAAAAAAAGGTGTAGAAAGAATACCTGCAGGAAGGCACAGCAGCCGCGAAGAACACGAGTACGACCAAGGGCGCAGTCAGTCAGCCCATCAAATAGCTCGGCCAAAATGAGAGAAATGATCCCCTGCCGACGGACAGCTCGGCTCATCACCTCGAAAAGCAAAGGAGTCTGGGACCTGCGCCATCCCGAGAACAGCACCTCAGCAATCAAGCAAAACATCAGTGCGTTCCGAGCAAAGGTAGAACCAGCCGTACTCTGGGGACCCGAAAAAAGATCATACAGCAGGTCCAAAGAGAACACTACAGCATCCTGGCCACTAGCTGCAGGCCGAACAAGATAGGGGATCCCAAACCAGTTCTGCAGTGTAGCAGTCTTCGGCGATGTCTTCAGCGAGAAGTACTGAGCATAATCCCAGGGTAAGCCTGTCAAGCGTGCAAGCTCCTCCAAAGAAGGCCCCATCTCCATATCGTTGAACGCAAACAAGTTCAACGAAGGGACCCAGTCAATCAAGGCAGCTCCGAGCATCCTCCAGTCAATGTCAACTCTAGCCATATGAATCAGACTGCCAAAGCCATAAGACTCCAAATCTCGAATCTCATAAGCTGACAAGCTATCAAGCCAAGCAAGCAGTCGTGGCGAGCAGGAAGAACGAGGAAGCAGCTGACAAGTCCTCACCGGTATCCCCTCCAGCACAAAAGGCCCAGAAATCGAGGACAACTCATCAAGGATCGGAAGGTCAACAGGCGAAGGAGAAGGAAAAGCTGGAACCTCTGCCGACTCGACAGCCCCTGACCTGTCCTCAGTGGCGGCTATGTCTGATATAGTCGCATCGCCATCTGAAACTGTCATAATCTCAGCTGCATGAGAAGACTCGCCCACCTCATGAACAGAATGCGCAAAGGGCCAATGACCAAAGGAAGGACAATGCTCCCAACCAAAAGGACTATCAGTGAAGATCACACCGCACATCGTGGCATCCTGACCAATCTGACCGTCAAAGAATACATCTGAACCATCCAAAAGGGTCTCGGTTACCCCGATCGAAGAATCAACTGCCAGATCCGGACCTGCGGCCCTCTCCAGTAGGAGATCATGAATCCAATCATCATCCTGACCGATCAAAGGGATCATCGAGGCATCCACACCGTCCATCATCAGGGGGACATCATCAATGATCACATCAAGTCCACCCAAGCAAGTATACCGCACATCCTGGCCCTCATCCAGAGCATCCAAACCATCAAAGGTACCATCTGAGCCATCCATACCATCCAGACATGAGATCAGCCCATCTATGTCCCTCATAGTCCCATCATCACCGTCCATCACATCATCCATGGGACCCACACTCAAGGGATGCATAGCCTCACCTATGTCCCATCCCATCATCTCATCCATACCATCCATTCCTCCCATAATGAGGGCCCCATTCAAATCAGAAAATCCAGCCATCCCACCATTAATGGAGCTATTCAAAGCTCCATCAACTCCATTCCCTAACCCCTCATCAATGCTTCCATTCAATGCACCATCTGTACCCTCCATTAAAGGAATCCCTCCATCATTAAAGCCCTCACCAAGTGCTGGAGTGTGGGACCCACCGACCTCTCCCACTATGGCCCACAAGTCATCATCCAAAGCTGCCCAAGAAAGGACAAAATGGGAAGAGGACAAGATGAAGAGAAAAGACAAAGGGAAGAGAAGATTCATGGCTGAATCGAAAAAACAGGCACAGAGAATGTGGGGGACAGGAAAAAGGGACAGCAGAGGATGTCCGAAACAGGGCCAGCCCAGGCCGCTCAAGAGGCGAGCCTTGGGCGGCCTGCCCTGGGCAGCCCGTACGGACGCAGATCCCCTCTCTCCGCGGGATTGGCTCCAGGGCTTTTGGTAGGTGAGGCTGACAGTCCACGTCAGCAGATGGCGCTCCGTGGGCCGCCCAAGGCTCCGGTCCACTCCAGATTTCGACTGAAGATGATCAAGATCATACAAAAGGTGCCCCACTGGTCCAATCATGAAGCAATGTGACCGGAATAGGGCTGATCAAGCCAAAGAGAAGGAAAGGTGATCAAGTGGGCCCACAAAGCCAAATCAAGCGATCAGAGACGTTCAAGCCATCATCCACACCATGAGAAGCATTCCTAGCCTCACAAATCATCAAAAGAGATGCCCCAAAGTAAAACCAAGGTTTCAAATGGGCCCACAGGGCCGAATCTATCAATCTAAACCATTCAAAGACTAGATCATCACGATCTAAACCATTGAAGAACCTACATGAGCCGTCAAACAACAAGATCAAAGGTTTGATCATCACAAGAAGGGCCAGAATCCAAGATCTAATCATCAAGTGGGCCCACAAGGCCTAATCAAGCAATCTGAACCATTCAAGTCATCACCCATGCAACTAAGCAGTCTCAAATCATGAAGGAATGAGTCAAGAGTCAAAGCATCCAGACATCACCAAGGAATTTGGGAGAAATCAAAGCCTGTATATTCATCCAAAAGGGCTTGATACAAAAGGGGACAAAAACAAAAGTACAAGGCCATATAAAGCAGAGCCAGCTACAAGTCACCAACATAATCATCATCGCCCCTCCTCGCGTCCCGCTCCCGACGATAAAGATCCATCAAAGGAGCAGTCACTGAACCTCCAGCATACCTGCGACGGCCACCTGGAACGTAAAAGCGAAGGAAGCAAAGGCCCCTGGCCAAATAGCAGATACCACTCGTCATAATCACGATCCGGGATCGTGAAACGGAAGCCAGGCTGGCTCACCAGAGCCTCAACTCTCTCATCAGCTGGCATCCGAGCAGCTGGAGGAGGTGTAGAACAGGGGACCCGAGCTACCCCAGTGACTTGCCGAAGCAATCTCTCTCCCAAGTACCATTGGAAGGACTCAGCGTCAGAAAGCATAATACGGAGACATGAAGCATCATATGCCTCCACGCGCTGGGGTGTGTAGTAGAGAGGGAAACTAGCGTACGGCATCCGGGCAAACTGCAGCAGAAGAGTTACCACGATCAGTTACAAGTACAGTACAAGGACAAAGACAAGCAAGATACTTACGTCCTCAACGGTCAGTCCGTCTATATCAGCACGCCAATTGTCCTCGGGAACTCGGGAGTTCCGCTGATGATTCTGCTGATGCCAGTACATGTGGCGATACTGAGCGGGTTCAATGTCATCTCGCATCCTCGGCGCAAGATGCGGAAAATGGTCATAAAAGCAGGTCTGGATGAAAGTACATTTAATGATCAGAGAGAGAAAGGAGGCAAACGGCTCCAAAGAGGATGAAAGAAGAGGTACCTCAACAACAGGCCAGAAGCCTGTGAAGGACCGGCTATGCCGACAGGTCTTGTCCAGACCTTGAAAGAGACGGGTCAGGATGGCCCCATTCCAGTTATAGGGGTGATGAAGATCCTCGACTAAACGAAGAAATTTAGGATCAACTCTCTCATTCGCATGGCAAAAAAGAAAGGATCCAAAAGCATAAGTGATCATGGCCCGCGCCTTGTGGAGGGCCTCTCGCTCGGTGGTAGGGACGACAGAAGCAAAATTGTTATAAAACCATCGCATCTTCACTTGATGGCCTTGGAATTCACCCTCAGGAGGGACGTCACCAACAAGCCGTAGCCAATCAGTGGAAGAGAGGGGAGCTAGAGAGCTCACTTGAGGGACAATTGCCCCATGAAAAGGGAAGCCTATCTGCATGTAAATATCCAAGGGGGTTATTCCCCACTCCCCACAAGGGAGTTGAAAGGTGTGGGTCTCATCCCGCCACCTCTCACAAAGGGCCGCAAACATCATACGGTTGGCGTCGTTATTATGGAAGCGTAGGGTGAGGAGGCCAGCAAAAGGAGTACCATCTAGTACTCGCTCAAGCAAGGGCTGTGGCTCCTTCATCCAATTGTCCCAGCGATCCCTGGTACCTCGACCCTTGATAGCAGGAAGAGGTTGATGCTCCATAGCTAGGGAACACATGTGGTCCCCTCGGCGGACAATGAAAGCAGGATCATCCTCGTCAACCACTTGGTGGCCCCTAGTACCATCCGCCATGGAATCCTACAAGCTTGGCAAGGTAAGTCCCTATCCTTTACCCATTAAAATCTAAATTCTCATCCAAGAAACCCATGGGATTGGACTCACATTCAAATGCAAAATCTAAAGTCCAACTCCATGTGTCACTTAGGATATGTGTTGGACCCATTGGAAAAAGTAAGGCCTGCCTTAAAGAAGGTGGCATGGCATGCCTCAGGTAAGAAAAGTCCATCATCCAAGGACACATTTTGGACAACAAATGCACTCAAGTGCCATGAAATCAACTAAGGATGAGAGTCCTACTGCACATGAGAAGTTCCTCTTCAAAGTCCACATGTGGCCAAGGATTGACTCACTTTTATGCCAAGGTCATGATTCTCACTTAGGATGTCTCCATCTTTTTACACATATGCATGGACAAGTGGGGAATAGAAAGGAAACGGGTCCCCAAGAGCAACCCAAATGCCTCATCTCAATGGATTGAAGAGAGCACATAGCCCACTTGAAGAACATGAGGACCCATTCATGGGTTAACCATGGGCAACCTTATGTGCCTCATCTTGATGAAAATTTTGACCACGAAAATGCAACAAGGAGGTCTACCCACAAACATATGAATCAAAGAAGCTAAGGGTAGAAAGTCGATGCACATAGCCCACATGAAGAATCAAAGTTGAAAATACCCATGAAAAGGCAAGTTTGGGCAACTTATGTGCACCAACTTTTTCACCAAAAGGGAGACCATTTGAGCACAAAAGAGCATGGCTTGATGAGTCACCCAACCATCATGAAAATGGATAAGAATGGTACACATAGCCCACTTGAAGATCAAAATCCAAAATGTCCCAAGGCATGGGACAAAAATGGGTAACTTATGGGTACCATTCCTTCTCACAAATGGAAGAAGAAATCACTCATATTTGAATGATGATGGGTGATCCACCAAGCCCCCATAGAAAAGTTCAAGGAGCTATGGTTGTATGGACACTCACTTGAGGATCATCCAGTTGAGGTTGATAACATTAAAGGGAAACTCTTGAGAATCACATTCCTACCACAAAGGAAGCCATTTGAACTTAGTGAGATTGTGGGAACAACTCACTCATGGGACTTGTAGATGGTCAAGTAACTCAAGTCCTCCATCCATCAAGAGAGAAAGCATGAAAAGAAAAAGCCTACATGAACAAAGTGTAGTGGGGCACACATGGTTCAAAGAAGTGCCCAAGTTTCAATGAAGGCCCAAAAGCCCATCCACATGAAAAACTTCAAAGAGCCCACCACACTTTGTGCAAAGATGTACATCATAATCAAAGAAATAGTGGAAGACTTGGGCTACTTGTCCATATAAGCCCACCTAGGAAAACTAGCCCACTTGAGATCCAAAATGAAGAATGGGCTAGCCACCTTGATCCATACACATGTAAAGAAAGATGGGGTCACCCAAAGTGAGCCCCATGAGCCCAAAACTTAAGATGGGCCCTACCATGCCCATGGGCCCAAATCTTGAAAAGAAGAGGGAAAAGAAAGGATAGTTCCAAAGGAAAAATGACAAAGGCAAGAAAGCATGAGGGAGCCCAAAATGAAGCATTGGGCCCATCAAATACACCAAGGGCCATGACTTCACTTTGAGCCCATTTGATACACATGAAAAGAGGCCCAACTCCCATGAAAAAGATAGAGTATTTTGCCATGCACACTTGATGACATGGCAAAATTACTCCTTACATGCACATGGAGGGAGTGTGAAAAAGGAAAAAATGATGAAGTGGAGAGCTTGCAATGTCCTTCTCCATGCACCACCTTTGAAAGACTTGAGATCTAAGAAAAGATCAAGAATGCTTGGGCCCACCTTCACACCCCTTTTAATAGCTACATGAAAAAGAAAAAGGATCATGAGAAGAGACAATGAAGATGGAAAAGGACAAGAAAGAGAAAGGAAGTGGTCCATACCTTTACCACTCACCAAAGAAGGACCACCTTGCTGTCTCAAGATTTCTCTAAGGCCCACCACTTGAAAAGAGCAAAGGACCACCAAAGAAGAGAGAGGAAACTTGAAGAAAGAAAGAGTATGAGAGAGAGAAGAGAGAGATTGCACGTTTGAGGGGGGGGGGAGGGTGCCCCATGTTATATAGAAAAGGGGAGGGCACCCTTTTACCCAGCCCCCTGAAGAGACCAGGAGGCACAGACCGGTCGGGCGGCCCATGGAGGCCGTCCTAGCCTCTACCTAGGTGAAACGACCTCCCTCTCCCTCTCCTTGGGAAGAACTCCTCCTTGGGAAGGGTGGTTGCAAGTGAATCTTGTACCTTCATGTAAGAATGAAGTGATGGAAGAGAATGGTGAGAAAAAAGAGAAAATCTCACCAAAATCTCATCTCATGAGAAATGGGTGAGAAATTGGGTGGATGATGTGGAAAAGTTCCATGGAATTTCCAAGAAAAAGAAAGAAGAATTTGACTTGGTCAAACAATGATCTCAACCATCCAAAGGCATGACCAGATGATCCAAACCATTCCAAGAAGAATCCCAAGAATCTCCGCCCTTGATTACTGTTCACATGTATGAATTGTGGTCCGAAGACCTTAAACTACGTCGGGAACAAGATCCCGAGGGATTGTCAATAAAACCGACATCAGTCTTCTTCAAGATCTGGTGGCTCCGGACATTTTCAGAAAACCAAAAAATATATACATCACTTGTACAGTTTCTGGTCCGAAGACCTTAAACTACGTCGGGATCAAGATCTCGAGGGATTTTTAATAAGAATGGGTATCGATCTTGACCATCAGAATCAGAATCGATGACCCAGAATATTTTTCAAAAAAGAAAACAAAAAAATGTCTTTCCTCTTTTAAAGTTTTGGGTCCGAAGACCTTAAACTACGTCGGGATCAAGATCCGAGGGATTTTTAATAAGAATGGGTATCGATCTTGACCATCAGAATCAGAATCGATGACCCAGAATATTTTTCAAAAAAGAAAACAAAAAAATGTCTTTCCTCTTTTAAAGTTTTGGGTCCGAAGACCTTAAACTACGTCGGGATTCACATCCCGAGAGATTTTCAATAAAAGCCGGTATTGGTCTTGATTGCTCGAATCAAGATCCGACGACACCCGGTATTTTCGAAAACCACAAAAATATATTTATGCATTTCCAACACTTATTTGTACATGTTTTGGGTCCGAAGACCTTAAACTACGTCGGGATCAACGTCCCGAGAGATTTTTAATAAAAACCAGCATCGATCCCAGCCTTTCAGGCCAAGATCTGATGATCTGGATCATTTCGAAAAAAACAAAAAATGTGTTTGCCCCCCCTTTTACTAAGTCTGGGTCCGAAGACCTTAAACTACGTCGGGATCGACATCCCGAGAGATTTTCAATAAAAGACGGCGTCGGTCTTGTTTGCTCAAGATCAATGACTCCGGACATTTTCAAAAATCATAAAAATATATTACCAGCCCCGCTTTTAAAGTTTTGGTCCGAAGACCTTAAACTACGTCGGGATCGACATCCCGAGAGATTTTCAATAAAAACCGGCATCAGTCTGGATTGTCCATCCGCTGACACCAGACATTTTTCCAAATATATATATATATATATATATATATATATATATATATATATAATGTTTGCCCCTCTTTTGTACAGTTTCATGGTCCGAAGACCTTAAACTACACTGGGATTAATTTCTCGAGGGACCTTTCTCGCTTTCAACTAAAAACCGGCATCGGCCTCGACCGTTGGGATCATGGTTCGATAACCCGGATCATCTCAAAAATACCAAAAATATTTTAAAGCTTTCCATAAAAACCAGTGTCAATCTCGATTACTCGAGTTGAAGTCTGGAACTTTTTCAAAACAGAAAAACATATATACAATATAAAACAAAAAAAAATTTCACCACTAGTTTCAAACGCACCAATTTATCCCCAGCGGTCCGAAGACCTTAAACTACACTGGGATTAACTTCTCGGGGGCTTTCTTTCTTAACCTGTTCCAGGCATGGCTGACACTTGATCGTACGGGTGTCTGGAATCTCTTAAACAGGTAAGGGCTGTGGCGGGCAGAACTCCGCAATCCTGTTCGTGTTGAACGCACCGTGATAGACAACCTTGATTTGGAAGTCGCTGTTGAAGCTGACGGATGTTCCCTGTTCCTAGAACTCATGAAGGAGATTAAGGCTGTTGGGAGGTGGAGCTCACCCTCACGGAATTGTGAGCAACGTAAGACCCCAAACTGGATTGACTAAGGGAAATGTGAGGATGTGGCTCATTTTGTGGCCGAAGGAGTCCGTCGGACGATACGTGGTCTATGTGCATTGCACATGAGGAACAGGCAACTTTGTGGGTGTGTTGACTGAAAACCCTCAAAATCCCCTCATCCGAAGATGTAAAACTACGGCACTTAATTGTGTGAGACTCGTCTTGCTCGCTGACGTAAAATGGATCGGGTGCCTTACCAGCAGTAGAAGCTGGAAGTGGATGGAAATTCCACATCTTTTCCCTGCATTTCAGAAAAATCACAAAATACAAAAACATTGCAAAATCACCTCTTCAAAAATCACAAAAATATTTCCCTTGCTTTCAATCAGAATATTGTCAAAAATCACAAAAAATATTTCCATCGCTTTCAAATCAAATATCTGCAAAAATCACAAAAATATTTCCCTTGCTTTCAATAAGAATATTGTCAAAAATCACAAAAAATATTTCCATCGCTTTTAAATCAAAATATTTTCAAAAACCACAAAAATATTTCCCTTGCTTTCAATCAAAATATTGTCAAAAATCACAAAAATATTTCTCTTGCTTTCAAAGAAAATATCCTCAAAAATACAAAAATATTTACTGTGTTTTCAATAAACCAATCTCTACCCTCTCAGGTAAAGATTCGGACCACATATTTACAAAAATCACAAAAATTAGCCCCAGCACTACACTTCAGGAGTCTTGAACTCCACTCGCTTCACAATTTGGGATGACGGATCCAATCGTCCGCAAATTGGAATCTTGACCAAAACGGGCGACCAAACACCATCTCAATCACATGTATGCCCAGAAGAACATCTTGAAGTTGAATGATATCCTCGTACATTCTTATTAGCAAAGAAACAGCATCTTGGGACGATGGACCTGATCGACCACGGGTCGGGATCTTGACCAACCCGCTGACCAAACATCCGCATTAAAAGGAAATCCCCAGGGAGAACAACCCTACAAGCAATAAGCTCAAAGTTCTCTACACCCACAGCAAAAGAAAAATCATCAAACGAGAAGAGAATGAGCCAAATCATGCATTCATCATGCATCTCCCAGCATCAGCATCCAGCGCATCAATCATCATGTTTACCTGCTTTCAAAATAAAAGTCGGTTAGCCAAAAGCCCCACAAGCATCCCTAGTGGAGGCACGTGCAAACCAGATTTCCATTTCAAAAAGACGAAAAATATTTCTATTTACAAATAAAAACCCCACGGAGTATCACTCCCCAGAGTGGGTATCTTTTCAAAATCCAAAAATATTATTTTCCAGTAGAGCGTTCTGCCTCCAAAACGCCAGGAGATCTTCCATATCTCTGGGTAGGAGCCAACGCAAAAATCAAATAAGATCCGATGTCTCGCGGTTTCCCCGGAGACCATCGGATCCAATGCACTCAAAGTACGATCGAACTGAACTCCAGTGTCAGTGCGGTCGTGCCACATGCCAAGATACAAAAAGATGAAAGCCAAAAGGCTCGGTCACAGAAACCATTTGAACAGGTGGAAACGATGAATTGTAACCCAAGTATCAAAATCAGCAGATTGGGTGGAAAGAGTTCACCCGCACATACCTAGGCGTGGATGCCTGAAGTACCTTGACTGAGTCCAAGTCGGCGTAGTAGAATCCCGTAAGACTATCTGACGTAGGGCGTCTAACCACTTTGACAGTCAAGCGAAACAAGTACTCCTGGAGTGATCTGGGAAAACATCAAACATCACACAAACAGTCTCAGGGTCAGCATCCTCGTAAGACTGTCGACGCAGAGGCTCTGCTGTACCTTTCCGATGTTAGTACCGATCGGGAATGGAAGGGTTGCGATTGGGTACCCAGGTTGCAGCAAACTGCAGGGACAATCGCAACGTTTTCTCTAAACTCTCGCGGTATGTGCGAGTTATCAACTTCCAGACAATCAACTGACTCAGATACAAAGGACAACAAAGATTCCAGACCACAATCAAGGAAAGAATGAATTGCAAACTAAGCATCGAAACCAGCAGATCGGGTGAAAAAAAGCCCACCCGCACATACCTAGGCGTGGATGCCTGAAGTACCTTGACTGAGTCCAGGTCGGCGTAGTAGAATCCCGTAAGACTATCTGACACAGGGCGTCTAACCACTTTGACAGTCAAGCGAAACAAGTACTCCTGGAGTGATCTGGGAAAACATCAAACATCACACAATCAGTCTCAGGGTCAGTAACCTCGTAAGACTGTCGACGCAGAGGCTCTGCTGTACCTTTCCGATGTTAGTACCGGTCGGGAATGGAAGGGTTGCGATTGGGTACCCAGGTTGCAGCAAACTGCAGGGACAATCGCAACGTTTTCTCCAAACTCCCGCGGTATGTGCGAGTGATCTGTTTCCAAACGATCAACTGACACAGATGCAAAGGTAAGCAAAGATTTCAGAACATGATCCATGAATGACCGGGTCAGAAGTGGGGTGTCCACTCGCTTTGGCATTCGGTTGCACGCAACCTCTGCCAAAGAGGGGCATCTGTAGACACCCCACCTTCGGCTACACTGTTGGTAGAGATAGCTGGTTGAACGGAAGACCATACCCCCAAATCCCAAGTCCAAACTCAGCCAAACTCACCCTTGTAAGCCCCATTCCATAGCCCAGTTCAAGCCTGAACCCAGTCAACCCAGTCCTAAACACCACCCTGAAAAACCCCCCATAAAAAAGGCCAGTCAAAAAATCCCAAAAAAGTCAAACTCACTGAGTCAACTCGCTGAGTTAACCCGCTGAGTCAACCCGTCGAGTCAACCCGTCGAGTCAAAACACCGAGTCAACCCGTCGAGTCAACCCGTCGAGTCAAACCACCGAGTCGACCCGCTGAGTCAACTCACTGAGTCGACCAGCGAGTCCAACAGCAGCCCCGAGGGAGCGACCGTACTCGCTGGAAACCGAGGAGCGGCCGTACGGGCGGCCCATGGTAGGCCGCCCGGAAAAAATTACGAGAGTGCCCCTCTCTGCTGCTATAAATACCCCCCTCCCCTTCTCATTTCAACAAGCCATTCGAGTCCATTTCAGCCCGAGAGCTCTGAGTCCATCTCTCCACCCTTCAGCCCATTTTTCCACCAAGGAGAGCCCGAGTGAGGAGAGTCTAACCCTGGTCCAGCCCAGCCTGACCACTGGTCCAAGCCTCCCAAGCCATCCAAATCTTGATCCAGCCACTCGAAGCCAACCCTTGCGACACCTCCGTCCACCCAGCTAGTCATTTTCCAGCATCATCTCATTTGCATCTAGCATAAGTACAACATTTACTTTTCTTCCAACCCCCCTGCTTCACTGCAAGCACTTTGATTATTCAAACACACCACATGCATCTCGCATAAAGCACCTGTCAGTTCGAGCGTATGCTCTGGGCTTGCCCGTTGTTGGAACCTGCCCATCAGAAACTCTTACTGTTCAGACCTGCATTCACGTACATATCACTATAAGCACTTTGAATATTCAAGCACACAGCATGCATCATCTCGCATAAAGCACCTGTCAGTTCGAGCGTATGCTCTGGGCTTGCCCGTTGTTGGAACCTGCCCATCAGAAACTCTTACTGTTCAGACCCGCATTCATGCATCATGTCATCCATGAGAATATACGAGGATTAAATTAGACTTTCAAGTATTCGATCGATTCTGTGAAGTAGAGACAGTACTTCGGTACGGGCAGTGTGTGGGGTGCTTAACCTCTTCCCACCCTGTAACCGTGATCCCTTACCTTGAATCTCTGACCGCAGATCAACAGGAGTCATTTTAGAGGAAGGAATCTTCGGATTCTCTTCTCTAACGTTTCTACAGGGTCTAGCCGACTGTAGATTCGAAGTAATTGGCTAGTGGCGACTCTGGTCTTATATAAATTCACTTAAACACATCCAGCTCAATACGACAACCAAACAAAGCCCTCGAGAACGAGGCAAGCCAGTGGCACAAACGGCGATTTCGCACTCACGCACCTCTTCTTCTTCTTCTTCCGAAAGGAAAGGGAGAACGACGTCGTGTGGGAGCGCGGAGAAATCGGCGAGGGTCCACAGCAGCGGAGTGTGAAGCTCTCTATTTTGCAAATGTCCCTTCAAGGTCTGGCACGTGTGACAGTGTTGCACCATCCTACTAATGTCTCGGCCTAGGTGTGGCCAATAGTAACGCTCTTTAACAAGTGCTTTGGTCTTGTCGCGGCCCAGGTGACCACCTCGACCACCACCATAGAGCTCATGGATCAATTGCTCTCGTAAAGAGCACCGTAGGATACACAATCGATTCCCATAGAATAAAAAACCTTCTTGGATGTGAAAGTCACTCTAGTGTCCTTCCTTGCATCTGAGCCACGTGTCCTTGAAGTCCTCATCTTCATTATATAGGTCCTTGAGGCGATCAAAGCCAATGACCTCGGTGCTCATAATGACTAGGAGTTCGGCACGGAGACTAAGAGCGCTGGCAACCTTATTTTGCTGACTCGACTTATGCTTCAATACAAAAGTGAATTCTTTCAAGAATGAAATTCACCTGGCATGCACGCGGCTGATGTTAGTTTGGCTATTAATAAACTTTAAAGCCTGATGGTTGGTAAACAAAGCAAATTCCCTCTGAATGAGGTAGTGTCACCAATTTCGTAAGGCCTACACCATTATATAGAGTTCGATCTCATATGTAGACCATTTCTTTCTAGCATCACTGAACTTCTCACTGTAAAAGGCGACGGGTTTGCCTTCCTGAGACAATACGACTCCAATCCCCACATATGAAGCATCGCAATCCACCTCGAAGATTTTATCAAAATTAGGCAATACAAGGACTGGAGTAGTCAATAACTTATGTTTGATCTCAGCAAAGCTACGGTTAACTTCCTCAGTCCATTGAAATAGGTCTTTCTTCATGCAGTCTGTGATAGGGGCTACTATCGTACTGAAGTTCCAAACAAAGCGACAATAGAAAGTGGCCAACCCATGAAAGCTGCATACTTTATAGATTTTGGTTGAGGTAGGCCACTCACATATAGCCTTCACCTTATTATCGTCCATCCGAATGCCTATAGAGGACTCTACAAACCCTAAAAATAACAAGTGATTCGTGAGAAAGTCACACTTCTTCAGATTCAAGTACAGTTTGTTGTCGTGAAGTAATTGAAGGACTTCTCTAAGGTGCCCCATATGATTAGACTCACTTTGGCTGTATTCGATAAACCAAATGACATAACCAGCTACTCATATAACCCTTCATTGGTTTTAAAAGTTGTTTTTCATTCGTCCCAAGGATAGATACGGATCTAATGGTACCTGTTGCATAGATCCAACTTGAAAAACACATTTGAGCTCTTAAGTATGTCTAACATATCATCTAACCGGGGTATAGAAAATTTGTACTTGATGGTGAATTTGTTTATCGCTCGACTGTTTACACATATATGCCAACTCCCATCCTTCTTTGGCGTTAAAATAGCCGGGACGATGCATGGGCTTATGCTCTCTCTCAACATTCCTTTCTTCAATAGTTCTTCAACCTGACCTTGGAGGATCTCACTCTCCTTAGGGCTTAACCGATAGTGTGGGCGGTTGAGTACGTTTGCCTTAGGGATGAAATCAATGTGATGTTGGATGTCCCCCATCAGGGGTAATCCTTGGGGAAGGTCACCAGGCCAAGTCTTCCAAAATTCACTGAGTAAAGGGTGAAAGCTCGAAGGAATAGTATTACCCTTGGATTCCTCTTCCTTCACTAGTATGGCATATGTCTCGCTAGTTTCCTTTGATTCCTCCACAAACTCTCTTATGGCTAAGAGAGAATTCTCCTCCACCATAGAAGCTTTGGGGCCGCTCTTTGGAGCTATAGGAATAAGGATTCTCTTCCCCCCATCCTTAATAAAAAGTGTATGTGTTGTCATGCCCTCACTGGGTCGCATCTCGGTACGATTGCCATGGCCTACCGAGGAACATGTGATAGGCCTCTAGATCTACCACATCGTATAATACTTCTTCCTTATAACTCCTACCAATGGAAAATGAGATTAGACATTGTTTAGTTACTTTGGTGTCACTGACCCCCTTAATCCAACCGATGGAGTACGGGGCTGGATGTTTTGTTGTAGGCAACCTGAGCTTGTCCACCATTACCTTGGACACAATATTTCGCTACTCCCACTGTTGATAATGACATTGCAACTCTTCCCATTTACTGTGCAACTGGTGCGAAAAATATTGTGGCACTGAGGATGAACTTCGAGCCTCGGGGCATAACATAAATGCCTCACTACCAAGGACTCACCATGGTCTTGATTTATCCAATTAGTGTCATCACTGCATTCTTCACTGGCTTACTCAACATCTTCATTCTCTGGCTCACCCTCTTCGAACTCTTCGTCAACCCTTTCTTTGTTTGTGGTTAAATTAACCACGGGGCGCTGAGGACACGCATTGGACAAGTGTCCTGATTGGTTGCATCGCAAACAACGATTCGGCCTTGGGTGAGCATATGGATTGGGAGCTCCATTTGGGCCTGTAATGGTGGGTGCCGTGCGTTGTGGCCTACTAGGATTGCTCCCCGAATCTCGACTTGCGGTCGTTGGGGATTGAGCTTGCCCACTAACAGGTTCATTCCCTTTGGCTTGGGGCGCTTCATAAACCGCCACGATAGTAGGAGCGCGAGGCGAAGAATATAGATGTGTAGGAACTCTGGTAAGCTGAGTTTCCGCATGTGTAGCGTATTGTAGGGTGTCTTCCACTGTCAAGACCGATTGCATCTGTACCCGATCTTAGATGTTGGTTCTCAAACTGCTAACGAACCTTACAACCCTCTTAAGGTTTATTTTTAATAAATCATTACGAGTGGACAATTGGTTGAATTCGGCTGTATATTTTTCGATAGTCCGGTTGCCTTGACGACAATTCTGATATTGTTGGAATAGAACTTGTTTGTAATCGTGAGGCAAAAATCACACTTGTAGAAGTTGTTTCATCCTTGGCCAAGATCGGATGGGCAACTTATTCTGCCGGGTTCGAGAAATTTGCAATTATGCTTTCCTTTCTTCTCTCCGGAACGTCTATGTAATCAGAGAAGTTTTCTACTTCCGCTATCCAGTCTAAGACTTCTTCAATATGTAATAGACCATTGAAAGCGGAAAGTTCGGCCTTACCCCTATAATCTAGCTCAGTGCGATCTCCGCGATCATTGCTGTGCATGTGTTGTTGAACAAGGATGTCCTCGATATCCTCATCGCTGCCTTCTGAATCCGCTGTAGCAGGCTGACGATTTGCTGCCGAAAGAGCTTAACGGAATGCGAGATTGTTCCGGACTGCAATCATAGGCGGCTGCGTGCCGTTTTGAGTCTGGTGCATAGTCAAAGCCGCTACGATCTGATCGAGAGATGCTTGCAACCCTTGCATAGACATCTCAAATGATTGCTGAAGAGCCTCCATCTTTTTTGTGAGATACTAAGTCCCTTGATCACCGTAAGTGGGATTGTTGCCATGTCCTTTGCTAGTTGTCACGTCCTTTGCTAGATGCCATCTTCTCGAGGTTGTTCCTTACTCTGATACCAACTTGGCGCATCCGTAGGCGGAATGCGATCGGACACCGCCTCTCTCGTGGATAACTGATACGAACCCACAGACCTTCCGGGAATCCTCAACCGGAACTTCCTTGATTACTAAAGGGGCACTCGAAGAACATGAGTAAAACAGAGATAAACTCAAAGAGAATTGCTAAATAATTGAATAATCAATCTCTACAATGAAAATAAAAGAGTTTAAATAGCTTCGCAATCACTTAACAGCCCTAAAAAAGGATTATGAGGAATCTTCATAAAAAACGGAAAGCAAAAGTTCAAAAACGGCAAGTTCGCACATCTCCGCGGGCGTCGGGTGACTGGTCGGCAGGGGGCCTTGACCGATCGTAGGCGAACCTCGACTGTCCAGAGAGATCGACCTCTCTGTGCATGAAATTCGACTGGTCATGGAACTCCTAGACAGCCCAGTGAGTTGGGCTGCGTCCCTTCATAAATTTGACCGATCAAGGGGACCGATCATCAAAAGTTATAATCTTGAGATTCTTTTGAAGTTTTTGCTCCTTCTTTTGATGCTTCCGTTGGTCCATCCTTTAGGCCATCTACTCTTCTTTGGGCCATCTTCTCGATGTAGAGCTTAACAAACTCCTCTACATCATTGACCAAACCTAGCCCCAACTTAACCCAATCTAGCCCCGAACCTAATCCTATTTTGGAATTTTTTATTTTTGACACAATTACATAAAGAAAAAATAGAAATAAAAAACTCAAGAGAAAAAACTTGGCTTCCTTCGAGTTAAGCCAAGCTAATTCGGCCCAGCCGAATCAGCTTTGGGAGCTAGCTCGGCTCATGTTGACCTCTAAATTCTGAAAACTCTGGTCCATTCACCCAATGGCAACTCCTACCGTCCGGTTATCTTTTGTGGGGTCCACTATATCACTTCCGATCCCCTTCCAAAAATCAATCCGACGTCAACACCCACTTGGGCTGGAAAATTTTCCACAGTACAGAAGCTGCCATTGGCCAAGAGCATTGTTAACTGAACTATAAAGCGATGGGCACTACTCCAACACGTGTCCCACGGACCAAGACTCGATTGAAGAAAATTCAACATCCGTCGCTAACCATACTCTGCCAATGCATAGGGTATCAAATGCATACTCACATCTGCCGTAAACATGGCATATGTAAACAGCAATCCGAACCGTCCAGATTATGATCCTTCACTACTGGTGGGGTACAACACAAAAACTACATTGATCCTTCACAAAAACTATGACAATGCAAATTTTGGGTGGACCACACCATAAGAACATTGATTAATGACCAGTAAAAACCTTTTGTGAGTCACAAAAGTTTTCTATCAACCTGATATTTGTTTTTTCCTTTCATCTCTGTCTATGTAACCTTATCAACAACTTGGATGGTCAATAAACATTATAGTAGACTCCAGGAAGTTTTTAATGGTAGGTGTTCAATGAGCACTCTTTCCTGTGGTGTGGTCCACCTAAAATTTGCATCGTCTTCGTTTTTGGTACCATAGGATAAAATAATATGCATAAACAGATGGACAGCATAGATCTACAACGAATACATCCAGGTGGGCCACAGATTCAGGGTCCCACCCACATCGCTGGTTCCGTGGTGAGACCCAAGTCGCGCCCTAAAGCGATGGGCACTGCTGCTTCAACTACCAACACGTGTCCCACAGACCAAGACTCCAATTTATTCCCGGCTAAGTCAGTCGGGGCGCGACTTGGGTGAGACCCCGGAACCAGCCATGTGGTCCACCCAAAATTTGCATCGTCTTCGTTTTTGGTAACATAGCATAAAATAATATGTAGAAACAGATGGACGGCATAGACCTACAACGAATACATCCTGGTGGGCTACAGATTCAGGATCCCACCCACATCGCTGGTTACGGGGTCTCACCCAAGTCGCGCCCAGTCGTGGGTATCATATGCATGCTCATATCTGCCGTAAACATGGCATATGTAAACAGCAATCCGAACCGTCTAGGTTATGATCCTTCACTACTGGTGGGGTACAACACAAAAACTATATTGATCAGAAGATCATAACTGCCCAACCAATAGAATTGTTTTTACCCAATTTGTATATTCGATGATGATCAGAACTTTACATTGGGCAAGACTCTCTGTTAGCCAATCTGGACGGTCCAGATTAACGAAGATGTGTGCCCCCCCCCCCCCCCCCCCCCCCCCTCCCAATGCATAGCAGTTGTCCTCTAGCAGTATGGCACAATTCCTCATCTATAAATGAAAGCAAGAACTCAACATACATGAATTGCACTGCTAATCCTGTCAATGGAGTCTTTTCTTCTCCCTCTTCTCTCCCTCTTCTTCTTCCTCTTCCTTCAATTTCCTTCACCAGCTTTTACTCTAGATAGATATTTCATCAGCTGCGGATCCAACCGCAACGTCACTGTCGATGATGGCCGGGTTTTTGTCGGCGATTCCAAATCTCCATTCCTCTCCAGTGATGGAGATATCGCCGTCGAAGACACTTCAAATTCAAGTTCTCTCTACAGCACAGCACGTGTTTTCACAAGAAAATCCTCTTATGAGTTTGAGATCAACAGCAGTGAAACTCATGTGGTACGCCTCCATTTCTTTCCATTCTCCTCTCATGGCTACAATCTCTCCTCTGCTGTTTTTGACGTTTGGGCTTCTGAGTTTTCTCTGTTTAGAGATTTTAATGGCGACATGAATAAAAATGGTACATTCAAGGAGTACTTCCTCAAGATAGATCGCAGTAAGCTCGTAATATCGTTTGCCCCTTCTAAGAAGATACGATCGTCTTTCGCATTTGTGAATGCAATTGAAGTATTTTCAGCCCAGCTTGTTGGTGCCACCGGCGGTCTGATAGAAGTATTAGAGACCGTCCATCGAATCAATGTTGGTGGTACCAAAATCAGTGAGTCCACTCTGCGGAGAAGTTGGATTCCTGATGATAAGTTCCTTACACTACCTGGGGCGGCCAAGCTCGCCACTAATAGCTCGCCGATCATGTATGGGAAAGGAGTGATTCCTGGCATTGCTCCCATGAGTGTTTATAGCACCGCCCAGCAAATGAATCGGGATAGCAATTCATTGGCTCATAATTTCAATATAACTTGGAGCTTTGGAGTGAGCTCTGGTTCAAAATACCTTGTTCGGTTGCATTTCTGCGACATTGTTAGTCCAGTGGCGAATGACCTGTATTTCCATGTCTACATCGGAGATTATTTTGCAATTAAGGATTTTCATCTTGGCGATCATGTCTCCGAGCTTGCTGAACCTTACTATGCAGAATTCGTCACAGATCCCGACGATTCGAGCCACATAAATATAAGCGTCGGTCCTTCAGATAAAATGACATTTGCGAAACAAAATGCAATACTAAATGGGGTGGAGATCATGATGGTAAGCGGTCAGTGGGGGCTGGTTTCCAGGACCAATTCAAAGAAACCATCCATTAGGTTTCTAGTCGGTTTGCCACTAGGAGGCTTTGTTTTCATCTTGCTGCTTGTAGTAGTTTTTGTGCTGGTGTTCAAACGTGGGAGGAAGAAATTAACAAAGCAGAAACAGAATGCCAGACCTAAGGAAAGCATGAGGTGGTTGCCGATATCTCTACACAGAGGGAGTTCACATACTACAGCAACCGAAAGAACCAATACATCGCTCGGTCCGAATATAAATCTTGGCCTGAAGATATCATTTGCTGACATCCAGCTCGCGACCGACAACTTTCATGAACTTTCTCTTATCGGTTCGGGTGGATTCGGCAATGTCTATAGGGGTGCTCTCAAGAACGGTGCCAAAATTGCAGTGAAGCGAGGAAAACCAGGGTCTGGGCAAGGCTTTCCAGAGTTCGTTGCTGAGATCATGGTCCTATCGAAAATACGACATCGGCATCTCGTTTCCTTAATTGGGTACTGCGAAGAACAGTCAGAGATGATACTAGTCTATGAATTCATGGAAAATGGGTCACTGAAAAACCATCTCTACGGTTCCAATTCACCCTGCTTGTCATGGAACAAGAGGCTTCAGATATGTATCGATTCAGCGCGGGGCCTCAACTACCTTCACACTGGTTCTGCACATGGAATCATCCACCGCGACGTTAAATCAGCGAACATTCTGCTCGACGAGAACTACTTGGCTAAGGTTGCCGATTTCGGACTTTCTAAGGCGATCCCATCTCTCGATCGGTCCCACATCACTACCGTTGTCAAGGGAAGCTTCGGGTACCTTGATCCAGAGTATTACAAAAGGCACCACCTGACCGATAAGTCGGATGTGTTTTCGTTTGGTGTGGTTCTTCTTGAGGTCCTCTGTGCACGGCCCGCTGTCGATCATTCAGTTTCGGGTGATCAGGTGAATTTAGCTGAGTGGGCCATGGGAATGCAAAAGAAAGGGCTGCTTGAGCAGATCATCGATCCCAGACTCGTGGGTCAGATCGATCCTAACTCTTTGAACAAATTTGCAGATACAGCAGAGAAGTGTTTGGCTGAGTATGGCGTCGATCGGCCGTCGATGGGAGATGTGTTGTGGAACTTGCAGTATGCATTGCAGCTTCAAGAGATGGCAATGCACAGAGAAACATATGATGACAGTGCTACGAGTGCAGCGGGGCCGCCATTACCGAATGTCCGACGCATTCCTTCCAGTTGTGTAGAAGTAGAGAGAGATAATCCATCCGTCCAGAGCCACGAGAGCTCGGAAGCGACGGCCAGTGGAGTTTTTTCACAGTTGTTTGGGAGTGGTGGGAGATAGGTCGTTGCAGGGAGCGTGTTGCATTTGCAGAGCTTCTCTTCCATGAGCAGACCTTGGAGGTACTGATCTGGGTGGAATCATCGAGTCCTGAGTTCAAGCATGTGGGGTCCATGGTTTGGTGAACCTAACCGTTTATCTGGTGAGCCCAACTGTGGATTATGGATTCCCAGGAAATCTCCCTGATTGGAAAATCATAGCTCTACAAATAATAACTTAGGCATTAATTTTAAAGATACAGATCATCCTATCTGTTAGTTTTTTTTTTTTTTGGGCGTCCCAATTCTAAGGTGGGGCATCGTATCAACGGTCTGGATCATCAAACCATGCACCCCACATGTACATTTGCTTTGAATTTAGGACCCATAAATCCTCTTGATCCGGACTTTGTTGTTTTACCCTATAAACTCTTTGTTTTCTTGTAAGCTGTTTGGCGAATAAATTTCGTTGATCTAATTTGGAATCTGCATTTTTACCTTTATTAATTTATTTATTTCTTTTGGGGGTGCTGAAGTTATGTTTTACTAGCCGTCCATTTCCATGTACGTACGTGGCCGATCTGATGAGCAAGTCTGAGTCACTTGGTGGGTGGCCTTGATCACACCTATATGATTCTACTAAGAAAATCAATATATAATAGTCTACTTAACCCCTATATGATTCGGGTAATGTCGGGTAGTGTCGGGTCACCTTTAACCATAACCCAATCCATAAAAATTCGGGTGGTGAAAAAAGCCGGGATGAGTTGAATTTTGCCAGGTCTAATCTCTACATAGTGAATCATGGTCTATTCATGGTAGTTAGTAGTAGGCCTATAGTTCGAATCAACGTCTATGCAATCAGAGAAGTTTTCTACTTCCGCTATCCAGTCTAAGACTTCTTCAATATGTAATAGACCATTGAAAGCGGAAAGTTCGGCCTTACACCTATAATCTCGCTCAGCGCGATCTCTGCGATCATTGCTGTGCATGTGTTGCTGAACGAGGATGTCCTCGATATCCTCATCGCTGCCTTTCGAATCCGCTGTAGTAGGCCGACGATTTGCTGCCGAAAGAGCCTAGCGGAATGCGAGATTGTTCCGGACTGCAATCATAGGCGGCTGCGTGCCGTTTTGAGTCTGGTGCAGAGTCAAAGCCGCTACGATCTGATTGAGAGATGCTTGCAACCCTTGCATAGACATCTCAAATGATTGCTGAAGAGCGTCCATCTTATTTGTGAGATACTAAGTCCCCTGATCACCATAAGTGGGATTGTTGCCATGTCCTTTGCTAGTTGTCACATCCTTTGTTAGATGCCATCTTCCCGAGGTTGTTGCTCACTCTGATACCAACTTGGCGCATCCGTAGGTGGAATGCGATCGAACACCGCCTCTCTCGTGGATAACTGATCCGAACCCACAGACCTTCCGGGAATCCTCAACCGGAACTTCCTTGATTACTAAAGGGGCACTCGAAGGACACGAGTAAAACAGAGATAAATTCAAAGACATTGTAAATAATTGAATAATCAATCTCTACAATGAAAATAAAAGAGTTTAAATAGCTTAGCAATCACTTAACAACCCTAAAAAAAAGATTATGAGGAATCTTCATAAAAAACGGAAAGCAAAAGTTCAAAAACGGCAAGTTCGAACGTCTCCGCGGGCGTCGGGCGACTGGTTGGCAGGGGGCCTTGACCGATCGTAGGCGAACCTTGACTGTCCAGAGAGATCGACCTCTCTGTGCATGAAATTCAACTGGTCATGGAACTCCTAGACAGACCAATGAGTTGGGCTGCGTCCCTTCATAAATTCGACCGATCAAGGGGATCGATCGTCAAAAGTTATAATCTTGAGATTCTTTTGAAGTTTTTGCTCCTTTTGATGCTTCCGTTGGTTCATCCTTTAGGCCATCTACTCTTCTTTGGGCCATCTTCTCGATGTAGAGCTTAACAAACTCCTCTACATCACTGACCAAACCTAGCCCCAACTTAACCCAATCTAGCCCCAAACCTAATCCTATTTTGGAAATTTTCTATTTTTAATACAATTACATAAAGAAAAAATAGAAATAAAAAACTCAAGAGAAAAAACTTGGCTTTCTTGGAGTTAAGCCGAGCTAATTCGAGCCCAGCCGAATCAGCTTTGGGAGCTAGCTCGGCTCATGTTGACCTCTAAATTCTGAAAACTCTGGTCCATTCACCCAATGGCAACTCCTACCGTCCGGTTATCTTTTGTGGGGTCCACTATATCACTTCCGATCCCCTTCCAAAAATCAATCCGACGTCAACACCCACTTGGGCTGGAAAATTTTCCACAGTACAGAAGCTGCCATTGGCCAAGAGCATTGTTCACTGAACTATAAAGCGATGGGCACTACTCCAACACGTGTCCCACGGACCAAGACTCCAATGAAGAAAATTCAACATCCGTCGCTAACCATACTCTGCCAATGCATAGGGTATCAAATGCATACTCACATCTGCCGTAAACATGGCATATGTAAACAGCAATCCGAACCGTCCAGATTATGATCCTTCACTACTGGTGGGGTACAACACAAAAACTACATTGATCCTTCACAAAAACTATGTCGATCATTCAGTTTCGGGTGATCAGATGAATTTAGCTGAGTGGGCCATGGGAATGCAAAAGAAAGGGCTGCTTGAGCAGATCATCGATCCCAGACTCGTGGGTCAGATCGATCCTAACTCTTTGAACAAATTTGCAGATACAGCAGAGAAGTGTTTGGCTGAGTATGGCGTCGATCGGCCGTCGATGGGAGATGTGTTGGAACTTGCAGTATGCATTGCAGCTTCAAAAGATGGCAATGCATAGAGAAACATATGATGACAGTGCTACGAGTGCAGCGGGGCCGCCATTACCGAATGTCCGACGCATTCCTTCCAGTTGTGTAGAAGTAGAGAGAGATAATCCATCCGTCCAGAGCCACGAGAGCTCGAAAGCGACGGCCAGTGGAGTTTTTTCACAGTTGTTTGGGAGTGGTGGGAGATAGGTCGTTGCAGGGAGCGTGTTGCATTTGCAGAGCTTCTCTTCCATGAGCAGACCTTGGAGGTACTGATCTGGGTGGAATCATCGAGTCCTGAGTTCAAGCACGTGGGGTCCATGGTTTGGTGAACCTAACCGTTTATCTGGTGAGCCCAACTGTGGATTATGGATTCCCAGGAAATCTCCCTGATTGGAAAATCATAGCTCTACAAATAATAACTTAGGCATTAATTTTAAAGATACAGATCATCCTATCTGTTAGTTTTTTTTTTTTTTGGGCGTCCCAATGCTAAGGTGGGGCATCATATCAACGGTCTGGATCATCAAACCATGCACCCCACATGTACATTTGCTTTGAATTTAGGACCCCATAAATCCTCTTGATCCGGACTTCGTTGTTTTACCCAATAAACTCTGTGTTTTCTTGTAAGCTGTTTGGCGAATAAATTTCGTTGATCTAATTTGGAATATGCATTTTTACCTTTATTAATTTATTTATTTCTTTTGGGGGTGCTGAAGTTATGTTTTACTAGCCGTCCATTTCCACGTACGTACGTGGCCGATCTGATGAGCAAGTCTGAGTCACTTGGTGGGTGGCCTTGATCACACCTATATGATTCTACTAAGAAAATCAATATATAATAGTCTACTTAACCCCTATATGATTCGGGTAATGTCGGGTAGTGTCGGGTCACCTTTAACCATAACCCAATCCATAAAAATTCGGGTGGTGAAAAAAGCCGGGTTGTGTTGAATTTTGCCAGGTCTAATCTCTACATAGTGAATCATGGTCTATTCATGGTAGTTAGTAGTAGGCCTATAGTTTGAATCAACGTCTATGTAATCAGAGAAGTTTTCTACTTCCGCTATCCAGTCTAAGACTTCTTCAATATGTAATAGACCACTGAAAGCGGAAAGTTCGGTCTTACCCCTATAATCTCGCTCAGCGCGATCTCTGCGATCATTGCTGTGCATGTGTTGCTGAACGAGGATGTCCTCGATATCCTCATCGCTGCCTTCCGAATCCGCTGTAGTAGGCCGACGATTTGCTGCCGAAAGAGCCTAGCGGAATGCGAGATTGTTCCGGACTGCAATCATAGGCGGCTGCGTGCCGTTTTGAGTCTGGTGCGGAGTCAAAGCCGCTACGATCTGATCGAGAGATGCTTGCAACCCTTGCATAGACATCTCAAATGATTGCTGAAGAGCGTCCATCTTATTTGTTAGATACTAAGTCCCCTGATCACCATAAGTGGGATTGTTGCCATGTCCTTTACTAGTTGTCACGTCCTTTGTTAGATGCCATCTTCCTGAGGTTGTTGCTCACTCTGATACCAACTTGGCGCATCCGTAGGTGGAATGCGATCGAACACCGCCTCTCTCGTGGATAACTGATCCGAACCCACAGACCTTCCGGGAATCCTCAACCGGAACTTCCTTGATTACTAAAGGGGCACTCGAAGGACAAGAGTAAAACAGAGATAAACTCAAAGACATTGTAAATAATTGAATAATCAATCTCTATAATGAAAATAAAAGAGTTTAAATAGCTTAGCAATCACTTAACAACCCTAAAAAAAGATTATGAGGAATCTTCATAAAAAACGGAAAGCAAAAGTTCAAAAACGGCAAGTTCGAACGTCTCCGCGGGCGTCGGGCAACTGGTCGGCAGGGGGCCTTGACCGATCGTAGGCGAACCTTGACTGTCCAGAGAGATCGACCTCTCTGTGCATGAAATTCCACTGGTCATGGAACTCCTAGACAGTCCAATGAGTTGGGCTGCGTCCCTTCATAAATTCGACCGATCAAGGGGATCTATCGTCAAAAGTTATAATCTTGAGATTCTTTTGAAGTTTTTGCTCCTTTTGATGCTTCCGTTGGTTCATCCTTTAGGCCATCTACTCTTCTTTGGGCCATCTTCTCGATGTAGAGCTTGACAAACTCCTCTACATCACTAACCAAACCTAGCCCCAACTTAACCCAATCTAGCCCCAAACCTAATCCTATTTTGGAAAATTTCTATTTTTAACACAATTACATAAAGAAAAAATAGGAATAAAAAACCCAAGAGAAAAAACTTGGCTTTCTTGGAGTTAAGCCGAGCTAATTCGAGCCCAGCCGAATTAGCTTTGGGAGCTAGCTCGGCTCATGTTGACCTCTAAATTCTGAAAACTCTGGTCCATTCACCCAACGACAACTCCTACCGTCCCGTTATCTTTTGTGGGGTCCACTGTATCACTTCCGATCCCCTTCTAAAAATCAATCCGACGTCAATACCCACTTGGGCTGCAAAATTTTCCACAGTCCAGATGCTGCCATTGGCCAAGAGCATGGTTCAGTGGTTCACTTAACTATAAAGCGATGGGCACTACTCCAACACGTGTCCCACAGACCAAGACTCCAATTTATTCCACGCTAAGTCGTCTGAAGAAAATTCAACATCCGTCGCTAACCATACTCTGCCAATGCATGGGGTATCATATGCATGCTCACATTTGCCGTAAACATGGCATATGTAAACAGCAATCCGAACCGTCCAGATTATGATCCTTCACTACTGGTGGGGTACAACACAAAAACTACATTGATCCTTCACAAAAACTATGTCGATCATTCAGTTTCGGGTGATCAGATGAATTTAGCTGAGTGGGCCATGGGAATGCAAAAGAAAGGGCTGCTTGAGCAGATCATCGATCCCAGACTCGTGGGTCAGATCGATCCTAACTCTTTGAACAAATTTGCAGATACAGCAGAGAAGTGTTTGGCTGAGTATGGCGTCGATCGGCCGTCGATGGGAGATGTGTTGTGGAACTTGCAGTATGCATTGCAGCTTCAAGAGATGGCAATGCATAGAGAAACATATGATGACAGTGCTACGAGTGCAGCGGGGCCGCCATTACCGAATGTCCGACGCATTCCTTCCAGTTGTGTAGAAGTAGAGAGAGATAATCCATCACTACCAGAGCCACGAGAGCTCCGAAGCGACGGCCAGTGGAGTTTTTTCACAGTTGTTTGGGAGTGGTGGGAGATAAGTGGTTGCAGGGAGCGTGTTGCATTTGCAGAGCTTCTCTTCCATGAGCAGACCTTGGAGGTACTGATCTGGGTGGAATTATCGAGTCCTGAGTTCAAGCATGTGGGGTCCATGGTTTGGTGAACCTAACCGTTTATCTGGTGAGCCCAACTGTGGATTATGGATTCCCAGGACATCTCCCTGATTGGAAAATCATAGCTCTACAAATAATAACTTAGCCATTAATTTTAAAGATACAGATCATCCTATCTGTTAGCTTTTTTTTTTGGGCGTCCCAATTCTAAGGTGGGGCATCGTATCAACGGTCTGGATCATCAAACCATGCACCCCACATGTACATTTGCTTTGGATTTAGGACCCCATAAGTCCTCTTGATCCGGACTTCGTTGTTTTACCATATGAACCATCTCTGTTTTCTTGTCAGCTGTTTGGCGAATAAATTTCGTTGATCTAATTTGGAATCTGCATTTTTACCTTTATTAATTTGTTTGTTTCTTTTGGGGGTGCTGAAGTTATGTTTTACTAGCCGTCCATTTCTACGTACGTACGTGGCCCATCTGATGAGCAAGTCATCCTGGTTAGTTGGGCAGGGGATGTTTGCAGTCCGAGTCACACACATGTGCCATGCTGAATCATGCATGGTGTGTGAGCCTAGCTCAGGCTCTTTTAAATGGTTCAAACCAGCCTGATTGAGAAATGTGCTTGGATCTTAACCAGCCTGATACTCCGGCCCAAGCCTGGCTAGAGGTGGGCCAGCCCTAATCCACAGTCCCTGGACTTTAATTCATGATTTTTTGGGATTCCTGCTCTTAGCAAGGTTTTCAAAAGGCCTTGAAAAGATACTTGTGTGGGCACATTAGAATTCTTTCTTTCCAATGCGATACAACACAAGATAACTCATTTAAAAATTCTGGTGAATTTCACAACGAGATTCAAAGTTCAAAAACTAAGAGTGGCTATGGGCTAGGTAGCTGAGTCAGCCTGGCTTGAACCTTGAGGGCCGTTTGGATGCACTCGCAAGTCACAAAGATGACTAATGACTATTTCAAGCCCAACCCCTTTTTTCATGTTGTGCGTTTGGATATAGTTTGGTAAAGCTCATTTGAAAACACTTTCTTCCTCTATTTTTATATTTTTAATATTTATATATGACTACTTGAGATGTTTATAAATAACATTTAACTTAGTTCTTAAGTATCTTCTCGAGTCAAGTAGAGACTCGTCCGAGTCTTTGAGTCAACCCGACCTATGCAGATAAACAAAGTCTAAATCAATATACACGTGTCCCATGTAATGAGTTCATTGGTTTGATTTTTATCCTAATTAATCTTACTGGGATGGCCCTACGGGGTTGTCAATGGGCCCGGTTCTGGATTGCCTTTTGGCCAAAGATTTTGAACGGTTGAATTAGGCCCCTTCGACCTTTTTAAAATTTGACTTGGCTGGTCTGAGCTTGGACCATTGATAGCTTTATTTCTAACACAGCAAGCTTACCTTTAAGGGGAGAAGTACCCGTTGAAAACAGATGCCTCAAATCTATTTTGGACAGGGCTGTCGATCAATCAATCCAAGTGGATTTTATACAGTGAGGTCTCTAGACAATTTTGTGTAGTATTGACCGATTGAAGCTGCATGGTTGGTTGATCGATCGATTGACCGATCAACAATTTGCATAGTTTTGTGTGTTTTTGCTGTTTTGTTTCTAATTTTGAAATTGGATGCCTCAAATTTATGCAGCAACAGCCGTTGGCTGACCGACCGGCCGAATTAATGGATCTATGGACCACAATTCTTTGGATAGTTTTGGATACTGTTGACCGACTGATGATAGATGTTGACCGGCCGACGATTGTTGCTTGATCGGCCAACAACTTCTGTTTCTTGGTTAGTTTCTTGCGCAGTTTTGCGTAAGATGTTTCTAAATCCTGTTTTTATGCTATAAAAGGGGTGTAATATGGGATTAGGGTTATGGCCAAAGGGGTCTGGTATTGTAGAGGGATTGAGAGAGTTTTAGGGTGAGAGAAAGAGCTCGTGTTAGCTTGGGATTTTTCTTGGAGGCAAAGATCTGAAATTTGGGTTTCCAATTTTTGTAACTTCTTATATCATAGTTGATCATTTTGTGCCCTTTTTTTTTTTTTTTTTTGTGAGGGATTTTTCCACGTTAAAAAAGGATTGTGTTCTCTTGTGTGTTGATTGTGTGGGTGTGATTGCCATGAGTGTTTGATCTCGTTTGATTCTACACTCTGTGCTTCACTTCCGCTGGCATGGTTTCTCCCAACATCTAATTCCGAATTAGTGTTATATAAGCAAGTGTAATTGCGGAATTAGGGTAAGCAAGATGTGTTTAAGGGTTTAAGAGACTTTTTTGAGAGAGAAATCTAAGGTTTTCTCTTAGGGCTTTATCCGGATAAGATTTTATATCTTGCAATGCATTCATCACTTTGTGCTGTGGTTTTTCTCCGCAAGGATTTTTCATGTAAATTTGAATTGTCTCTTGTGTTGATTTGTTTGTACAATTGCGAGTGCATTATTTGATTCTCCTCTATACATTTTTGCAAATCCCAATAGTAGCGACGAATGTAAGTGTGAGATCCAAGCCATTTCTCAGTTGGGGTCTTTTAATCATGGCCCGGCTCAAAATTCAAATTAACCCAATCATCAAGTGGTCCAGACATGTCTGATAGAAATGACTTAGAATGAATTAATGCTTAAACAGAAGATCACTTCTCTATGTCGGAAGTACATGGCCTCGTCATAACCCCCCCTCTTCCGAAGTTATCAACTTATTTTGCCGAGTTCTGACGGATTTTGATGAGTTCCTTACGGAGAGTTGTCGCTGATTCTGACAGATTTTGATGAGTTCCTTAGAGAGAGTTAAGGTTGACTCGGCCCAAAACAAGTCATATCAGATTCATTAGTGTCTCTGACTTAACACCGGGGATCCAACTTAGATGGGGTCTATATTCAAATTTCAAAGCACCCAAATAGGAGTAGGTCCATGATTCGTTGATCCAGAGTGTTGAAGTATTGGATCTAACATGGATGGAAGATGTTAAAAAAACCTCCTAAATTTGGACTTCCTGATCCTCTGATCAGTGTGGTCTATAAGTGGATGGTTAACAAAATACACAACAATGCTGCAGAAAGGAGATCAAAGATTGGATGGGAAGGATCTTACAATCTAAATGATTTTTGAGGCATCTACTATCTTTGAAGAGCGCTACGGGACCTGGATCAGTAGACCATAGGCCTTATTTGTACACACTGGATGCATTTATCTAGGACACCAATGACTACTTGATGCATGGAAGCGGATTGCGTCTTATCCCACCCTTCTCGGCTAGGAATGGGTAGATCTATGTGGGGGCCCAATGTGGTATATCTATTTATCCATGCCGCCCATCTCTTTTCTCATATCATTTTAATGAATGAACCTAAAAATGAGGCAAATCCAATAATGCTCAAGTGGACCACACCATCATCTTGCATTCAATGCAATGCAAGATGACTTGCATTTAATGCATCCCAAACTTATTATTTGGTGTGGTCCACTTGAGCATATTGGACCTGCCTCATTTTTGAGCTCATACATTAAAACGATTTGAGAAAAGGGATGGACGGCATGGATAAACAGATACATGTTGGATCTGCCTCATTTTTGAGCTCATACCTTAAAAAGATTTGAGAAAGGGATGGACCGCATGGCAACCAATTAGATGTATTATGAACCATAATTAACACTTATTATCTGCTTATCAAATTAATCTTTGACACTCTAGTAGTGTGATGGATGGATGGGTGCATGAACTTGGAACTTACTTAGAAATAGTATAGAGTAATCCAAAGTAAACTGTCCAAATTATGCCAACCAATTAGATGTATTATGAACCATAATTAACATTTATTATCTGGTTATCAAATTGGTGGACATTTATTGGACAGAAATGAAAAAATGCTAGTCTGTCCTGTTTCAAAAACAAGTGTTCATGAATCAATGTTAGGATTATTCAACAAATTTGATTTTTTAGTAGTGACTTGCTTGTAGTGGGTTCTACAATTTAATTGATTTGGCTCAATCTAATGCATGTCATCATCATTATTGTCATCATCTAAGCCTTGTGTCCTATCATTTTTGAACCTTGAACTAATACCAGCTTCCTCCTAACTAGCTAGCATAGTTCTTAGCCTCTGTAATTGCATATGACCGAACCACCTATATCTATTTTACCTTATCTTATTGCCTATTGATACTCTTTCTAAGTTCTCTCGAATGGATTATTTTTTAATTTTTATCCTTTTACTCATTTATTTTAATATTTTCATTTCAACTATGCTCATTCTATAAACATGTTATTCCTTAACTGCCAAACATTCAACCTCATAAAGCATGGTCTTATAACTCTTTTATACTACTTCTATTTCAATTTCAACATTACATGACAATTACATACAATTCCAGACACACATCTTCATTTCTTTTCACCAGATATTTATTTATTTGTTTTTTCTTTTTTACACACACACGCGCTCACACCCACACACACCACAATGGGTACTCAAACCCATGACCTCAGTATTGAAACTCACAGAGTCTACCACTAAGCCATGAGTAGGAAGCCTCTTCTCCTCGGATTGATTTTTATAAGTAGCATTTTTGTTAATCTCTCTACCCTCTTATGAATTATTCATCTAGCCTCATTTGGCACCGTGGATTAGAAATTCCCTGAATTTGAAATGCCTTAGTTTTGGAATCCTTTGGTTGTGTTTCGTACCCTAGATTCAGAATCCCATGTGATCCAAAAGTAGCTATACATAGCTAGTATATTTACAAGGGTCTGAATTTAATTACCAGATCAACTTTATTATCCCTAATTAGTATATGTATGTAATGTTTGACACAATGATTGTAATAAGCCGGTTGAAACATATAGCTTGGCCGAAAATGATGAAATTTCAAGTCTCAATTGGGCCAGAAGCATAGGATCACACCCAAGCAACTAACCAACAATTTTTAATCGTTGATTTCCATGGACAATGTTTGGACTGTGCGGATCATCCTATTAAAGTAATTTTAGTGATACAGTTGATGATTTTATTGTTTTGAGATATTATCAGTGGGTCATGTGCCTAATAGATTAATAGTCTAGTTACACACATGTTACACATGTGACCGATGAGAGGATTTTAGATGTAATCTTAGCTTCCATCTTGGATTTCAAACCCTCTTTGAAGGGATTTAAAATCCCTTAAATTTGAAACCCCTAATTACTTTATGGTGCTAAACATACAAGAGATTTGAAATCTCCTCAAATCTTTCCAAATCCATGGTGCTAAATGTCTCCTAAAATATTTAAAGCCATCATTTTGGGAAATTAATTGGTTAACTGTCTACAGTCTTCCCACTCTCAATTTTAGCTACGGCCTGCATGGCATATGTAGAAATTTGGAGTGACGAATATCAACTGTTATATGCCGCCAGATTACCAATAACTCCCTTAATGTATCCATGGCCAGTCGCTCAACGAAGTTATCCAGAGCAACGGTGGTGATGTCGACGTGGACTTTTGCAGGCGCTCATGCAGTCACATTCGTCGTGTCATTTCCACTAACAAGAGTCAACCCTAGTCCTGAGCGAGTAGGGTTCCAAGTCCATGCGGTGGGCCAAACTGTCACGTGAAGTGGCTTCAAAATGGGATGCTGATTTCTTGCGCTGGGAACCTAGGTGGGGCCCACCATGATATCTGTGAGAAATCCACCCTGTCCATCCGGTTTTGGGTTCATTTTAGGACGTGCGACTAAAAATGAGCCGGATCCAAACTCAAGTGGGTCGAAAACGTGAGGATTGAACGTCCACAGTTGAAATATTTATGGGGCCGCATAAGTTTTGAATCAGGTTAATATTTGTGTTTTCAATTCATCCTAGTAGGAATGGCGTTATAAACAGTATGAATGGCATATAAGCATTACTGTGGACCCACGGAGGTCTCAACTGTAGGAATTTCCCTACCCGCCTTTTCCTTTAGTGCGGCCCACTTGAGTCTTGAATCAGGCTCATTTTTTGTCACAGGTCCTAAAATGAGCTAAAAAAAATGAATGGATGGGGTGTATTTCTCATAAACATCATAGTGGGCCCCACCTAATACTTCCTGCGAAAGGCTTTGGTAGGAAATTTGCGTCCTTCAAAATCGGGTTGATCAGATCATCACACGTGCCACACCTTATAAAGAATAGACAGTGGTGGCTATCAGTGCTGAACACGAGCCTAAAAAGGTCGGTTAACTCGCTTAGATTGACTTGGATGGACTTAGGAGGGATTTGGATCAGAGTCTGAGCTGGATTTTGGGACTCGAAAACAGTTTGAGTCGAACACCGAGGTGGCCCCAACTCTACTTGACTCGGATCGAAATTTGGCCCCAACTCGACTTGACCCACGTCAAAATTTGGCTCAAATCTGACTCGGTTCGACTTGGATTAGATTTGGCTCGTTTACTCGTTCGTAAGTAACCCTAACCCTTAAAAAAAGAACCCATTTTTCCCTTTCCCCCTTTCTCCTCCAGCCTTCCAACGACCAGTTGGCCTCCCCCATTTCCATTCCCCCGGCCCCTTCTACTTCCATCCCTCCCATTTTCCATTTCTCCCTTCTCTTCCAACCCTCCAGCGCCCGACTTCCTCCATCTCCATTGTCCTCCTGCGCCCAGTCTCCTCCAGTAGTGTCTGGCCTCGTCCATCTCCATCTTCATCTAGCGCTTAGCCCCTCCGCCTCCATCTTCAGCTTGAAAGACTCGAACTCGAACTCGGACTCGGACTCGGCTCGAACTCGCTCGATCTACTGACCGAGTCAGACAGTTAGACTCGAAGTCGAGTTGAATATCAAGCAGGAGGTGTCTATTGGCTGAGCCGAGTTGAGCAGGGCCAAGCTCGACCCGTGTACAACACTAGTGGCCATGCAGCTTGGACGGGCAGACACGTGCCACGTTATATGTGTTGGGATAGGAGGGCCGGCAGCGGAAGCAAAGCCGAACACAAACAACAAATTGAATCAAACAAGCCACACAATGCAATCATAATGCATGCAATTAACCACACATAGACAATCCGAATTTAACGTGGAAAAACCCCTCACGGGTAAAAAATCACGGCACAAAGCGATACCAATCCACTATAATATCAGAAGGTATAAGAGATGGAACCCAAGACCAAAAACCCAAGCCCATAAGAGAAATCCCAGGCTTACCCAAGAAGAAAACCCTCTTCTTCAAGCTCTTTCTCTCACCTAGAAGCTCCCTCAATCCCCTTTGCAACCTTAGAAACCTCAAATCCCGTATTACCCTTTAAATAGGCAAGAAAAATGGATTTAGAAACCTCTTGCGCGTAAACTGCACAAGAATCCGTGTTACACAAGGAAACTGCCGACCGGTCATCTGACCGGTCGGACACCTGGACGATCGGTCGGTGGTCCCTGTGTAACGCCCCGAAATTTCGACTCTCGTGGACAACACGATGGGTCGAGCTTCCGGGTGTTAATTCATGTGTGTCAGGGTTACGTTTCCACACACTTACCTGTAATTTCATACATTCATGGCATACATAGCAAAATGACGGAAATTTAAGTTCTTATTCCATAAATATTCTATTCTAAGTTCTAAATCAACGTAATAAAACATGTTTAATCAAACATTTCCACTTATTATCTCCATGAGAGACTTATTACATGTTCAAAAGAAAAAATAAATCTACTCTACAAAGATAATAAACATAATCCATCTTCAAGCCGCTTCGGTTTCATCGTCCGTCACTTGCTGCCACGAGCCTTCGAGCACCTCATCGTAGTGTTCGATTCTCTTACTGGATCTTCACCTGAATTATCTGAGATGTGGTTGGATAGCGTTAAACGCTATCATAGGGGGGAATATCCCTTTAAAACAATCATGATAATAATGGCACGGAGTAAACGCAAGCAGGATATTATCATTAAATCAAATCAAAACAACACAATAAAATATCTTTATTAATGCAATGCATGACATGGATGCTCTAGCTAAGGCACCCTGACCAAATGAGACGGGATCACTCCACTCTTCTCACCAGCCACTAGTCACCAGAGGTTCTAGCTAGGACGGGATCACTCCACTCTTCCCATGCACCAAAACCCAACTAGTGAAACGGGCCCATGCACACTTTCACTAGATAGCGAGAGAGAAACGGGCCCATGCACACTTTCTCTAACACCCGAGGGGCTGACCCACCAAGCTGGGTCCAGTGAATGCATGATTAGTTTCACCTTTAATTAAGTCAGTTTAGCATTCAGTCCATTAAATGATGTTCACAACTAATGATCACTCCTTACCCCCAATTAGTTCAAGAGTCTTCATATTCATCAATTTCATACTTCAGTGGATCCATCACAGGTAACAAATCAATAAGGATCCCTTGGCACGTAAACAACAATGTGCACACGGTAGTGCCAAACTTAACATCATGGCATATGCAATCAACAACACATACATGGTAATGCCAATACCTAATTCTCAATGTCGAGGCATATTCATTCAATAAGACACACAGTAATGCCGACTTTCATAATAAGGCATATTCATCCAAAACATTCTCATGGTAATGCCAACGTAACAAGGCCTCGCACAGGTTTCATTTTTTTACATCAACGGTTACATCAGTATGGGGCTAAGGAGTTTTCATTAACGTAACATCCATATGCAATATCTCATAGCAAACAATACATCAATCATCATAAGCATGTGACAACGTAAATCGAGCATGGTTTCCATATGAGCATGTACATCATAACAATTTCTTTTCCAACTACTTAAGCATAGTTCATACATCAAAATTCAACATACACAACAAGGAACATCATACAATTTATATTTACATGGAAACATTTCAACAAGCACGGTTTCAAGAAGTCACGTAACAAAATCTTAATTTCCAAGCATAAAATCAACACACAATTTAATATTATCGTAGATGGGCTTAAAGGAAATCCCCACCTCTGAGTTTGGTTGGTTTGAGACGTTGCTAGGGCCGTGGAATCGAGTTTAGGTCCAAACCTGTACCGCTTGATAAAGAACATAAAATCATAGGGTAGATCGATAAGATTTTCATAGTTTTGATCACTTAAAATAGAATTTCATATAAGATTAGGGCTTAGGGAGGATTTTAGAAATGAACACATGAATTGGATGAACTTACTTCTCCAAAATTGGATTCTCAACCGAGTCGACTCGACTTCTTCTTTTCTTTCTTTCTTTCCTTTTCTTCCTTCTCTTTTATGGTAGATGGGACTCACACAATGGCTATAAATAGGATCTGGAATGTCCATGCAAAGTGCATCCTTAGATGATCTGAATCTTGATTTCTAGGGTTAAAATTAATGGGTTAGAGTGGGCCACACAACTGACAAAAGATTGCAATATTTGGACGGACCGATTTTTGGTGAGGTACTAACCGATGGATGGCTTAGATCCAAGAAAGGGGCCCAGCTGGTAGACGGTGTAGAGACATGGGGGCGGCAATGAACGCTGCTGTCACAGCGGGCGGATGAGGAAGACGGAACATCTCTCTCTCTCTCTCTCTCTCTCTCTCTCGTCCTCTCTCTCTCTCTCTCTCACGATCAGATGACTGAGAAGAGGAGATATGCGGCTAGGGAGGTATGAACTAGGGTTTTTTTTAAAGTCGGCCGAGCGTTGGGTGATTGCGGAACGCGGTTTGAGTTGGAGGAAGAAACAGATCTGATTTCGGAGGTGGTTTGCACATAGGATTCGTTGAAAGGCTAGGTGGGGTCCACATAAAGTTTTGGGAGAATCTTGAACCGTTCATGCAAAGCGATGGGCCCGATCATGATAACTCTTCATTTGAACGGTGGTTTGGATCGGATTGCATAAGTGACAGATGACAATAAAACGTTGAATGACTAGGTTTGGGTGGGGCACTGTCACGATGGACGGAGTGGATTTGGCAATGGGGTCCACTTTGATGGACAGTGTGGGGTGCACGGACGACAGCGCCCGTCCGCTATTGTAGCTGGAGAAGAAGAAGAAAAAAAAGAAACTCTTTCTTTACGTGATTCTCGGTTAAACGTATTTGACCTAGATGTGAAATAGGTGGGTTTCAAGTGTGTGGTCCACTGAGGTGGAGCAGAGTCGTATGCACCGTTCAATCGGTGGGAAATACAAAAAAAATCGTTGACATGAAAAATGAGGCAGATCCGAGTGAAGATGGGCCACTTATGATTAAATTTCTGATTAGGGCATTTGTAGGATAATCGGAAGGCTGAAATTCGACGTGTACGGCTAAGATGTGTCAAAAAGCTCATATACGAAGTTTTGTGTGAAAGTGATCGTCAGAAATCATAATACTTAAAAATGGTGCGCTAACTTAAATTTAACTAATGGCATTTTCGTAATTAACTAAAAACAATGAGATTTTTGAAATCCGGTCTTTCTACAATGTTTATAGGATCATTTTAAGCTACTTTTGTAAAGGGTCCCCTGTCGAATCTCCTATGGATGGTCCGTTGTTTTCAAAACAAAGTAAACGCTCGACATAAAATCAAAATAAATTTTTTAAAAAATTCTGAAATAAACTCGAAAATCTGGGGCGTTACACCCTGTCACGTGATTTGTGTCGACCGTTTCCAACAATATGCACGTGTAACGAGAGTAGGATTCAAAATCTTACACTAGGGCTGGTCATGAGCCGAGTCAGCTCGATAAATCGATCGACTCAACTCGAGAAAAACTTGCCTTGACTCAGTGGGACAAGTCAAGGCGAGTCATATTTAGGAGCTCGAGTCAGAAAATGAGTTGAGTTTAAGCATTGGGTCACTCAACTTGAAACTTGACTCGAATCAGGCTCGACTTGATTCGACCTTGACTCGACTCTTTACATATGACTTGTGGAGAAAAAAAAAGGGCTGCCCCCCCTCCCCTTCTTCTCATTCTCCTTCCCAAAATCGTTCTGACTCTTCGTTGGAGCCTCGAAGAGATTGGTACTCTCTCTCTCTCTCTCTCTCTTCGCTGGAGCTTGAATTCCGTCCGTTGTGGTAGACCAGAGTGTCGCCGGTCTTTCTCGGGCCTCGCTCCTCACAATCCCCTTCTCTCCATCACTGGTAAGAAACTAACTCTGCTCGCCCAATGCATGAATTATTTCAGACGCTACATTCAAGATTTTCTAGGCGCAAGGAATTTTCTTGTGGGGCCCACCTTATGTAGATCCAGAATGTTCAGATAGTTGGGCACGAGGTGGATGTGAGGTCCCATGGAAATCTCCCCCATTGGATGATCCCGACCACCTGATAGCTCCCTGTTGAATGCTCAATGTTGACCGTTGGTTGTATTTGTTCATTTTTCGTTGGGTGGTTAGCTACTTGGGAGCATCTGATAGGAGATATATAATACATTAGGTTGCAGTGCTATCCATTTGCAATGGGGTGGTCCCTCAGATCGTTGGCTTAGATTACATCATGGTCGGACCAACTCGTACAATTTTGGTCAGTTATATTTTGTTTTGATCATGTGTCATGTGGTGGAACATTTGTCTTTATGCCAACTTGAGTGACTCTATTTATTAGGAAGCTCATCTAGTGTTACATGCTTTGTACATCAACTGTTTACAAATATCCCCTTGAGGTGGAAGTAGGCTCACCTCAACTCGACTCGGTCCAGTAGTTTTCCTTATAAAGTTAGGGGGCGTTTGGTATCTCTACTCTAGTTCAATAAGAGTTTTTTGAATAAGAGCTACTTCAGTGAGCTCCTTTTGTTCTAGCTCTTGTTTTAAATAAGACCATTTGATAAAATTTCCAACAAAAAACTCTTATTTAAAATAATCACGTTTAGCAAAACTTTCAAATAAGAGTTTTTTTTAAGGGCAGTTGATGTCATTTTTAAAGATTACAACAACTTAAATATAAGAGCAATCCAAATGGTTGTTTGGGTGGACTGTCCATCATGTGGGCCTAGCTAATTGTCCTTTATGTGGAGCCCCTCAATGTCCACTACCCATCACCATCACACGGACTCCACATTTGATGTGTCCAAAGTGTGGGCCCTACTTTTGAAGTGTATTGTCCATCATGTGAGGTCTAGTTTTGATATACCACTCATCGTGTGAGGTGCACCTTCTATATGGATCATCTATCATATAGCCCACTTTGGATATGTGTCATCCATCATGAGAGACCTTGGATGTGGACTGTCCATTAAGTGGGGCCCACTTAATGTCAATTGTCCATTATGAGGGGCCACACTGTTATGTGTGCCATCCATCATGTGAAGCCCACTCCGTCCATTATGTGGGCCCACCTTGATGTGGACCATTCTTGTGTGAGCCCATCTTTGATATCAACTGACCATCATGTGGGCCTACCTTCAATGACCATCATCCATCATGTGGATCCCACCTTTAACGTGGACTGCCATTTAAATGGGACCTACTTGATGTGCATGTTCCGTCATGTTGGGCCACACTTTGATGTGGGCCATCTATCATGTGGGGCCTACCTTTGATGTGAACATTTCATTACGTGGGCCCACCTTGAAGTGGGGCCCCACTTCAATATGAGGGGCCCATCTTTGATTTCCACTATCCATCATGTGGGTCCTACCTTTGTTGTGGACCACTATCATGTGGGGCCCACATTAAGTTGGTAGTCCATCATGTGGGACCCATTTGATGTCCACCATCCATCATGTAGGTCCCACCTTGGCTGTGGAATGTCCATCATGTGGGGTCCAACCTTCAATATGGGTCATTCATCATGTAGGCCCACCTTTAATGTCAACCTTCCATCATGTGGTCCCACATTTAATATCCACCATCCATCACTTGGATCCAACCTGTGGTATTCACTGTCAATCATATGGGGCCCAACCTTCAATATGGGTTGTTCATCATGTGGGCCTACCTTTGATGGCAACCTTTCATCATGTGATCCCATCTTCAATGTCCCCCATCCATCATGTAGGTCCCACCTTTGATGTGGGTGTTCATCATGTGGGCCCACTTTTGATGTGACCATGTATTATATGGGCCTACATTGATGCGGAAACCTACCTTCAATATGGGTTGTTCATCATGTGGGCCCACCTTAGAGATATTCTAAAGAAGAAAAGAGGGTAAGATGTGAATTACTTAAAAAGTTTAACGATAAACTTGCTCTAAAATTAATTAAAAATGTTTGCCTACTTAAGCTAAATATGCTCTTAAAGAAAATGTGACCTCTCTGTCACTTATTATTTAAGAACTTTTTTACTATTTTCTAAAAAAAAAATAAACTCTAAAATGAAAGCTTTACTAAACGGTCTACTCACATAATAAGAACTTATTTCTTTTAGAAAAAGCAAATAAGCTCTTATTAATAGATTTTCCAAACACCCCCTTAGTCAAATAAGCCAACTTCCAATGGTAAGCTGGAGGGCAAACTCAAACTTGAGCTTGAGCTCCAGCTCAAGAAGAGCATGGAAGAGTCAAGCCAAGCTTGAACCCCATTGATAAGGCTCGATGCGCATCACTATCTTACACAGACGAAAGAAGGCTCCATATGTAAAGTGACGTGGACCTGATATTGACGCTGGGGTCAAGGTTCTTGTTTTTTTGGGACGAAAGAATCTAACGGTCATTTTACGTCTTCAAATAGCATAATTATCGTTTGAGAAAGTGGATGCAACAACACAATTTGGATTTGAAGCTTGTACTGGTGGGCCCATTGTTCAGTGATCCAAACCGTTAATGTTATTTTTTCCCACCTCCAAAGGTCCATCCCCCAAAAATATCCAGCTTGGAAAATCCTAAACCTTTGAACCGGTATCCAACAAAGAACGGTTAAGAAAGAAAGCAACGGTTCTCACATTACTAATAAAAGTCCATATATTCTATGTGGTTCATGGCCCACCCACGGCATCAACGTCTTGGATTAATGGACCACGGCCCCACTTGTACAATCTAAATGTTTGAACGTGCCGTACAAGCTGCACCCAAGCATTGAATAAGCTATTTAACAGCGGGATGTATGGTTCATATGCATGCGTTTTCAATCAAATGTATAATTCGTGGGCCCCACTTTAGATGGGCCCACAAGGAAACATTGCATTGAATTAATGTCCTAGCTGGCTGGAGGTGGGCATCTAATGGACGGTTAAAATGAAAAGTTCTAAACCGGTATGAATTCCATTTAAAGATAGCCATTACTAGAAGCCATTCATCAGGAAAGTTCCCTGGGAATTTTTTTTTTCTCTACCCAAAAATTCAGATGGTTCACTGATTAGGTGGGCCACACATGTAAAAAGAAAATAAATAATGAAAAAAAGGACAGCTGGTTAAGTGGGTCACACACGTAAGAAGAACATAAATAATTAGAAGAAGTACAACCCAATGGCTCACATTCAATGTTTATGTATGAGTCACTCATCAGATAATCAGGGCCGCTAATTATTAGGATAGGGAAAGATAATGCAGGCCCACTTGATGAACATCCCAGATCTCACATACGTGCTAAGCTGGCATGTGTGGAGCAACGCTGCAATATGGAAATGGATATTAACATCCGCGTGCGTACCAACAACTTGCATACATCTCAGTTTATACTCTCAGCTAAAGAAGGCCGGTCATTGAAGGCCCACCATTAAAAACTTCCTAGGGTCCACCATAATGTTTATTTGCCATCCAACCCGTTGATAAGGTCATACAGACCTGGATGAAGGGAAAACACATATATCAGCTTGATTCAAAACTTTTGGGGACCACCCAAAAGGTTTTTAATGCTCAATCACCGCTTCTTCCTGTGGTGTGGTCCACCTGAGATTTATATCTTCTTTAGTTTTTAGCCCTTTCCCTAAAAATGAGATGGAAAACGGATGGACGGCGTGGATATAAAAAAATAATCTAGGTGAGCCCTACGATCAGGCACTCACTCACTAAGCTGTTACCCCGACTCAACCAATCCACGTCCCTTCCCTTCACGGCGATTATGAGCCGTTCCTTTTGTGGGCCCACTTTTATCTCTTTTGATCCCCTTACAAACGAAAACGCCATATGCCATAGCTATGGACGTACGTACGCGACCCAAAATTCCAGAGAGTCAACAGAGTCATCAGACGAAAATTCAACAAGGCTTCCTAACCACACACTGCCAGAGCATGGATTATCATATGCAAGCTGATATCTACTGTACACGTGGCACACCTACACCTCGATCTAAACCGTCCAGATCAGGAAACCTTCACTACTGGTTGGGTATAACCTAAAAACTAAGTTGATTAGAATATATTAACTGTCCAACCCGTAGACATTTTTCTATCCGAATTTCTACCGTTGATGATTTGTACATCAAACGAACCATCCGTCGACACATAACAGATAAGGGAACCTTCCTTTGGGTAAGATTCTCGATCAAGCAATTTGGACGGCTGGGATTAACGTAGATGTGGGACCCATGTAGAGCAGGTTCCTCGTCTATAAAAAGAATCATACATGAACTGCAGTACAACCCCTATCAATGGAGTTTTTGCTTCTCCCGCTTCTCTCCCTCCTATTTTTCTTCTTCTTCTTCCTTCAGTTTCCTTCACCAGCTTTTACTCAAGATGAATATTTCATCAGCTGCGGATCTAACAGCAGCACCACCGTCGGTGATTCCAAATCTCCATTCTTCTCTGGTGATCGAGATATTGCCGTCGATGACAATTCAAATTCAAATCCTCTCTACCGAACAGCATGCGTTTTCAAAAAACAGTCCTCTTACAAGTTCCCGATCGACAGCAATCGAACTCATGTGGTACGCCTCCATTTCTTCCCATTCATCTCTCATGACTACAATCTTTCCTCGGCTGTTTTCGACGTTTCGGTTTCTGGGGTTCTCCTGTTTAGAGATTTCAAGGCCAAAACCAATGAAATTACAACCAAGGAGTTCTTGCTCAAGGTAAATGGTAGTGACCTCATCATCTCGTTTACACCTTCTGCAAATACTTGGTCGTCTTTCGCATTTGTTAATGCAGTTGAAGTGCTTTCGGCACCCGGTAGTCTCATCGGCGACACCACCAAAGGTATTCCAATATTGGGCAGTGAGGACTACATGGGTCTGTCTGGAAAAGTATTAGAGACCATCCATCGAATCAACGTTGGCGGTCGGAAAATCATTGATCCCACTCTGTCGAGAAGTTGGAATTCTGATGAGAAGTTCCTAGTACAACCTCAGGCAGCAAAGAACGCCACTCGTAACGCGCCGATCATTTATGGTGAAGGGGTGATCCCTGATATCGCTCCTGAGGATGTTTATAATACTGCCCAGCAAATGAATCGGGATAGCAATTCATTTTCACAGAATTTCAATATAACTTGGAACTTCGGAGTGAGCTCTGGTTCAAAATACCTTGTTCGGTTGCATTTCTGCGACATTGTTAGTGAAGTGCTGGATGAGCTGTATTTCCATGTCTACATCGGAGATTCTTATGCAATTAGAGATTTTCATTTCCGTGATTATGTCTCCGAGCTTGCTGCACCTTACTATGCAGACTTCATCGCAGAGCCTGACAATTCGAGCCACATAAATATAAGTGTCGGTCCTTCAGATAAAACGACATTTTCGAAACAAAATGCGATACTAAATGGGGTGGAGATCATGAAGATAAATGATGGTGGGGTTTCCAGCCGGAAGAATAAAGGGAAACTGTCGATCCGTGTTCTGGTTGGAGCCGTGCTCGGAGGCGCTGCTTTGATCTTGCTGCTTGTAGTAGTTTCAGCGCTGGTGTTTAACCGCCGGAGAAAGACAACAGCAAAGCCCAAACAGAAGGCCAGATCTGAGGAAAGTGTATCATGGTTGCCGGTGTCCGTACACGGAGGGAATTCGCATACTGCACTGACTGAAAGAACCAATGGATCGGTCCATCCAAATATATATCTTGGCCTGAAGATATCATTGGCCGACCTCCAGCTCGCAACCGACAACTTCCACGAGTGTGCTCTCATCGGTTCAGGCGGGTTCGGCAACGTCTATAAGGGCGTTCTCAAGGACGGCACCAAAGTTGCAGTGAAGCGGGGAAAGCCTGAGTCCGGGCAAGGTTTAAACGAATTTGTGGCTGAGATCACAGTTCTATCGCAAATACGGCATAGGAATCTTGTTTCCTTGATTGGTTACTGTGAAGAGCAGTCGGAGATGATACTAGTCTATGAATTCATGGAAAACGGTCCACTGAAAAGGCATCTGTATGGTTCGAATTTGCCGTGCTTATCATGGAAGCAGAGGATCCAGATATGTATCGATTCGGCACGAGGCCTTCAGTACCTTCACAGTGGGTCTGCAAATGGAATCATTCACCGCGATGTGAAGTCGGCGAACATTCTCCTCGACAATAACTACTCGGCAAAGGTCGCTGATTTCGGCCTTTCGAAGGCGGTCCTATCTCTTGATCAGTCTCACATTACCACCGTCGTCAAAGGCACATTTGGGTACCTTGATCCAGAATACTACAAGAGGCGCCAACTAACCGATAAGTCCGATGTGTATTCGTTCGGCGTCGTCCTTCTTGAGGTCCTCTGTGCGCGGCCCGCAGTTGATGCTTCGCTTCGGAGGGATCAGGTGAATTTAGCTGAGTGGGCCTTAGGAATGCTAAAGAAGGGGCTGCTCGAGCAGATCATCGATCCCAGACTTGTGGGTCAGATCAATCCTAACTCATTGAGAAAATTCATTGAGATGGTGCAGAGGTGTTTGGCTGAGTACGGTGCCGATCGGCCTACGATGGGAGATCTGTTATGGAACTTGGAGTATGTATTGCAGCTTCAAGACATTTCAGTGCATAGAGAAGCATACGAAGACAGTGTTGCTAGTGCAGTTGGGCCGCCATTACCGAATGTTCGACGTGTTCCTTCTAGGAGTGTGCAGTTAGAGAGTGATAATCCATCTAGCAACAGTAATGGGAGTTCAGAAGTGAGGGCCAGCGGAGTTTTTTCGCAGTTGTTTGGGAGTGATGGAAGATAGATGTTGCATAGGTATGGCTTCTCTTCCATGAACAGAGCTTGGAGGTAGTGATATGAGAATAATTACAAGGCCCAGAGTCATGCATGTGGGGTCCAAGATTTGCCGAACCAAACTGTGATCTGATGAGCCCAACTTTGGATTGGGGTTCCCTCGAAATATCCCAGATTAGAAGATCCTAGCCCTTCGATCAATGGCCTATAGACACTAAAGAGACCAATTGTAAACAAATGCAGATCTTTCAATCTGGGAATTTTTTTGGGCATCCGAAATCAATGGTGGGGCATCATATCAACGGTATAGATCATCAAACCATGTAGACCATATACACATTTTTTTTGAGGCTTGGGACCCCATAATTCCTCTTGATTTGGACTCTGGTTTTACTGTGTTTGCAGTTTCTGTTATCTTTTAAACTGTCATAGTATATGCATTTTAGCATGTTGTAGACACCCCACCTTGATTGGACTCTCGAATCAGTGAAATAAATGGCCAAATAAGATTCATATCACTCCCTTGGTAGAGGGATCTTGGATTCTATTGTGTAGTGCTTCAAAACATCTAAACAATGGTGGTGGTCTCACTCCAATCAGACCATATATTTCAAATGGTAGGCCTGGCAATCAAAACTGTCAATCTTTATAGTTCTGGATCTACATTAGAGATGTCTTTCCCCAATTTACACCTAATCCAAGCATCAATTGATCATGATCCTTATGCCATGATCTAGTACATTGAATCAAAGTTCCATCCATATATAGATCGGGAGATTTGGCCCATTGAGCAGGGAAATCTAAGGTCCACAATGATGACTACCCTTGAAATGCTGGACCATAAATTGTGGAGAAATTGTCAAACTACCCTTGAAATAGTGAAATCTTAGCAATGCTCTCTTCTAAGAACTTACTTGAAGATTCATCTCTTTAACAAACTTTATTCCCAATCTTAAACAATTACCAAAATATCTATGAGTTTATTTTTTTAAGGGTCAACACGTTAATGAGTACACACCCCACTGTTAGCCACACTCCACTTGGGAATCGATACCAAGACCTCAGTGTTGAAATGAGGTTATCTTCACTCAATCTACCACTTGAGCTATGGATCTGTGTGTAATTATCTTTGAATCCTAGGATGGAGGATTTTTCAGCAATATTTAAAAATATCCTTTCAATTCCCCTCTAACTTCTCTCAATTTACAGGAATACTATTGTCTAGCTCTATAAATGGAATAGAATTCTCCGAAGTCTAGTACCTTTGATCATTCTCATGTGCTGAGACTCCTATATTTAAAGAGCAAAGAGAAGACAATTGCAGAGAAATGGAGGAGAAGAAAGTGGAAGAAGGGATTATCATCCAGTAGGATACATGATCACCTGACTGTTTTGAATGAACTAATTCCCTCATAAGAAGCTGTAGATTGAAGAAACCAAGATCAGATCAGAGGGTCCTCCAGAAGACTATAAAAAATTCTGTACTCTTTTTTTTCTTCTTCTCGTTGTCTGTGTTTTCTTTATTGGAATTTGTATTGTATTTTTGTTGGCTACAATGAAAATGCTTTAGTTCGTCTTTTATCTATTTCAGAGACGGTATTCATGGGTGAAGAAAGGTGCCTAACCCCTTTCTTATTCATTATCGGATTTCTTACCTTGAATCGATAGGTAATTCAATACATTGAGGTCATTTTATGAAAATTACTCCCACTTTAGAATTGATACCAAGACCTCAGTGTTAAAACAAGATTATTTTCACTCAGTTTACCACTTGAGCTATGGATTGGGGTGTCTACATAACCAACACAACCAACACCTAAGAGCTAGTGGCGACTACCATTTTACCATTTGAGCCAATCGCGTCCAATGTAGTTGAGTGCCTAGTCAATGACATACGTAGTAGAGAATTATACCCTACCATGATATATGTCATTTCAACGGTCCACTACTTTGGATGTATATTGGATGGCTCCAAATTCTTGTGCCTTTTTCTAAAGATAGTGAAATATTTGGCATGGGCCATGTGCTAAAAATCAACTCCATTGGACAATCCTAACCTTTCGGTTTATTGCCCATGGACAAATTATTTAGAAGAGAAAAACATATGGTCCACATTCAATTCAATTGAGACAAGGCTTAGGATTGGTAGGTTAGACCTTACAACCTATGATGCTTTGGGAGTGTTGGGTTGATTAATTTAAAACATAGAAAAGACCTATGCGTTTTGTCTCTTTTTATGTACCTGTACCACATCGAGTAGAAAAATAATCCAAAAAATCCTTTATATTGAAATCTTTCAATATGAGTTTTATGATGCAAAACGGAGTGATAGATTTGTATGACTCGTACAAGTGCACATGCCTCGCTACGGTTTCTTGGTGGAACATAGAGCTGATAACAGGGCTAGCTTCCTTAGTAAGCTAGCTTCTCCAAATTTTTCTTTGCTTCATATATTGGTTTTTATACATGACTTTTTTCTACAACTCTTTGTTCCCTTTCTTATCCTTTTCTTCTTGGTGAGTAAATTAATAGGAGTGTGCGCCTGATCCAAGCCATTCACCAACGTAAAAAGCTGTTGTATCCTGAGAATAGAGGAGTTGTGATTTAGTGCATCAGGTTAACATCCTTTCGGAGCAAATCTATCTTGAAGACGGCCATCATAACATGCCGCGGCTTTCTTTCATTCATGTTTTTTAGAGATTTTATTTCTATTTCGATTTAAGATTTTTGTACCATCTCTTTTAGAGGTGGCAATGGGTCAGCTCGGGTTTGGGTCGGATCAAGTTCAGGTGAAGTCGTTTCCACCTCAACCCTAACCCAACCCAAATTGAATTTGGATTGGATTTTCTCAACCCAAATTAAACCGGGTCCGGTCAAGTTGACCCGCATTTTAATGATCAACTAACTAATTTGTAGATTAAACTAGATGCATATAACACTAGAAATAAAAAAATCTCATGATATTTTAGTTCTGCACGTCATCAAATGTGATTATTGGTGTGCACATGTTTATTAAATTGATAGACATGTGGACCGTTCCCAGCCGGTTGTGTGAGAAAAAAACTATGTATTATTTAACTAATAAGAAAATCAATATATAATAGTCTACTTAACCCCTATATGATTCGGGTAGTGTTGGGTCGGGTCACCTTTAACCATAACCCAATTCATAAAAATTCGGGTAGTGAAAAAAGCCAGGTTGGGTTGCATTTTGCCAGGTCTAATCTCTACATACCGAACCATGGTCTATTCATGGTAGTTAGTAATAGGCCTATAGTTTGAATCAACGAATAAGTGGGCCCCACCTGTACGTGGGAGTTGAAAATCCAAGAATAATGGAAGCGACCTCACATTAGATCCAAAGGACACCATTATCCACCCCATGCATCTGGCGACTTAGAATCAAAATCAGGTCGAGTCCCACCAGTAGGGAAAATGGACGGTTAATAAGGAATGAAAATGTGTGGCCACCTGATAACAGGCTAGCTTGATGATCTTTTGGAGACAGTACAAACCTGTTGGGTCCTTCCTATGCAACCTGGATGTGCACCCACATGGCACATTGCTTCTAATGCTTCAAACAAAGTAATTTTGGGACTCGGATTAAGTACTACCCCCACCAGGATGCTGAGGAGACGTACAGGGTGTGTGGCACCTCATCATTGGTGGAGAGCAGTGGGGCTGCATTGATGTGACGGGGCTGTCAGCTCACCACCATCTCATCGGTGTGGCCCAACCAGCTTTCCACCAATGACAAGGTGCAACGTACCTGTCCATCTTTGCAACGTCCTGGTAGCGGTAATACCTAATCTGAACCTCGTGCTTTCATGGGCAGACAGCATGGCTCACCTCAAAAGTGAGGGTCTAGGATATTGATCGGAACTGAGCCATACAGAGTCAACAATCAATGGAAGAAAATTCAACTCACTGGTCAAGCGTACTCCGCCGAGCATTGACTAATGATCCTGTGGAGTCAAGTCATATTTTGAGGTGGGCAATGCTTTTGGCTTAGAAAAGTTGTGAGCCACAAAAGCATTGGATAAGGATGATATTTGTGTGGTCTTTCCGTATGGGTCTTTGTGACCTTATCAAATAAACATTCGGGTAGAATCTATGAGGTTTTTAATTGTGAGGATTCAATCACGATTGTTTCTGTGGTGTGGTCCACATGAGATTTGAGTCAGCTTCATTTTTTAGATCATGCCTTAAAATGAGCTTTCAAAATAGTTGGATGGTGTGGATTTAATGCACATACATCACTGTGAGCCCCACAGTCAGGGACCCACCCACCTCGGTGGATCCGGGGTCTCACCTAATCTGCTCCCTTTCAGTAGCAGCTCAATTGGGCGATGGTACACGTGGCATGTATGTGACTCAAACAAACGGTGCCAATACAGTGAACAATCCAAAATCTCTATCTAATGGACATGTTCAAGTTTCATTCGGACTGTTCCCTATTTTCCATCTTGAGCGTCTATTAGATGCCCCACCAACTGGCTAATAAGAACATCAGATCATTGTGATTTTTGGCTGATGGCCCATCTAATGTGGGGACCACAATTTAGACGGTTTGATTTGAGTTATATATGCAATTTTGGAGTGCATGTCTATGAACCATATCATTCTTAAGAGTATCAAAAGCTCTTTACTGAAATGTTAATCACGTGATTTGAAGCATCTGAAGGAATCTTGACTACAGTGTCAATATCAGGCCCACTTGAGAGCATGGGCTTTCACACGCATGCTCACATCTAGCGAGCATGTGACACACATGTGCCTCGATCGGAACCATTGAGATCATGGGCCAGGCTCTAACCATAAAACCACACACGTGGCGTCCACATGGGGCCCACTAGGCATGCAACAAAAGCACTGTGGGCCCACCGTGATATGCATGTGACATCCACTCCATTAATCATCTGTGCCAGCCAGTTTGACAAATATCGCCGAGATTTTGAAAATCGGGCGGTACTATCACAACAAATACATCAAACTATATTACCGCGAGATTTTCGAATTCTTGGCAAATTTTAAAATATCACTTTTTATTGCAATATTATTGAGATGTTAGCTAAAAAAATTAGTAAAAAATTAAAGAATTTTTAACGTGGATGTGTATTCAAAATTTCAATTATTTAATAATTCAGATTTTTTTAAAAATAATTATATGAATTTGAAAATCTCCCAAGAAATTTTTAGGTGGAGAAATTGCCGAGAACGAGATTTGTCACTATGAGCCAGCTCATGTTAGGACATGACCACAAAATAAAGCCAACCCAAAGCAAAAGTGGGCCACACCAAAGGGACAGTAGGGATGGGGCACACAGTCATCATGTCTGCTGTTTCTAATAAAGGTATTATATAGAGTGGATCACAGCCAGCAAAAGTAGGAAAATTGGCAGATGGTTTTTGGGAGAAGGTTTGGTGGCTTTTTAATTGAAAATTCCATGGACCTAAGGGTAGCAATTGAGCAAACTGAGTTGACTCGACACTCGGCTGAGTCAACTCGACTCAGCGGAATTTCAAGACTAGAATCACCTTGCAGAGATTGGGATGTGACTTATTTGGCCTGGTTGTGACTTGCTAAGTCTGCTAGAGCGACTTGGGTCGGGTCTTCTTGAGCTTTTCAAGGCCCATATTTTATATATAACATTTAAAAAAAAGGGGCTGGTTTTACTGCAAGCACACGTAAGTTATGCTTAACTTACAAAGGCAGTTTATATGATGCACAGTACGTTTTTTCAACATATGAATAGTTAATCAGACTTATCCACTGAGATACTCTTTGATCTCAAAAGCCCGTTGCATTTCAATTACTAGGTAGGCCACATCAGAGGATGAGAATTCCACATCACTCATCCATTTCTAGAAGGGTGTTTTCATCATTTAAGAAAATATATATCAACAAAGCTACTCTCTCATCCAAAAATCTAAACATGTGTCACCGTGTGACTGGTTTCCTTGAATTGCAAGTTAATATCTTTGGCACCGTTAATTAGAGATTTGCCATTGCCATTTGGCTATTCACTTCAATCGTCAATTGTGGCCCACCTTCAATAACTTATATAATCGACACCATCCATATTTTTTATTAGGTCATGTTTTGTTATGGTTAAAAAAATTAGGCTAATTCGACATGTGGTTTGGCCCTACGAGGTCTCAACGGTTGACATTTTCTAGACCATTAAAACAAATGACACTGTTTTCTTTGGCGGGATCCACATGAGCTTCAGATTTGTCTCTTTTTTTGGCTTATGTCCTATAGCTGTCTCTCCAAACGGATGAATGGTGTGGATAGAACGCACGCATCTTGGTGGGCCCCATGAAAGTTGGTGACGTCACTTCAAGCCACGTCACGTCCGTATGCCATCCGATTTTCATCAATAGTCACTACTGCATCGTAAATTATTCTCATGCACTGTGATCGTTGGTTGGGCCCACCTGAATGCTTCTTGTAAATCCATGCCATCCACCAATTTTTGGGATTCCAGTAGGACAAGGGATAAAAAATGAGCTTGATTAATGACGGGAGCGGGTTGTAAAAGAGAAAACAATGGTGATTGAGCAACCATCGTTGAAATATTATGATGGATTATTATGAGGATTTTCGAAAGTCACCCAAATACTTTAGAAGTGGCTCTATCTGATACTGATTCTGCTCAAAACTGACGTAGAGAGTATGTTGTCCGCGACGGACGTCCTCGCGAAATTTCGGACTCCATCCGGATCCGCATGCGCAAGTATGACTCGATCCGGCAATTAGGGCCTCTCGACTCTGAAAGTGGCCCGAGGGCCTCAGAACGACTTTATCGGAGTTTGGTTGTTGAGCTCTAAATTGTGCATATTCTAACCCCAATTCATCACACATTATGCATGGTTTATACGTTTAAAGACTAATCTAATACATGTTTTTATGTTTGTAATAATAAATGAGAGACTTCACCAATATAATGCCAAAAGAGCCACTTTATATGCATTGAAGATCAATATAACGAGTGCCAAGAGGTGAAAGATAGTAGCAATAAAGATGGGGAAGAAAGAAAAAAAGTGCAGAAAAAATGCATTGTCGACCGGTCGGCTGAAAACCGACGAGGAGCCTCTCCCGTCCTAAACGTGCTACTGAGGGAAATTTCGGACTTTACTTGCATCGGAATCCGTGCTTACTCATGATTTTGGAGTTTCGTACTAATCTTCCGAAAGCCACGTAAACACTTCAGAGGTGGCTCTATCGGTGATTGATTCCGCTCAAAACTGACGTGGATCGTATATTGTCTGTGATAGACGTCCTCACGAAATTTCAAACTCAATCGAGATCCAAAAGCACAACTATGGCCTGATCCGACAGTCAGGGCCTCTCGGCTCTGAAAGTGGCCCGAGAGCCTTGGAACGATTTTATCGGAGTCTGGTCCGACTAGAAGCCGAGGTGGAGACTTTCCCATCCTGGACGTGTTGCGGAGGGAAATTTCGGACTACACCTGCGTCGGAATCCACCCTTACTCGTAGTTTCAGAGTTTCATACCAATCTTCTTAAAGCTACTTAAACACTTTAGAAGTGGGTTTATCTGCGACGAATTTCGCTAAAAAATGACGTGGACCGTATGTTTTCCACGTCAGACGTCCTCACAAAAATTCAGACTCCATCTGAATCCGCATGCACAAGTATGGCTTGATCCGGCAATCAGGACTTCTCGGCTCTAAAAGTGGCCCAAGGGCCTCAGAATGACTTTATCAGAGTCCACTCTGACTCGAAACTGACGTGGAGACTCTCCCATCCTGGACGTGCTACTGAGGAAAATTTCAGACTCCACATACGTCGAAATCTGCGCTTACTCACGATTTCAAAATTTCATACCAATCTTTTGAAAGCCACCTAATTTAGAAGTGGCTCTATCTGCGACTGATTCCATTCAAAATTGACGTGGATCATATGTTGTCCGCTATAGACGTTCTCTCGAAATTTCGGACTCCATCGAGATCCATAAGCACAATTATGGCCCGATCCTGCAATCAGTGCCTCTTTGCTCCAAAAGTGGCCCGAGGGCCTCAGAACGACTTTATCGGAGTTCGGCCCAGCTCAAAACCAACGTGGAGACTCTCTCATCCTGGACGTGCTACCAAGGAAAATTTTGGACTCCACCTGCGTTGGAATCCGTGCTTACTTGTGATTTTAAAATTTCATACCAACCTTCTGAAAGCCACCTAAACACTTCAGAAGTGTCTCTATCTATGACTAATTCTGCTCCAAACTAACGTGAAGAGTATGTTACATCCACGCAAAAATTCGAACTCCATTTGGATTTGCAAGCACAAGTATGGCTTGATCGGGCAATCAGGGCCTCTCGGCACCGAAAGTGGCCCGAGGGCCTCGCAATGACTTTACGGAGTCCAGTCTCTCCTGTCCTGGACGTGCTTGCCGAGGGAAATTTTGGACTCTACCTGCGTCGGAATCCGCGCTTACTCACGGTTTTAGAATTTCGTACCAATCTTTCGAAAGCCACCTAAACACTTAAGAAGTGTTCTTTTCGGAGACCGATTCTGCTCGGAACCGTCATGGAGCATCCTTGGGATTTGACAGTCATCCTGAAAAGACTTTTGAATTCATTGGGATCCTATTCCACATTTTGCACTCGACCGTTCGAATTTGTGGATTTACAACGCACCATCAGAGTGGGCCCCATTATTGGGCCAACTGTGAATGTATGTGGTTTTTTTTTCCAACCTGTTCATAACTTAACACAGACATGAACGGATGGAAAACATGAATATCTGCTTGATTGAAAACTTTCGGGGCCCCTAGTAGTTTTAAATGGTAGGCATTCAATCTCCACTTTTTTTCTGTGGTGGAGTCCACTCCAAATTTGGATTTGGTTCATTATTTAAATGATGCCCTAAAATGATATATCCAATTAGAGTGTGCAGTTAGAGAGCGATAATCCATCTAGCAACAGTAATGGGAGTACAGAAGCAAGGGCCAGCGTAGTTTTTGTGCAGTTGTTTGGGAGTGATGGAAGATAGATGTTGCATAGGTATGGCTTCTCTTCCAAGAACAGAGCTTGGGGGTAGTGATATGAGAAGAATTATATAGCCCAAAGTCATGCATGTGGGGTCCAAGATTTGCTGAACCAAACTGTGATCTGATGAGCCCAACTTTGGATTGGGGTTCCCTCAAAATATCCCAGATTAGAATATCCTATCCCTTAGATCAATTGCCTATAGACATTAAGAGCCTATTTGGTTGCAGAATCCAGATTCTAGAGAAAATCCAGATTCCACTGTTGGAATCCAAAATTGTAGAAACTAGACTGGAAACCAAGTTCCATTGGAACTTGCTGTTTGTTTAAAAATTGTGTAATTCAGATTCTATTCCAACCGTTGCTTGTGGCATGGCCCACTTGGGCTTCGGATCTGCCTGAGAACCTGACCCTTGGCCTATAGTAGTCCGACAAGACAGATGACAGGGTTGGATGACAAATAAACATTATAGTGGGCCCTAGGAAGTTTTTGGTGGACGTTCAATCAACACTATTTTCATGTGGTGTGGTCCACTTGAGATTTAGATCTGCCTCATTTTTTGTCTAATACCCTTAATTGAGCTTTCAAAATAGATGGACCGTATGGATATAAAACACATATATCATAGATGCACAACGCATACATGGAGGCGAGTGACGGTCAATTTCGCCTATTTTTCCTTCCGTAGAAACGGTTGCCTACACCATTTCCACTAATCTAGCCAAATTAGGTTTCTGTACGGAATCCTGTTTGGCTAGAACTTGCCACCAAACACACCAGTTAAAATCGGATTCTGCTAGAATCCAGATTTTAAGCTCGAAATGAGTTTCCACATGCCAACCAAACTGGCCCTAAAGAGACCAATTGTAAACAAATGCAGATCTTTCAATCTGGGAATTTTTTTGGGCATCCGAAATCCATGGTGGGGCATCGTATCAACGGTATAGATCATCAAACCATGTAGACCATATACACATTTTTTTTAGGCTTGGGACCCCATAATTCCTCTTGATTTGGACTCTGGTCTTACTGTGTTTGCAGTTTCTGTTATCTTTTACACTGTCATGGTATATGCATTTTAGCATGTTGTAGACACCCCACCTTGATTGGACTCTCGAATCAGTGAAGTAAATGGCGAAATAAGATTCATATCACTCCCTTGGTAGAGGGATCTTGGATTTTATTGTGTAGTGCTTCGAAACATCTAAACAATGGTGGTGGTCTCACTCCAATCAGACCATATATTTCAAATGGTAGGCCTGGCAATCAAAACTGTCAATCTTTATAGTTCTGGATCTACATTAGAGATGTCTTTCCACAATTTACACCTAATCCAAGCATCAATTGATCATGATCCTTATGCCATGATCTAGTACATTGAATCAAAGTTCCATCCGTATATACATCGCGAGATTTGGCCCATTGAGCAAGGAAATCTAAGGTCCACAATGATGACTACCCTTGAAATGCTGGACCATAAATTGTGGAGAAATTGTCAAACTACCCTTGAAATAGTGAAATCTTAGCAATGCTCTCTTCTAAGAACTTACTTGAAGATTCATCTCTTTAACAAACTTTATTCCCAATCTTAAACATTTACCAAAATATCTATGAGTTTATTTTTTTAAGGGTCAACACGTTAATGAGTACACACCCCACTGTTAGCCGCACTCCACTTGGGAATCGATACCAAGACCTCAGTGTTGAAATGAGGTTATCTTCACTCAATCTACCACTTGAGCTATGGATCTGTGTGTAATTATCTTTGAATCCTAGGATGGAGGATTTTTCACCAATATTTAAAAATATCCTTTCAATTTCCCTCTAACTTCTCTCAATTTACAGGATTACTATTGTCTAGCTCTTACTATTGTCTAGCTCTATAAATGGAATAGAATTCTCCGGATTCCAGTACCTTTGATCATTTTCATGTGCTGAGTGTTGGGGTTAGGAGCCCCGCAGCGGAAGTAATCAAAGCAGGCGAGGAACACACCACAATGGCAATTAACAAGTAAATCATCACACACAAGAAGGTAATCCGATTTTTACGTGTAAAAACCCCTCAAGGGTAAAAAACCACGGCACAAAGCGACACAAATCCACTATGAATCAGAAGTTACAAGAGATTACAGAAGAAAACCTTGGATCATAGCCCATAAGAGAAATCCCAAGCTACCCGAAGCTAATTCTCACATGAGGAGGACAAACCCATCCGTTTTCCTCAACCTAGAGAACTCCAAGCTTCCTCCTAGCTCTTTCTCTCACCCTAGAACTCTCCAAATGCCTTGGCCCATAGGCGGCAACCTTAATCTCAGATTACATCTCCTTAAATAGGAGAATCCGGAATTAGTTTTGCGTAAGAAACCAAGTCCAAAAAGGGAATTGCCGACCGGTCGGACCCCCCCACCGGCCGGTCGGATGGCCCAGAAAAGGCTTCGGTGATCCCGCTGTCTTGCTCCAATGTGACCGGCCGGCCGGTCGGTGGTCTTCATGCTTGAAGCTTTGAGGCGTCCAAGCCCAACAAACTCCACCACGACTAAAATCTTCATGCAACACCTCGTCACGCACCATCTTCATCTCTACTTCGTCGTCATCATAGCTCCACCACTTCTCGTGCCTCATCGACTTTATCCTTGCACCTTCATTACCCGCTCGCTCATGTGGCCCTTGCGCATGCCACACACGAGCAACCGTGGATCCCGCTGACGATCCCACAGCTCCACTATGAATAGTGCTCTCGATCAGACCCGATCACAGTCGACAAACTTCATTGAGATATTGGCGTACCTATCCACCTTCTTCCACTCTACTTCTTCCATAGATACTGATCGCTTTCCATGTTTTTCTTTCACGGAATCCTTCTCCACAATGAATCTCATGCTAGAAGAGCCATTGATGTCTCGCCTTAGATTCTCTCTGCCTCCTTCCCAACTTTTAGCTCTGATACCACTTGTTGGGGTTAGGAGCCCCGCAGTGGAACTAATCAAAGCAGGCAAGGAACACACTACAATGGCAATCAACAAGTAAATCATCACACACAAGAAGGCAATCCGATTTTTATGTGAAAAAACCCCTCAAGGGTAAAAAAACCACGGCACAAAGCGACACAAATCCACTATGAATAAGAAGTTACAAGAGATTACAGAAGAAAACCTTGGATCACAGCCCATAAGAGAAATCCCAAGCTACCCGAAGCTAATTCTCACATGAGGAGGACAAACCCATCCCTTTCCCTCAACCCAAAGAACTCCAAGCTTCCTCCTAGCTCTTTCTCTCACCCTAGAACTCTCCCAATCCCTTGGCCCATAGGCGGCAACCCTAATATCGGATTACATCTTCTTAAATAGGAGAAAACCGGAATTAGAAACTCCTTGCGAAAAATCGCGCAAGAACCAAGTCCAAAAAGGGAACTGCCGACCGGTTGGACCCCCCCACTGGCCGGTCGGATGGCCCAGAAAAGGCTCCAGCGATCCCGCTGTCTTGCTCTAACATGGCCTACCGGTCGGTGGTCTTCATGCTTGAAGCTTTGAGGCATCCAAGCCCAACACTGAGACTCCTATATTTAAAGAGCAAAGAGAAAACAATTGCAGAGAAATGGAGGTGAAGAAAGTGGAAGAAGGGATTATCATCCAGTAGGATACATGATCACTTGACGGATGCATGATCACTTGACTATTTTGAATGAACTAATTCCCTCATAAGAAGCTGTAGATTGAAGAAATCAAGATCAGATCAAAGGGTCCTCTAAAAGACTATAAAAAAGTCTGTACTCACTTTTTTTTCTTCTCATTATCTGTGTTTTCTTTGTTGGAATTCGTATTGTATTTTTGTTGGCTGCAACGAAAATGCTTTAATTCGTCTTTTATCCATTTCAGAGCCTTTATTCGTGGGTGAGGAAAGGCGCCTAACCCCTTTCTTAGTCATTATCGGATTTCTTACCTTGAATCGATAGGTAATTCAATACATCGAGGTCATTTTATGAAAATTTCTATGTAATTTTAGCCACCCCCACTTGGTTCTTATCCTTGCCTTGGTGGTAGACTCCAAGGAGTTTCAACACCAGGTCTCGGGTTCGGGTCCCATAGATGGTGAAAATCCACTAGGGCTTGAGTTTGGGAGTGTGTGTGCATGGGTGGATGTGGGGTGCTTGGGGAAAAAAAAAATAGCCACCCCCGCTTTGGAATCGATACCAAGACCTCAGTGTTAAAACAAGGCTATTTTCACTCAGTTTACCACTTGAGCTATGGATTGGGGTGTCTACATAACCAACACAACCAACACCTAAGAGCTAGTGGTGACTACCATTTTACCATTTGAGCCAATCGCGTCCAATGTGGTTGAGCGCCTAGTCAATGACATATGTAGTAGAGAATTATACCCTACCATGATATATGTCATTTCAAAGGTCCACTACTTTGGATGGCTCCAAATTCTTGCGCCTTTTTCTAAAGATAGTGAAATATTTGGCATGGTCATGTGCTAAAAATCAATTCCATTGGACAATCGTAACCTTTTGGTTTATTGCCCATGGACAAATTATTTAGAAGAGAAAAACATATGGTCCACATTCAATTCAATTGAGACAAGTCTTAGGATTGGTAGGTTAGACCTTACAACCTATGATGCTTTGGGAGTGTTGGGTTGATTAATTTAAAACACAGAAAATACCTATGCATTTTGTCGCTTTTTTTGTCGTTGTCCCACATTGAATAGAAAAATAATCCAAAAATTCCTTTATATTGAAATCTTTCAATATGAGTTTTATGATGCAAAACAGAGTGATAGATTTGTATGACTCGTACAAGTGCACATGCCTCGCTATGATTTCTTAGGAGAACAAAGTTGTGATAACAGGGCTAGCTTCCTTAGTAAGCTAGCTTCTCCAAAATTTTCTTTGCTTCATATATTGGTTTTTATACATAACTTTTCTCTGCTACTCTTTGTTCCCTTTCTTCTCCTTTTTTTCTTGGTGAGGAAATTAATAGAAGTGTGCACCTGATCCAAGCCATTCACCAACGTAAAAAGCTGTTGTATCCTGAGAATAGAGGAGTTGTGATTTAGTGCATCAGGTTAACATCCTTTTGGAGCAAATCGATCTTGAAGACGGCCATCATAACATGCCGCGGCTTTCTTTCATTCATGTTTTTTAGAGATTTTATTTCTATTTCGATTTAAGATTTCTGTATCATCTCTTTTAGAGGTGGCAATGGGTCAGGTCGGGTTCGGGTCAGATTAAGTTCAGGTCAGGTCGTTTCCACCTCAACCCTAACCCAACCCAAATTGAATTCGGGTTGGATTTTCCCAACCCAAATTAAACCGGGTCCTTTCAGGTTGACCCGCATTTTAATGATCAACTAACTAATTTGTATATTAAACTAGATGCATATAACACTAGAAATAAAAAAAAACTTATGATATTTTAGTTCTACATGTCATCAAATGTGATTATTGGTGTGCACATGTTTATTAAATTGATAGACATATGGACCGTTCCTAGCCTGGTGTGTGAGAAAAAAAAATATGTATTATTTAACTAATAAGAAAATCAATATATAATAGTTTACTTAACCCCTATGTGATTAATGTATTGTCAGGTCGAGTCACCTTTAACCATAACCCAATCCATAAAAATTCGGGTCGTGAAAAAAGTTGGGTCGGGTTGAATTTTGTCAGGTCTAATCTCTACATAGCGAACCATGGTCTATTCATGGTAGTTAGTAGTAGGCTTATAGTTTGAATCAACGAATAAGTGGGCCCCACCTGTAGGTGGGAGCTGAAAACCCAAGAAGGATAATGGAAGCGCCTCGCGTCAGATCCAAAGGACACCATTATCCACCCTGTCCATTTGGCGACTTAGAATCAAAATCAGGCTGAGTCCCACCAGTAAGGAAAATGGACGGTTAAACAGTAATGAAAATGTGTGGCCACCTGATAACAGGCTAGCTTGATGATCTTTTGGAGACAGTACAAACCTGTTGGGTCCTTCCTATGCAACCTGGATGTGCACCCACATGGCACATTGCTTTTAATGCTTCAAACAAAGTAATTTTCAGACTTGGATTAGGTACCACCCCCACCAGGATGCTATGCCGAGGAGATAGACGGGGTGTGTGGCACCTCATCATTGGAGGAGAGCAGTGGAGCTGCACTAATGTGACGGGGCTGTCAGCTCACCACCAACTCATCGGTGCAGACCAACCAGCTTCCCATCAATGATAAGGTGCCACATACCTGTCCGTCTCCACAATGTCCTGATATGGGTAGTACCAAATCCGAGCCCGTAATTTTCCACCGACCTCGTGCTTTCATTGGCAGAAAGCATGGCTCACCTCAAAAGTGAGGCTCGAGGATATTGATTGGAACTGACCCGATACGGAGTCAACAATCAACCGAGGAAAAATCAACTCGCTGGTCAAGCATACTCCGCACGAGCATTGACTAATGACTCTGTGGAGTCAAGTCTTATTTTGAGGTGGGCGATGCTTTTAGCCTAGAAAAGTCGTGAGCCACAAAAGCATTGGATCAGGATGATATTTGTGTGGTCTTTTCTTATGGGTCTTGGGGACCTTATCAAATAAACATTATGGTGGAATCTATGAAGTTTTTAATTGTGGGGATTCAATCACGGTTGTTTATGTGGTGTGGTTCACATGAGATTTGAGCCGGCTTCATTTTTTGGATAATGCCCTAAAATGAGCTTTCAAAATAGTCGGATGGTGTGGATTTAAAGCACATACATCACTGTGAGGCCCACAGTCAAGGGTCCCACCCACCTCGGTGGATCCAGGTCTCACCTAATCTGCTCCCCTTCAGTAGCACTCAATTGGGCGATGGTACAGGTGGCATGTACGTGACTCAAACAAACGGTGCCAATACAGTGAATAATCCAAAATCTCTATCTAATGGCCATGGTCTAGTTTCATTGGGACTGCTCACTATTTTCCATTTGGACGGTCTATTAGATGCCTCATCAACTTCTAATAAGAGCATCAGATCATTGTGATTTTTGGCTGATGACCCATCTAATGTGGGGGCCACAATTTAGACGGTTTGATTTGAGTTATATATGCATCGTTGGTACAATTTTGGAGTGCATGTCTATGAACCATATCACTCTTAAGAGTATCAAAAGCTCTTTACTAAATGTTAATGACGTGATTTGAAGCATCTGAAGGAATCTTGACCACAGTGTCAATATCAGGACCACTTGAGAGCATGGGCTTTCATACGCATGCTCACATCCAACTAGCACGTGACACACATGTGCCTCGATCGGAACCATAAAACCACACATGTGGCGCCCACATGCATGGGGGACTCCGGGTACGCAACAAAAGCTCTGTGGGCCCACCATGATATGCATGTGACATCCACTCCATTCATCATCTGTGCCAGCCAGTTTGACAAATATCGCCGAGATTTTGAAAATCCGGCGGTAATATCACAACAAATACGTGAGATTTTCGAATTCTTGGCAAATTTTAAAATCTCACTTTTTATTGCAATATTATTGAGATGTTAGCTAAAAAAATTAGTAAAAAATTAAAGAATTTGTTATGTGAATGTGTATTCAAAATTTCAATTATTTAATAATTCACAAAAATATTTTAAAATAATTATATGAATTTGAAAATCTCCTAAGAAATTTTCAGGTTGAGAAATTGCGGAGAAAAAGATTTGTCACTATGAGCCAGCTCGTGTTTGGACATAACCACAAGATAAGAAGGCCAACCCAAAACAAAAGTGGGCCACACCAAAGGGACGGTAGGGATGGGGCACACAGTCATCATGTCTGCTGTTTCTACTAAGGGTATTACAAAGAAAACCCAGGTAGATCACATCCAGAAAAAAAAAGGAAAAAATGGAAGATGATTTTTAAACGGTTGGGAGAAGGTTCGGTGGCTTTTTAATTGAAAATTCCATAGACCCAAGGGTAGTTCTTGAACACACTGCTCGTCTTTGTGGAATTTCAAGACTGAAGAATCACCTTGCAGAGACTGGGATGTTATCTAGTTGGCCTGGCCGTGACTTCCAAGCCTGCTAGAGCGACTTGGGTCGGGTCTTCTTGGACTTTTCAACGTCTATATTTCATATATAACATTTTAAAGAAATGTTCGAATGCACCCTGGAGTATTATTCATTTATGTGCACGCTAATGTAGAGTAGGTCGCCAACTATTTTATGGCTCAGATGGACTAGAGGAAGACCGGTTAGGGTCAAAAGTGATCCGTATAATATATCATTTTGGGGTAGCTCGAGCAAGTAAGGCCAGCCAACCCGCTGCACTGGGTTGCCCATGCCGAATTTGCGAGATTCAACCCGATTGTCGGTCATTAACCTAGTTTTAGTTGGATTTTACTATTTATAGTAAGTTTGGTTTTGATCATATCTTTTGATCCATAAGGTTTTAGAAGTCATGCCCAACATGAAAATGGCTTAGAACAGTGTGTAGAATCACGTGTTGGGGCCGGTTTAATAACTTTGTATTTTTAGACGAAAATCATGAGTTCTAGTAGGAATGAGAGATGTCTATAAATAGTAAGTTTACTATTTATAATAAGTCGTGTTTTCTAAGTGTTTTAGTTGTAGTTGAACTTTAATATTTTATTTTAGGGTTGAGTTTTCTATTTAAAGCATTGTAGAAATGATTTTATTCATTCAATCAATTATTTCATAATTTTTTTGGGATTATTTCCCTTTTATCTTATTTTATTCTTCTCGTGGATTCGAGAACTACCCGGTGAAGAAGATGGTGATCGACCTCCAACGTCCTCCCTGCATTAGTGGTATCAAAGCGAGGATTCCTCATTAGGACAATGGCCTCTAATGAAGGGTCGGATCTTCATCTTAAGGACGGTGTTTCAATGGATTATCTCATGGTGACAGCTTTCGAGACGGTGTAACGGGAGAATCGGTTACTCCTGCAAGGTATACATGCAACCCTTGACCAGATTGTGCCATCACACGCTAACTCCGCCTCGATCCCAAGGCGATCAACAACCACTAGTGCTCGTTATACGGAACAACCATGTATTCCTTAGAGAGCCCTAGGTGGATAACAACAGGGCTACACCAGACAATTCGAAACCTAATGATTCAAAACCAAGCGATGATGAGTGGAAGACATTATGGTACGACGACCTGCGCTAGAGAACGAGTGTGTGGAACGAGCAGAACGAGATTATAGAGGTAAAGCTGATCTTGTTAGCTTTAGTGGCCTAGTTCAGATAGAGGAGTTCCTCGACTAGCTGATAGAGGTCGAGCGGTACTTCGATTATATGAACGTGTCAGACGACATAAAGGTAAAACTAGTTGTATATAAGATAAAATCTGGCGCATCAGCATGGTGGGAAAACCTACAGGTTTCCCGCACTCAGCAGAATAAGACACCCATCCACTACGCCAATATCGCAAAAAAAACGACGGACCAAGTCCGTCGTTAATCTTCATTAACGACGGACTTCGTCCGTCGCATGGTCACACGTTCTTTTGCAAGTCGTTAATCATAAACGACGGACCAAATCCGTCGGTAAATTACGACGGATATAGTCCGTCGTTAAATAAACGACGGATCTTATCCGTCGTAACCTCCAAAACCATCATCGTTCCAGCAACGGATTCTATTCGTCGTTGTAAAAAGAACGACGGACAAAATCCGTCGATAATAGTAGGATCTGTCAGTTTTCTTATGACATTTTCGACGGATCTGGTCCGTCGTTAATGTTTAAAAAATAAAAAAAAATTAGCACGCATTTGTTGCATTTTGAATTTCTTACACCTGATATCACCAAAGCAGTACAAACCAATTCAATAAATAAACTAAACTAACCATTTCTAATTCACACATCCACCATTTATTGCATATTGAATTTCTTACATCTTGCGAACTAGCTGCGGACATCTTAAATATCCGATTACATCAACAAGAAAATATATTAGTCTTTCAATCAACAATGCAGCAACAAAATCTTTTGAAATCCTCCAGTTAAGCTGTCTTTCTAAAACAGCAAGGCTTTTAGTGTGCATGGGAAAATTGTGGGACGACCCCATTCGAATGAGGAACTCCTAGCAAACCGCAAAGCAGAACCTGAAATCATGATTTTGAAAGAACTAATTAAGCTATTGATAAAATAAAGACAATGATGGAGTTTACATAAATGAATTGGCGATATTCAAAACCAGGCATATACCATGAACCCGAGAAATAAAATGTCATAATGACAAGCAGGCGAGTTTTTCATATTGAACTACCTCTGGTTGAGCCAGCTATGAAGCTATGCCGTGATTGAAAAACTGAAGGCTGTACAGCTGGTATTATGATAGCAATGATGTAAACAGGTTAATATTTGTGTTTTCAATTCATCCTAGTAGGAATGGCGTTATAAACAGTATGAATGGCATATAAACATTACTGTGGACCCACGGAGGTCTCAACTGTAGGAATTTCCCTACCCGCCTTTTCCTTTAGTGCGGCCCACTTGAGTCTTGAATCAGGCTCATTTTTGGTCACAGGTCCTAAAATGAGCTAAAAAAATGAATGGATGAGGTGTATTTCTCATAAACATCACAGTGGGCCCCACCTAATACTTCCTGCGAAAGGCTTTGGTAGGAAATTTGCGTCCTTCAAAATCAGGTTGATCAGATCATCACACGTGCCACACCTTATAAAGAATAGACAGTTTAAAAAAAATATTTTTCACATTCAACTTACACTGGTGGCTATCAGTGCTGAACACGAGCCTAAAAAGGTCGGTTAACTCGCTTAGATTGACTTGGATGGACTTGGGAGGGATTTGGATCAGAGTCTGAGCTGGATTTTGGGACTCGAAAACAGTTTGAGTTGAACACCGAGGTGGCCCCAACTCTACTTGACTCGGATCGAAATTTGGCCCCAACTCGACTTGACCCACGTCAAAATTTGGCTCAAATCTGACTCGGTTCGACTTGGATTAGATTTGACTCGTTTACTCATTCGTAAGTAACCCTAACCCTTAAAAAAAGAACCCATTTTTCCCTTTCCCCCTTTCTCCTCCAGCCTTCCAACGACCAGTTGGCCTCCCCCATTTCCATTCCCCCGGCCCCTTCTACTTCCATCCCTCCCATTTTCCATTTCTCCCTTCTCTTCCAACCCTCCAGCGCCCGACCTCCTCCATCTCCATTGTCCTCCTGCGCCCAGTCTCCTCCAGTAGTGCCTGGCCTCGTCCATCTCCATCTTCATCTAGCGCTTAGCCCCTCCGCCTCCATCTTCAGCTTGAAAGACTCGAACTCGAACTCCGACTAGGACTCGGCTCGAACTCGCTCGATCTACTGACCGAGTCAGACAGTTAGACTCGAAGTCGAGTTGAATATCAAGCAGGAGGTGTCTATTGGCTGAGCCGAGTTGAGCAGGGCCAAGCTCGACCCGTGTACAACACTAGTGGCCATGCAGCTTGGACGGGCAGACACGTGCCACGTTATATGTGTTGGGATAGGAGGGCCGGCAGCGGAAGCAAAGCCGAACACAAACAACAAATTGAATCAAACAAGCCACACAATGCAATCATAATGCATGCAATCAACCACACATAGACAATCCGAATTTAACGTGGAAAAACCCCTCATGGGTAAAAAATCACGGCACAAAGTGATACCAATCCACTATAATATCAGAAGGTATAAGAGATGGAACCCAAGACCAAAAACCCAAGCCCATAAGAGAAATCCCAGGCTTACACAAGAAGAAAACCCTCTTCTTCAAGCTCTTTCTCTCACCTAGAAGCTCCCCCAATCCCCTTTGCAACCTTAGAAACCTCCAATCCCGTATTACCCTTTAAATAGGCAAGAAAAATAGATTTAGAAACCTCTTGCGCGTAAACTGCACAAGAATCCGTGTTACACAAGGAAACTGCCGACCGGTCGGACACCTGGACGATCGGTCGGTGGTCCCTGTGTAACGCCCCGAAATTTCGACTCTCGTGGACAACACGATGGGTCGAGCTTCCGGGTGTTAATTCATGTGTGTCAGGGTTACGTTTCCACACACTTACCTGTAATTTCATACATTCATGGCATACATAGCAAAATGACGGAAATTTAAGTTCTTATTCCATAAATATTCTATTCTAAGTTCTAAATCAACGTAATAAAACATGTTTAATCAAACATTTCCACTTATTATCTCCATAAGAGACTTATTACATGTTCAAAAGAAAAAATAAATCTACTCTACAAAGATAATAAACATAATCCATCTTCAAGCCGCTTCGGTTTCATCGTCCGTCACTTGCTGCCACGAGCCTTCGAGCACCTCATCGTAGTGTTCGATTCTCTTACTGGATCTTCACCTGAATTATCTGAGATGTGGTTGGATAGCGTTAAACGCTATCATAGGGGGGAATATCCCTTTAAAACAATCATGATAATAATGGCACAGAGTAAACGCAAGCAGGATATTATCATTAAATCAAATCAAAACAACACAATAAAATATCTTTATTAATGCAATGCATGACATGGATGCTCTAGCTAAGGCACCCTGACCAAATGAGACGGGATCACTCCACTCTTCTCACCAGCCACTAGTCACCAGAGGTTCTAGCTAGGACGGGATCACTCCACTCTTCCCATGCACCAAAACCCAACTAGTGAAACGGGCCCATGCACACTTTCACTAGATAGCGAGAGAGAAACGGGCCCATGCACACTTTCTCTAACACCCGAGGGGCTAACCCACCAAGCCGGGTCCAGTGAATGCATGATTAGTTTCACCTTTAATTAAGTCAGTTTAGCATTCAGTCCATTAAATGATGTTCACAACTAATGATCACTCCTTACCCCCAATTAGTTCAAGAGTCTTCATATTCATCAATTTCATACTTCAGTGGATCCATCACAGGTAACAAATCAATAAGGATCCCTTGGCACGTAAACAACAATGTGCACACGGTAGTGCCAAACTTAACATCATGGCATATGCAATCAACAACACATACATGGTAATGCCAATACCTAATTCTCAATGTCGAGGCATATTCATTCAATAAGACACACAGTAATGCCGACTTTCATAATAAGGCATATTCATCCAAAACATTCTCATGGTAATGCCAACGTAACAAGGCCTCGCACAGGTTTCATTTTTTTACATCAACGGTTACATCAGTATGGGGCCAAGGAGTTTTCATTAACGTAACATCCATATGCAATATCTCATAGCAAACAATACATCAATCATCATAAGCATGTGACAACGTAAATCGAGCATGGTTTTCATATGAGCATGTACATCATAACAATTTCTTTTCCAACTACTTAAGCATAGTTCATACATCAAAATTCAACATACACAACAAGGAACATCATACAATTTATATTTACATGGAAACATTTCAACAAGCACGGTTTCAAGAAGTCACGTAACAAAATCTTAATTTCCAAGCATAAAATCAACACACAATTTAATATTATCGTAGATGGGCTTAAAGGAAATCCCCACCTCTGAGTTTGGTTGGTTTGAGACGTTGCTAGGGCCGTGGAATCGAGTTTAGGTCCAAACCTGTACCGCTTGATAAAGAACATAAAATCATAGGGTAGATCGATAAGATTTTCATAGTTTTGATCACTTAAGATAGAATTTCATATAAGATTAGGGCTTAGGGAGGATTTTAGAAATGAACACATGAATTGGATGAACTTACTTCTCCAAAATTGGATTCTCAACCGAGTCGACTCGACTTCTTCTTTTCTTTCTTTCTTTCCTTTTCTTCCTTCTCTTTTATGGTAGATGGGACTCATACAATGGCTATAAATAGGATCTGGAATGTCCATGCAAAGTGCATCCTTAGATGATCTGAATCTTGATTTCTAGGGTTAAAATTAATGGGTTAGAGTGGGCCACACAACTGACAAAAGATTGCAATATTTGGACGGACCGATTTTTGGTGAGGTACTAACCTGATGGATGGCTTAGATCCAAGAAAGGGGCCCAGCTGGTAGACGGTGTGTAGAGACGTGGGGGCGGCAACGAACGCTGCTGTCACAGCGGGCGGATGAGGAAGACGGAACATCTCTCTCTCTCTCTCTCTCTCTCTCTCTCTCTCTCTCTCTCGTCCTCTCTCTCTCTCTCTCACGATCAGATGACTGAGAAGAGGAGATATGCGGCTAGGGAAGTATGAACTAGGGTTTTTTTTAAAGTCGGCCGAGCGTTGGGTGATTGCGGAACGCGGTTTGAGTTGGAGGAAGAAACAGATCTGATTTCGGAGGTGGTTTGCACATAGGATTCGTTGAAAGGCTAGGTGGGGTCCACATAAAGTTTTGGGAGAATCTTGAACCGTTCATGCAAAGCGATGGGCCCGATCATGATAACTCTTCATTTGAACGGTGGTTTGGATCGGATTGCATAAGTGACAGGATGACAATAAAACGTTGAATGACTAGGTTTGGGTGGGGCACTGTCACGATGGACGGAGTAGGATTTGGCAATGGGGTCCACTTTGATGGACAGTGTGGGGTGCACGGACGACAGCGCCCGTCCGCTATTGTAGCTGGAGAAGAAGAAGAAAAAAAAGAAACTCTTTCTTTACGTGATTCTCGGTCAAACGTATTTGACCTAGATGTGAAATAGGTGGGTTTCAAGTGTGTGGTCCACTGAGGTGGAGCAGAGTCGTATGCACCGTTCAATCGGTGGGAAATACAAAAAAAATCGTTGACATGAAAAATGAGGCAGATCCGAGTGAAGATGGGCCACTTATGATTAAATTTCTGATTAGGGCATTTGTAGGATAATCGGAAGGCTGAAATTCGACGTGTACGGCTAAGATGTGTCAAAAAGCTCATATACGAAGTTTTGTGTGAAAGTGATCGTCAGAAATCATAATACTTAAAAATGGTGCGCTAACTTAAATTTAACTAATGGCATTTTCGTAATTAACTAAAAACAATGAGATTTTTGAAATCCGGTCTTTCTACAATGTTTATAGGATCATTTTAAGCTACTTTTGTAAAGGGTCCCCTGTCGAATCTCCTACGGATGGTCCGTTGTTTTCAAAACAAAGTAAACGCTCGACATAAATCAAAATAAATTTTTTTAAAAATTCTGAAATAAACTCGAAAATCTGGGGCGTTACACCCTGTCACGTGATTTGTGTCGACCGTTTCCAACAATATGCACGTGTAACGAGAGTAGGATTCAAAATCTTACACTAGGGCTGGTCATGAGCCGAGTCAGCTCGATAAATCGATCGACTCAACTCGAGAAAAACTTGCCTTGACTCAGTGGGACAAGTCAAGGCGAGTCATATTTAGGAGCTCGAGTCAGAAAATGAGTTGAGTTTAAGCATTGGGTCACTCAACTTGAAACTTGACTCGAATCAGGCTCGACTTGATTCGACCTTGACTCGACTCTTTACATATGACTTGTGGAGAAAAAAAAAGGGCTGCCCCCCCTCCCCTTCTTCTCATTCTCCTTCCCAAAATCGTTCTGACTCTTCGTTGGAGCCTCGAAGAGATTGGTACTCTCTCTCTCTCTCTCTCTCTCTCTCTCTCTCTTCGCTGGAGCTTGAATTCCGTCCGTTGTGGTAGACCAGAGTGTCGCCGGTCTTTCTCGGGCCTCGCTCCTCACAATCCCCTTCTCTCCATCACTGGTAAGAAACTAACTCTGCTCGCCCAATGCATGAATTATTTCAGACGCTACATTCAAGATTTTCTAGGCGCAAGGAATTTTCTTGTGGGGCCCACCTTATGTAGATCCAGAATGTTCAGATAGTTGGGCACGAGGTGGATGTGAGGTCCCATGGAAATCTCCCCCATTGGATGATCCCGACCACCTGATAGCTCCCTGTTGAATGCTCAATGTTGACCGTTGGTTGTATTTGTTCATTTTTCGTTGGGTGGTTAGCTACTTGGGAGCATCTGATAGGAGATATATAATACATTAGGTTGCAGTGCTATCCATTTGCAATGGGGTGGTCCCTCAGATCGTTGGCTTAGATTACATCATGGTCGGACCAACTCGTACAATTTTGGTCAGTTATATTTTGTTTTGATCATGTGTCATGTGGTGGAACATTTGTCTTTATGCCAACTTGAGTGACTCTATTTATTAGGAAGCTCATCTAGTGTTACATGCTTTGTACATCAACTGTTTACAAATATCCCCTTGAGGTGGAAGTAGGCTCACCTCAACTCGACTCGGTCCAGTAGTTTTCCTTATAAAGTTAGGGGGCGTTTGGTATCTCTACTCTAGTTCAATAAGAGTTTTTTGAATAAGAGCTACTTCAGTGAGCTCCTTTTGTTCTAGCTCTTGTTTTAAATAAGACCATTTGATAAAATTTCCAACAAAAAACTCTTATTTAAAATAATCACGTTTAGCAAAACTTTCAAATAAGAGTTTTTTTTAAGGGCAGTTGATGTCATTTTTAAAGATTACAACAACTTAAATATAAGAGCAATCCAAATGGTTGTTTGGGTGGACTGTCCATCATGTGGGCCTAGCTAATTGTCCTTTATGTGGAGCCCCTCAATGTCCACTACCCATCACCATCACACGGACTCCACATTTGATGTGTCCAAAGTGTGGGCCCTACTTTTGAAGTGTATTGTCCATCATGTGAGGTCTAGTTTTGATATACCACTCATCGTGTGAGGTGCACCTTCTATATGGATCATCTATCATATAGCCCACTTTGGATATGTGTCATCCATCATGAGAGACCTTGGATGTGGACTGTCCATTAAGTGGGGCCCACTTAATGTCAATTGTCCATTATGAGGGGCCACACTGTTATGTGTGCCATCCATCATGTGAAGCCCACTCCGTCCATTATGTGGGCCCACCTTGATGTGGACCATTCTTGTGTGAGCCCATCTTTGATATCAACTGACCATCATGTGGGCCTACCTTCAATGACCATCATCCATCATGTGGATCCCACCTTTAACGTGGACTGCCATTTAAATGGGACCTACTTGATGTGCATGTTCCGTCATGTTGGGCCACACTTTGATGTGGGCCATCTATCATGTGGGGCCTACCTTTGATGTGAACATTTCATTACGTGGGCCCACCTTGAAGTGGGGCCCCACTTCAATATGAGGGGCCCATCTTTGATTTCCACTATCCATCATGTGGGTCCTACCTTTGTTGTGGACCACTATCATGTGGGGCCCACATTAAGTTGGTAGTCCATCATGTGGGACCCATTTGATGTCCACCATCCATCATGTAGGTCCCACCTTGGCTGTGGAATGTCCATCATGTGGGGTCCAACCTTCAATATGGGTCATTCATCATGTAGGCCCACCTTTAATGTCAACCTTCCATCATGTGGTCCCACATTTAATATCGACCATCCATCACTTGGATCCAACCTGTGGTATTCACTGTCAATCATATGGGGCCCAACCTTCAATATGGGTTGTTCATCATGTGGGCCTACCTTTGATGGCAACCTTTCATCATGTGATCCCATCTTCAATGTCCCCCATCCATCATGTAGGTCCCACCTTTGATGTGGGTGTTCATCATGTGGGCCCACTTTTGATGTGACCATGTATTATATGGGCCTACATTGATGCGGAAACCTACCTTCAATATGGGTTGTTCATCATGTGGGCCCACCTTAGAGATATTCTAAAGAAGAAAAGAGGGTAAGATGGGAATTACTTAAAAAGTTTAACGATAAACTTGCTCTAAAATTAATTAAAAATGTTTGCCCACTTAAGCTAAATACGCTCTTAAAGAAAATGTGACCTCTCTGTCACTTATTATTTAAGAACTTTTTTACTATTTTCTAAAAAAAAAAAACTCTAAAATGAAAGCTTTACTAAACGGTCTACTTACGTAATAAGAGCTTATTTCTTTTAGAAAAAGCAAATAAGCTCTTATTAATAGATTTTCCAAACACCCCCTTAGTCAAATAAGCCAAGTTCCAATGGTAAGCTGGAGGGCAAACTCAAACTTGAGCTTGAGCTCCAGCTCAAGAAGAGCATGGAAGAGTCAAGCCAAGCTTGAACCCCATTGATAAGGCTCGATGCGCATCACTATCTTCCACAGACGAAAGAAGGCTCCATATGTAAAGTGACGTGGACCTGATATTGACGCTGGGGTCAAGGTTCTTGTTTTTTTGGGACGAAAGAATCTAACGGTCATTTTACGTCTTCAAATAACATAATTATCGTTTGAGAAAGTGGATGCAACAACACAATTTGGATTTGAAGCTTGTACTGGTGGGCCCATTGTTCAGTGATCCAAACCGTTAATGTTATTTTTTCCCACCTCCAAAGGTCCATCCCCCAAAAATATCCAGCTTGGAAAATCCTAAACCTTTGAACCGGTATCCAACAAAGAACGGTTAAGAAAGAAAGCAACGGTTCTCACATTACTAATAAAAGTCCATATATTCTATGTGGTTCATGGCCCACCCACGGCATCAACGTCTTGGATTAATGGACCACGGCCCCACTTGTACAATCTAAATGTTTGAACGTGCCGTACAAGCTGCATCCAAGCATTGAATAAGCTATTTAACAGCGGGATGTATGGTTCATATGCATGCGTTTTCAATCAAATGTATAATTCGTGGGCCCCACTTTAGATGGGCCCACAAGGAAACATTGCATTGAATTAATGTCCTAGCTGGCTGGAGGTGGGCATCTAATGGACGGTTAAAATGAAAAGTTCTAAACCGGTATGAATTCCATTTAAAGATAGCCATTACTAGAAGCCATTCATCAGGAAAGTTCCCTGGGAATTTTTTTTTTCTCTACCCAAAAATTCAGATGGTTCACTGATTAGGTGGGCCACACATGTAAAAAGAAAATAAATAATGAAAAAAAGGACAGCTGGTTAGGTGGGTCACACACGTAAGAAGAACATAAATAATTAGAAGAAGTACAACCCAATGGCTCACATTCAATGTTTATGTATGAGTCACTCATCAGATAATCAGGGCCGCTAATTATTAGGATAGGGAAAGATAATGCAGGCCCACTTGATGAACATCCCAGATCTCATATACGTGCTAAGCTGGCATGTGTGGAGCAACGCTGCAATATGGAAATGGATATTAACATCCGCGTGCGTACCAACAACTTGCATACATCTCAGTTTATACTCTCAGCTAAAGAAGGCCGGTCATTGAAGGCCCACCATTAAAAACTTCCTAGGGTCCACCATAATGTTTATTTGCCATCCAACCCGTTGATAAGGTCATACAGACCTGGATGAAGGGAAAACACATATATCAGCTTGATTCAAAACTTTTGGGGACCGCCCAAAAAGTGTTTAATGCTCAATCACCACTTCTTCCTGTGGTGTGGTCCACCTGAGATTTATATCTTCTTTAGTTTTTAGCGCTTTCCCTAAAAATGAGATGGAAAACGGATGGACGGCGTGGATATAAAAAAAAAAAAAATCTAGGTGAGCCCTACGATCAGGCACTCACTCACTAAGCTGTTACCCCGACTCACCCAATCCACGTCCCTTCCCTTCACGGCGATTATGAGCCGTTCCTTTTGTGGGCCCACTTTTATCTCTTTTGATCCCCTTACAAACGAAAACGCCATATGCCATAGCTATGGACGTACGTACGCGACCCAAAATTCCAGAGAGTCAACAGAGTCATCAGACGAAAATTCAACAAGGCTTCCTAACCACACACTGCCAGAGCATGGATTATCATATGCAAGCTGATATCTACTGTACACGTGGCACACCTACACCTCGATCTAAACCGTCCAGATCAGGAAACCTTCACTACTGGTTGGGTATAACCTAAAAACTAAGTTGATTAGAATATATTAACTGTCCAACCCGTAGACATTTTTCTATCCGAATTTCTACCGTTGATGATTTGTACATCAAACGAACCATCCGTCGACACATAACAGATAAGGGAACCTTCCTTTGGGTAAGATTCTCGATCAAGCAATTTGGACGGCTGGGATTAACGTAGATGTGGGACCCATGTAGAGCAGGTTCCTCGTCTATAAAAAGAATCATACATGAACTGCACTACAACCCCTATCAATGGAGTTTTTGCTTCTCCCTCTTCTCTCCCTCCTATTTTTCTTCTTCTTCTTCCTTCAGTTTCCTTCACCAGCTTTTACTCAAGATGAATATTTCATCAGCTGCGGATCTGACAGCAGCACCACCGTCAATGATAGCCGTGTTTTCGTCGGTGATTCCAAATTCCTCTCTGGTGATGTAGGTACTGCTGTCAAAGACACATCAAATTCAAATTCAAATTCTCTCTACCACACAGCGCGTGTTTTCAGAAGAACATCCTCCTACAAGTTTCCAATCAAAAGCAACGGAACCCTTGTGGTACGCCTCCATTTCTTTCCATTCATCTCTCATGACTACAATCTCTCCTCTGCTGTTTTCGACGTTTCGGTTTCTGGGGTTTTTCTGTTTACATATTCCAAGGCCGAAACCAATGAAAATGTTACACCCAAGGAGTACTTCCTCAAGGTTAAGAGTACTAACCTTGAAATCTCGTTTACTCCTTCCCCGAAGATACCGTCGGCTTTCGCATTCGTTAATGCAGTTGAAGTGTTTTCGGCACCCGACCGTCTCATCAGTGACACTGCCCAGTTTGTTGGTCCCACAGGCCTAGTGGATTACAATGGTCTGTTCGAAAAAGTATTAGAAACCATCCATCGAATCAATGTTGGAGGTCCGAAAATCAGCGACTCCAATCTGTGGAGAAGTTGGATTCCTGATGAGAAGTTCCTAGAATTACCTCGGGCTGCGAAGTCGGCCAATCATAGCGGACAAATCATCAATGGTGAAGGGGTGATCCCTGATATCGCTCCTGAGAATGTTTATAATACTGCCCAGCAAATGAATCGGGATAGCAATTCATTGTCACAGAATTTCAATATAACTTGGAACTTCGGAGTGAGCTCTGGTTCAAAATACCTTGTTCGGTTGCATTTCTGCGACATTGTTAGTGAAGTGCTGGATGAGCTGTATTTCCATGTCTACATCGGAGATTCTTATGCAATTAGAGATTTTCATTTCCGTGATTATGTCTCCGAGCTTGCTGCACCTTACTATGCAGACTTCATCGCAGAGCCTGACAATTCGAGCCACATAAATATAAGTGTCGGTCCTTCAGATAAAACGACATTTTCGAAACAAAATGCGATACTAAATGGGGTGGAGATCATGAAGATAAATGATGGTGGGGTTTCCAGCCGGAAGAATAAAGGGAAACTGTCGATCGGTGTTCTGGTTGGAGCCATGCTCGGAGGCGCTGCTTTGATCTTGCTGCTTGTAGTAGTTTCAGCGCTGGTGTTTAACCGCCGGAGAAAGACAACAGCAAAGCCCAAACAGAAGGCCAGATCTGAGGAAAGTGTATCATGGTTGCCGGTGTCCGTACACGGAGGGAATTCGCATACTGCACTGACTGAAAGAACCAATGGATCGGTCCATCCAAATATATATCTTGGCCTGAAGATATCATTGGCCGACCTCCAGCTCGCAACCGACAACTTCCACGAGTGTGCTCTCATCGGTTCAGGCGGGTTCGGCAACGTCTATAAGGGCGTTCTCAAGGACGGCACCAAAGTTGCAGTGAAGCGGGGAAAGCCTGAGTCCGGGCAAGGTTTAAACGAATTTGTGGCTGAGATCACAGTTCTATCGCAAATACGGCATAGGAATCTTGTTTCCTTGATTGGTTACTGTGAAGAGCAGTCGGAGATGATACTAGTCTATGAATTCATGGAAAACGGTCCACTGAAAAGGCATCTGTATGGTTCGAATTTGCCGTGCTTATCATGGAAGCAGAGGATCCAGATATGTATCGATTCGGCACGGGGCCTTCAGTACCTTCACAGTGGGTCTGCAAATGGAATCATTCACCGCGATGTGAAGTCGGCGAACATTCTCCTCGACAATAACTACTCGGCAAAGGTCGCTGATTTCGGCCTTTCGAAGGCGGTCCTATCTCTTGATCAGTCTCACATTACCACCGTCGTCAAAGGCACATTTGGGTACCTTGATCCAGAATACTACAAGAGGCGCCAACTAACCGATAAGTCCGATGTGTATTCGTTCGGCGTCGTCCTTCTTGAGGTCCTCTGTGCGCGGCCCGCAGTTGATGCTTCGCTTCGGAGGGATCAGGTGAATTTAGCTGAGTGGGCCTTGGGAATGCTAAAGAAGGGGCTGCTCGAGCAGATCATCGATCCCAGACTTGTGGGTCAGATCAATCCTAACTCATTGAGAAAATTCATTGAGATGGTGCAGAGGTGTTTGGCTGAGTACGGTGCCGATCGGCCTACGATGGGAGATCTGTTGTGGAACTTGGAGTATGTATTGCAGCTTCAAGACATTTCAGTGCATAGAGAAGCATACGAAGACAGTGTTGCTAGTGCAGTTGGGCCGCCATTACCGAATGTTCGACGTGTTCCTTCTAGGAGTGTGCAGTTAGAGAGTGATAATCCATCTAGCAACAGTAATGAGAGTTCAGAAGTGAGGGCCAGCGGAGTTTTTTCGCAGTTGTTTGGGAGTGATGGAAGATAGATGTTGCATAGGTATGGCTTCTCTTCCATGAACAGAGCTTGGAGGTAGTGATATGAGAATAATTACAAGGCCCAGAGTCATGCATGTGGGGTCCAAGATTTGCCGAACCAAACTGTGATCTGATGAGCCCAACTTTGGATTGGGGTTCCCTCGAAATATCCCAGATTAGAAGATCCTAGCCCTTCGATCAATGGCCTATAGACACTAAAGAGACCAATTGTAAACAAATGCAGATCTTTCAATCTGGGAATTTTTTGGGCATCCGAAATCAATGGTGGGGCATCATATCAACGGTATAGATCATCAAACCATGTAGACCATATACACATTTTTTTTGAGGCTTGGGACCCCATAATTCCTCTTGATTTGGACTCTGGTTTTACTGTGTTTGCAGTTTCTGTTATCTTTTAAACTGTCATAGTATATGCATTTTAGCATGTTGTAGACACCCCACCTTGATTGGACTCTCGAATCTGTGAAATAAATGGCCAAATAAGATTCATATCACTCCCTTGGTAGAGGGATCTTGGATTCTATTGTGTAGTGCTTCAAAACATCTAAACAATGGTGGTGGTCTCACTCCAATCAGACCATATATTTCAAATGGTAGGCCTAGCAATCAAAACTGTCAATCTTTATAGTTCTGGATCTACATTAGAGATGTCTTTCCCCAATTTACACCTAATCCAAGCATCAATTGATCATGATCCTTATGCCATGATCTAGTACATTAAATCAAAGTTCCATCCATATATAGATCGGGAGATTTGGCCCATTGAGCAGGGAAATCTAAGGTCCATAATGATGACTACCCTTGAAATGCTGGACCATAAATTGTGGAGAAATTGTCAAACTACCCTTGAAATAGTGAAATTTTAGCAATGCTCTCTTCTAAGAACTTACTTGAAGATTCATTTCTTTAACAAACTTTATTCCCAATCTTAAACAATTACCAAAATATCTATGAGTTTATTTTTTTAAGGGTCAACACGTTAATGAGTACACACCCCACTGTTAGCCACACTCCACTTGGGAATCGATACCAAAACCTTAGTGTTGAAATGAGGTTATCTTCACTCAATCTACCACTTGAGCTATGGATCTGTGTGTAATTATCTTTGAATCCTAGGATGGAGGATTTTTCAGCAATATTTAAAAATATCCTTTCAATTCCCCTCTAACTTCTCTCAATTTACAGGAATACTATTGTCTAGCTCTATAAATGGAATAGAATTCTCCGAAGTCTAGTACCTTTGATCATTCTCATGTGCTGAGACTCCTATATTTAAAGAGCAAAGAGAAGACAATTGCAGAGAAATGGAGGAGAAGAAAGTGGAAGAAGGGATTATCATCCAGTAGGATACATGATCACCTGTAGATTGAACTAATTCCCTCATAAGAAGCTGTAGATTGAAGAAACCAAGATCAGATCAGAGGGTCCTCCAGAAGACTATAAAAAATTTTGTACTCTTTTTTTTCTTCTTCTTCTTGTCTGTGTTTTCTTTATTGGAATTTGTATTGTATTTTTGTTGGCTACAATGAAAATGCTTTAGTTCGTCTTTTATCTATTTCAGGGACGGTATTCATGGGTGAAGAAAGGTGCCTAACCCCTTTCTTATTCATTATTGGATTTCTTACCTTGAATCGATAGGTAATTCAATACATTGAGGTCATTTTATGAAAATTACTCCCACTTTAGAATTGATACCAAGACCTCAGTGTTAAAACAAGATTATTTTCACTCAGTTTACCACTTGAGCTATGGATTGGGGTGTCTACATAACCAACACAACCAACACCTAAGAGCTAGTGGCGACTACCATTTTACCATTTGAGCCAATCGCGTCCAATGTAGTTGAGTGCCTAGTCAATGACATACGTAGTAGAGAATTATACCCTACCATGATATATGTCATTTCAACGGTCCACTACTTTGGATGTATATTGGATGGCTCCAAATTCTTGTGCCTTTTTCTAAAGATAGTGAAATATTTGGCATGGGCCATGTGCTAAAAATCAACTCCATTGGACAATCCTAACCTTTCGGTTTATTGCCCATGGACAAATTATTTAGAAGAGAAAAACATATGGTCCACATTCAATTCAATTGAGACAAGGCTTAGGATTGGTAGGTTAGACCTTACAACCTATGATGCTTTGGGAGTGTTGGGTTGATTAATTTAAAACACAGAAAAGACCTGTGCGTTGTCTCTTTTTATGTACCTGTCCCACATCGAGTAGAAAAATAATCCAAAAAATCCTTTATATTGAAATCTTTCAATATGAGTTTTATGATGCAAAACGGAGTGATAGATTTGTATGACTCGTACTTAAATTTTTCTTTGCTTCGTATATTGGTTTTTATACATGACTTTTTTCTACAACTCTTTGTTCCCTTGCTTATCCTTTTTTTCTTGGTGAGTAAATTAATAGAAGTGTGCACCTGATCCAAGCCATTCACCAACGTAAAAAGCTGTTGTATCCTGAGAATAGAGGAGTTGTGATTTAGTGCATCAGGTTAACATCCTTTCGGAGCAAATCTATCTTGAAGATGGCCATCATAACATGCTGCGGCTTTCTTTCATTCATGTTTTTTAGAGATTTTATTTCTATTTCGATTTAAGATTTTTGTACCATCTCTTTTAGAGGTGGCAATGGGTCAGCTCGGGTTTGGGTCGGATCAAGTTCAGGTGAAGTCGTTTCCACCTCAACCCTAACCCAACCCAAATTGAATTTGGATTGGATTTTCTCAACCCAAATTAAACCGGGTCCGGTCAAGTTGACCCGCATTTTAATGATCAACTAACTAATTTGTAGATTAAACTAGATGCATATAACACTAGAAATAAAAAAATCTCATGATATTTTAGTTCTGCACGTCATCAAATGTGATTATTGGTGTGCACATGTTTATTAAATTGATAGACATGTGGACCGTTCCCAGCCGGTTGTGTGAGAAAAAAACTATGTATTATTTAACTAATAAGAAAATCAATATATAATAGTCTACTTAACCCCTATATGATTCGGGTAGTGTTGGGTCGGGTCACCTTTAACCATAACCCAATTCATAAAAATTCGGGTAGTGAAAAAAGCCAGGTTGGATTGCATTTTGCCAGGTCTAATCTCTACATACCGAACCATGGTCTATTCATGGTAGTTAGTAATAGGCCTATAGTTTGAATCAACAAATAAGTGGGCCCCACCTGTACGTGGGAGCTGAAAACCCAAGAATAATGGAAGCGCCTCACATTAGATCCAAAGGACACCATTATCCACCCCGTGCATCTGGTGACTTAGAATCAAAATCAGGTCGAGTCCCACCAGTAAGGAAAATGGACGGTTAAAAAGAAATGAAAATGTGTGGCCACCTGATAACAGGCTAGCTTGATGATCTTTTGGAGACAGTACAAACCTGTTGGGCCCTTCCTATGCAACCTGGATGTGCACCCACATGGCACATTGCTTCTAATGCTTCAAACAAAGTAATTTTGGGACTCGGATTAAGTACTACCCCCACCAGGATGCTGAGGAGACGTACAGGGTGTGTGGCACCTCATCATTGGTGGAGAGCAGTGGGGCTGCATTGATGTGACAGGGCTGTCAGCTCACCACCATCTCATCGGTGTGGCCCAACCAGCTTTCCACCAATGACAAGGTGCAACGTACCTGTCCATCTTTGCAACGTCCTGGTAGCGGTAATACCTAATCTGAACCTCATGCTTTCATGGGCGGACAGCATGGCTCACCTCAAAAGTGAGGGTCTAGGATATTGATCGGAACTGAGCCATACAGAGTCAACAATCAATGGAAGAAAATTCAACTCACTGGTCAAGCGTACTCCGCCGAGCATTGACTAATGATCCTGTGGAGTCAAGTCATATTTTGAGGTGGGCAATGCTTTTGGCTTAGAAAAGTTGTGAGCCACAAAAGCATTGGATAAGGATGATATTTGTGTGGTCTTTCCGTATGGGTCTTTGTGACCTTATCAAATAAACATTCGGGTAGAATCTATGAGGTTTTTAATTGTGAGGATTCAATCACGATTGTTTCTGTGGTGTGGTCCACATGAGATTTGAGTCAGCTTCATTTTTTAGATCATGCCTTAAAATGAGCTTTCAAAATAGTTGAACCGTGTGGATTTAAGGCACATACATCACTGTGAGCCCCACAGTCAGGGACCCACCCACCTCGGTGGATCCGGGGTCTCACCTAATCTGCTCCCTTTCCGTAGCAGCTCAATTGGGCGATGGTACAAGTGGCATATATGTGACTCAAACAAACGGTGCCAATACAGTGAACAATCCAAAATCTTTATCTAATGGACATGGTCAAGTTTCATTCGGACTGTTCCCTATTTTCCATCTTGAGCGTCTATTAGATGCCCCACCAACTGGCTAATAAGAACATCAGATCATTGTGATTTTTCGCTGATGGCCCATCTAATGTGGGGACCACAATTTAGACGGTTTGATTTGAGTTATATATGCAACGTGGGTACAATTTTGGAGTGCATGTCTATGAACCATATCATTCTTAAGAGTATCAAAAGCTCTTTACTGAAATGTTAATCACGTGATTTGAAGCATCTGAAGGAATCTTGACTACAGTGTCAATATCAGGCCCACTTGAGAGCATGGGCTTTCATACGCATGCTCACATCTAGCGATCACGTGACACACATGTGCCTCGATCGGAACCATTGAGATCATGGGCCAGGCTCTAACCATAAAACCACACACGTGGCGTCCACATGGGGCCCACTAGGCATGCAACAAAAGCACTGTGGGCCCACCATGATATGCATGTGACATCCACTCCATTAATCATCTGTGCCAGCCAGTTTGACAAATATCGCCGAGATTTTGAAAATCGGGCGGTACTATCACAACAAATACATCAAATTATATTACCGCGAGATTTTCGAATTCTTGGCAAATTTTAAAATATCACTTTTCTATTGCAATATTATTGAGATGTTAGCTAAAAAAATTAGTAAAAATTAAAGAATTTTTAACGTGGATGTGTATTCAAAATTTCAATTATTTAATAATTCAGATTTTTTTTTTAAATAATTATATGAATTTGAAAATCTCCCAAGAAATTTTTAGGTGGAGAAATTGCCGAGAACGATATTTGTCACTATGAGCCATCTCATGTTAGGACATGACCACAAAATAAAGCCAACCCAAAGCAAAAGTGGGCCACACCAAAGGGACAGTAGGGATGGGGCACACAGTCATCATGTCTGCTGTTTCTAATAAAGGTATTATATAGAGTGGATCACAGCCAGCAAAAGTAGGAAAATTGGCAGATGGTTTTTGGGAGAAGGTTTGGTGGCTTTTTAATTGAAAATTCCATGGACCTAAGGGTAGCAATTGAGCAAACTGAGTTGACTCGACACTCGGCTGAGTCAACTCGACTCAGCGGAATTTCAAGACTAGAATCACCTTGCAGAGATTGGGATGTGACTTATTTGGCCTGGTTGTGACTTGCTAAGTCTGCTAGAGCGACTTGGGTCGGGTCTTCTTGAGCTTTTCAAGGCCCATATTTTATATGTAACATTTAAAAAAAAGGGGCTGGTTTTACTGCAAGCACACGTAAGTTATGCTTAACTTACAAGGCAGTTTATATGATGCACAGTACGTTTTTTCAACATATGAATAGTTAATCAGACTTATCCACTGAGATACTCTTTGATCTCAAAAGCCCCGTTGCATTTCAATTACTAGGAAGGCCACATCAGAGGATGAGAATTCCACATCACTCATCCATTTCTAGAAGGGTGTTTTCATCATTTAAGAAAATATTTATCAAGAAAGCTACTCTCTCATCCAAAAATCTAAACATGTGTCACCGTGTGATTGGTTTCCTTGAATTGCAAGTTAATATCTTTGGCACCGTTAATTAGAGATTTGCCATTGCCATTTGGCTATTCACTTCAATAGTCAATTGTGGCCCACCTTCAATAACTTATATAATCGACACCATCCGTATTTTTTATTAGGTCATGTTTTGTTATGGTTAAAAAAATTAGGCTAATTCGACATGTGGTTTGGCCCTACGAGGTCTCAACAGTTGACATTTTCTAGACCATTAAAACAAATGACACTGTTTTCTTTGGTGGGATCCACATGAGCTTCAGATTTGTCTCTTTTTTGGCTTATGTCCTATAGCTATCTCTCCAAACGGATGAATGGTGTGGATAGAACGCACGCATCTTGGTGGGCCCCATGAAAGTTGGTGACGTCACTTCAAGCCACGTCACGTCCATATGCATCGATTTCATCAATAGTCATCGATTTTCATCAATAGTCACTACCTGCATCGTAAATTATTCTCATGCACTGTGATCGTTGGTTGGGCCCACCCTGAATGCTTCTTGTAAATCCATGCCATCCACCAATTTTTGGGATTCCAGTAGGACAAGGGATAAAAAATGAGCTTGATTAACGACTGGAGCGGGTTGTAAGAGAGAAAACAATGGTGATTGAGCAACCATCGTTGAAATATTATGATGGATTATTATGAGGATTTTCGAAAGTCACCCAGATACTTTAGAAGTGGCTCTATCTGATACTGATTCTAGCTCAAAACTGACGTAGAGAGTATGTTGTCCGCGACGGACGTCCTCGCGAAATTTCGGACTCCAGCCGGATCCGCATGCGCAAGTATGACTCGATTCGGCAATTAGGGCCTCTCGACTCTGAAAGTGGCCCGAGGGCCTCAGAACGACTTTATCGGAGTTTGGTTGTTGAGCTCTAAATTGTGCATATTCTAACCCCAATTCATCACACATTATGCATGATTTATACGTTTAAAGACTACTCTAATACATGTTTTATGTTTGTAATAATAAATGAGAGACTTCACTAATATAATGCCAAAAGAGCCACTTTATATGCATTGAAGATCAATATAACGAGTGCCAAGAGGTGAAAGATAGAAGCAATAAAGATGGGGAAGGAAGAAAAAAAGTGCAGAAAAATGCATTGTCGACCGGTCGGCTGAAAAACCGACGAGGAGCCTTCTCCGTCCTAAACGTGCTACTGAGGGAAATTTCGGACTTTACTTGCATCGGAATCCGTACTTACTCATGATTTTGGAGTTTCGTACTAATCTTCCGAAAGCCACGTAAACACTTCAGAGGTGGCTCTTTCGGTGATTGATTCCGCTCAAAACTGACGTGGATCGTATATTGTCTGTGATAGACGTCCTCACGAAATTTCAAACTCAATTGAGATCCAAAAGCACAAACTATGGCCTGATCCGACAGTCAGGGCCTCTCGGCTCCGAAAGTGGCCCGAGAGCCTTGGAACGATTTTATCGGAGTCTGGTCCGACTAGAAGCCGAGGTGGAGACTTTCCCATCCTGGACGTGTTGCGGAGGGAAATTTCGGACTACACCTGAGTCGGAATCCGCCCTTACTCGTAGTTTAAGAGTTTCATACTAATCTTCTTAAAGCTACCTAAACACTTTAGAAGTGGGTTATCTGCGACGAATTTCGCTAAAAAAATGACGTGGACCGTATGTTTTCCACGTCAGAGTCCTTGCAAAAAATTCAGACTACATCTGAATCGCATGCACAAGTATGGCTTGATCCGGCAATCAGGACTTCTCGGCTCTAAAAGTGGCCCGAGGGCCTCAGAATGACTTTATCAGAGTCTAGTCTGACTCAAAACTGACGTGGAGACTCTCCCATCCTGGACGTGCGACTGAGGAAATTTCAGAACTCCACATACGTCGAAATCTGCGCTTACTCACGATTTCAAAATTTCATACCAATCTTTTGAAAGCCACCTAATTTAGAAGTAGCTCTATCTGCGACTGATTCCATTCAAAATTGACGTAGATCATATGTTGTCCGCTATAGACGTTCTCTCGAAATTTCGGACTCCATCGAGATCCATAAGCACAATTATGGCCCGATCCTGCAATCAGGGCCTCTTTGCTCCAAAAGTGGCCCGAGGGCCTCAGAACGACTTTATCGGAGTTCGGCCCAGCTCAAAACCAACGTGGAGACTCTCATCCTGGACGTGCTACCAAGGAAAATTTTGGGACTCCACCTGCGTTGGAATCCGTGCTTACTCACGGTTTTAAATTTCATACCAACCTTCTGAAAGCCACCTAAACACTTCAGAAGTGTCTCTATCTGTGACTAATTCTGCTCCAAACTAACATGAAGAGTATGTTACATCCACGCAAAAATTCGGAACTCCATTTGGATTTGCAAGCACAAGTATGGCTTGATCCGGCAATCAGGGCCTCTCGGCACCGAAAGTGGCCCGAGGGCTCGCAACGACTTTACGGAGTCCAGTCTGGCTCGAAACCGACATGGAGACTCTCCCGTCCTGGACGTGCTGCCGAGAGAAATTTTGGACTCTACCCTGCGTCTGAATCCGCGCTTACTCACGGTTTTAGAATTTCGTACCAATCTTTCGAAAGCCACCTAAACACTTAAGAAGTGTTCTTTTCGGAGACCGATTCTGCTCGAAACCGTCATGGAGCATCCTTGGGATTTGACAGTCATCCTGAAAGACTTTTGAATTCATTGGGATCCTATTCCACATTTTGCACTCGAGCGTTGGAATTCGTGGATTTACAACGCACCATCAGAGTGGGCCCCATTATTGGGCCACTGTGAATGTATGTGGTTTTTGTCCAACTGTTCATAACTTAACACAGACATGATCGAATGGAAAACATGAATATCTGCTTGATTGAAAACTTCGGGGCCCCTAGTAGTTTTAAATGGTAGGCATTCAATCTCCACTTTTTTTTTTTTTTTTTTTTCTGTGGTGGAGTCCACTCCAAATTTGGATTTGGTTCATTATTTAAATGATGCCCTAAAATGATATCCAATTAGAGTGTGCAGTTAGAGAGCGATAATCCATCTAGCAACAGTAATGGGAGTACAGAAGCAAGGGCCAGCGTAGTTTTTGTGCAGTTGTTTGGGAGTGATGGAAGATAGATGTTGCATAGGTATGGCTTCTCTTCCAAGAACAGAGCTTGGGGGTGGTGATATGAGAAGAATTACATAGCCCAAAGTCATGCATGTGGGGTCCATCTAAACGACTTGGTTTGACACTAGACTACTCGGGTTGAAACCTAACCCCAAGGGAGTTTTATAGGGTCTAATCTTATAGGATAGGGAATCTAGTTAACGGATATCTGTAATTCTCGGATAAACCAACGTCTTAGGTCTAAGATCTCTTTTATGTCTAAGGTGACAACCTTAGGTTTTAACATCTTTGATCTGACCTTTGGTTCAAGGTAACCTTGAACGACAAACCAATTTTTAACACATTAAGTCTAAGATAAGGTTGGCAACGAACACCGTACCGGGTGAACCCGAAGCCTAGACGGACTCTTGGACTGGGAACCGGATATCATCAGGCTGTTCTGTCTACTATCCCAACCTACTGTTTATTTGTAATATCACCCGGGATCCTTCAAAAACCACCTGCAAGTTAGTTGTGATAAAAGTACACCACACCAGGTGAACTCTAAATCTAGACGGAGTAAAAAACAGATTATGGGAATTAACTCGAAAGTTTTGTCTACCTGGCATACCTATATTTTGTGTATATAGTATCTACGTGTTGCGTATGTACCTCCGCCCACTGCTAGTTAAAACGGATAAAAAGGAAGGTATCTTTGCCAACGGATGTGGTAAAGGTGATTAGATCGGTTTAATCCAAAAACATGCCTTAGGACAAACCGACCTTGAACGGTGGTTTGTGTGGTCAATTTTAGCCTAAGACGATCTTAGGTCTAAAATTCGAGCTTTACTCAAAGGTCTACGGTTGGTTTGACCGGGATTTCTCTGGTTAACATTTGTTTACGTCTAGAAAGTTAGACCCTTAAAAAAACCCGTAAGCTTTAGTTACCACCCCGTAGTATAGTTGCCATATCTAGTAGTTTGGTACATCTGGTATATGTGTAAAAAAATTCCGAACCCTGGGGTATTAAGGAGAACTATTGGACTCTGGTCTTACTGTGTTTGCAGTTTTTGTTATCTTTTACACTGTCATGGTATATGCATTTTAGCATGTTGTAGACACCCCACCTTGATTGGACTCTCGAATCAGTGAAATAAATAGCCAAATAAGATTCATATCACTCCCTTGGTAGAGGGATCTTGGATTTTATTGTGTAGTACTTCGAAACATCTAAACAATGGTGGTGGTCTCACTCCAATCAGACCATATATTTCAAATGGTAGGCCTGGCAATCAAAACCACAGTTAGAAATATCAAGACCTAGATGTAATCTCTACAGAAAGGGGTTAAATGTGGCTTAGGTTCGTAATTAACTAGTACTAGGAATACGGTACTAGATCATGTAACTTAGTTTCAAGGTAGGCATATATCTAGCGCTCTAAACCGGGTAACTCGTTCCTTTAGATTCCAGGTGTTACTACTGATGGGAACTTTACGACCTGGTATTTAACACCTCTTTAACAGTTTGATAGGAACTTTATCACTTTAGAATCGTTACGAGAGAAGATTCTTGAATGAACTTCTAAGTAGAGAAATTTTTTGAAATAAGGGTTAGAATTTGTTAATGGTTTTATAGATACTCAAATAAAAAATTTCCCAGTTGTGCAATTACTCATGTGTGGGGTGACAATCGGCGTGAGGTGAACCCTTAGCTATGGTTCTGGAGTCACAACTTTACTCCAATAGAAGTGAGTTAGATGGTGAACTCGATACCTAAACACACATTAATAGAAACTTAGGATCCTACCTCCTAAAAAGTGGTTATAAATTTTTAGGAAAGTTAAAGGGAATTAAGAGATTGAAGTGAGTTAAATGTCCTAATGATAACAGATCGAGAATGATAACAGATCGAAATATTTACCTTATCTCAAGAGGCCTAAGATCATGGAAACTAGCAAAAGTACACGATTCACAACCCCAATCCTCGGGGCGTCGTCTTCATTAGTTTCGTCCGCTCCTTGTGTGGTGTTACCTTTAATTGTTCATTTAGTAGTGTGTGATCTTCCGTTAAGCTAAAAATGCACCTTTTTGGGGAGTTCCCATTTTTTGGTGCTGTGTTCGCTGTGTTTAGGTGATACTTAGTCTTCAATGTTCTCTAATGTCTTTTTTTGGAACCTAGTGTCGGGTATTCTCTTTAGGGTTCGATGGACTTCGATTAAGAGTGTACTCCTCCTGTTAGGGTAGGCAAAGGGAGTTGGATCTCTTGAGGTTCGAAGGAGGATCGAGAAAGAGAGTGGGATCTTGAGAGGGTTAGGGAACCGGGTATCCGCTGTTGGAATTAGAGTCTAATGTAGAGGAATTTATCCTCTTTAGGCCTTAATCAAAACGTGTTCTTTGGTTCAGGTTTTTCCCTTGACAGCTGGTCAGCCTGGGGGGGTGGCCGGCCAGCCTACCGGGTCTTTTCCGAAGCCGCTAGGGCGACAGAACGAGGTTACACTGGCCGGCCGGCCAGCCACCAGAAGTACGAACTTCGAAACTCCGCAGGTTCGGGTTGTTTGAGGTGGTGCTGAGTTTAGAAGTACGTTGTGGAGCAGTGCGTGGTAGAAGTAGAGATGAAGCAGCAGTAGTATCGAGGTGGTGAAGAGCACGGAGTAGCTGAAGTAGGAACGTGGAAGTAATGGGCGAGCGAGTACACCGGGAACGCGTACGGTGTGTACTCGTTGGCACCTAGGGCGACTGCTAGGGTGTCGAGGTGATACTTATCACGAGAGCTAGTCTGGGCTAGTGTCAGCTGTTTGAAGTAACTCTATAACCGCATGGATAGGTGGAAGAAGGTGAGATGAAGAAGGTATCTATGACTAGCGAAAGGTACAAAAAGAAAGTACCTTAGGAAGAGGTGTTACTTAGAGTACGATCTTCTCGGTAACTACAGAGCGGAGTCTAAGAGAGACGGAGGAAGGGTTGAAAATCGAGACTATGATGAACAACCCCAATCCTCGGGACGTCACCTTGATTAGTTTCGTCCGTTCCTTATGTGATGTTACCGTTAGTTGTTCATTTAGTAGTGTGTGTTCTTCCGTTAGGCTAAAAATACACTTTTTTGGGGAGTTCCCATTTTTTTGTGGTGCCGTGTTTCGCTGTGTTTAGGTGATACTTATTCTTCAATG